>CM039733.1:22337128-22833757 GCA_022539455.1 Dendrobium nobile
GAACTTCTAGTTTGTATAGTACATGATATAAACAGACTGAGGTTTGGGGTTACGACAAGGGATAGAGACGATCTTAAGGGAAAAAGAGACATTCATAGCATGACTTTGCTCTCTATTAAACCACACTCTTTTGTGGCATCTTTTTCAACCAAACTGTAGGGGAGCATTGTGCATATATAAGTTGTATGAGAGTTAGCTAATTTGGGATAAGAAACAACATCATGATCAAACGGGTTGGCTAATTTATTTTCCATCAAGATATAATTGAATATGATCAGCTAGCATAGAAATATATGGAAATTTGGTTTTCACCTGGCAAATGTTTAATGAACCAAGTTGTGAGAGAATCAACAACAAATGGTAGACCTATTTTGTTAACTAATTTAGATATATCGATTGCAGATTAGCACAACAATAGAATAATGGTAATCTAATTAATGTCTTATTTAACAACTTTTAAACCTAGAGTTCATTTCTTAAAGATAAAAGATTGGCCATTGATAATGTAATTCCTCATAATCTAATTTAAAAGAATTATTCATTTATCTTTTAATAACAACAATTAGAACTACCAAATTTTTTTATCAAAATAAATACAAGAGTAAAATATATATTCATTTCCTAAAAATGATTCGCACTATTCAAAATCTATATAATTATAACATATCTATCTTGCTTTGAGTATAAAAAAATAACTAAAATAATAAAAACCTGAAGCTGAAGGTTCATAGTCAATCTCACACACTTGCTCTCTTGCCTGATCTGAAAATATTTAACAATATATAATGAGCTCAAGAGTCCAACAAATAACCAAATTCTATAACAAAACACAATACATGACAAATTAAGAAGAAATATACATGTCAAAAGTCAAATTACAATTGTAGTACCACATGATCATGAATCAATATAGAAACAATAAAGCTCACATGCAGTAGCAATATAATCTATAAATTGTAAAACAGTATGATATGAAAGTCAGTAAAATAATATATTTAGGAAATTAGTAAACCAGCACGAATGTCGAATCAATAAAGCAATCATCGTATTAGTACTTTCAATCAGTAAATCAATTATATAAAGTAATAAATCCAAAGCATTAGTAAAGAACTATCGAACTATATCAATACAATAAAATCTTATAACTATGTAGACATGTTATCCAATGTGTCACATGCTCAATATATTCAATATCAGTACAATGAATCGGTAGTATAAAAAACGTATCGGTATTTGTATCGGTAATAGTAAAATAATTTTGTAATAATAAATTTATGCACTAATAAGAAATCCATACAACATGCAATAAGAACAATACCTTAATAACATGCATTTCAGTAGCCATACTAAATAAATAAGAAGTCTCAATTTAAGTGGTGTTTTTTCAGTATAGTATCATTATCAGCAAACCATTAACTTAGTAAACAAAGTGGTCACTCTTTGCCTGTCGACATAGTAATCACCTACTTATAACTACCAGTTAGTACGTGTATTACATGAATCAGTTAAGGATAACATTAAATAATATTTTAAAAGAAAATTCATAGGCCTACCATTTTCTATAAGTCAATCTGTCTCCAACCAATATTAGTGAATAACCAAACTTTCCTTATTTTTTACGAAACACCCATTATAATCACAGTTCTATAATAGTAACAACGACCAGCTATTACTCAACCATATATTGACACTCATTTTTAATGTATTAGAGTAAATAAAATATAATTAAATTTAATTTAAAAGTGTCAAAATGTCCTATTGGAAGGCAATAAAAAATTCTACTAAAAAATCATTTTTTTTAATTTTATCAATTTATAAGAGAATGTATATAATAATATTATGAAGCTTTAATTAAATTAAAGTAATATTTTTTAATTTTAAAATAAAATTTTGAATTGATAAAAATTATTGCTTTTTCAAAGTCACCCGGCAAAAATTTCAAATAAATAATCAAAACATTCATAATCTCGATCTCTATAACATATAAAAAATTACGTAGTAAAAGTTTTACTAATGCAAAATTATCCTCATTTTTCGAGCAAATTTCATAACAGTAACTATAGTTGTACTATATAGGAAAGGTGGAATTGCTTTACTACAACTTTGAGAAGTAATAATATATGTTTTATTTTTTATGTTGATGGTTATCATGATTTACACATGTATGATCCAAATGGTATTTAATGATTATGTCTATTGTTCCCTCTTTATAGAAGTAATAGTTATCATTATTATCCCCCCGCATGCTGATGGTTCTAATTGAACCTTGAGCTTGAGTTATAGTAATTGAAATTGATGTGATGGAAGTGTGTTTGGTTAGAATATTTTCTATTTGGTCATGAGTGGGGATCGGAATTAAAAAGTAAAAAGTTATTTGACTAAAATTTTCATTAAAATAGAAATACATTTTTTTTAAATTATGGCAAAAAAAATAAATAATTTTACCTTCATTACATATTTAGTCTTTTATATAATTAACTCTCAATAAAATCTTATTTTATATTTAAATTCATCATACTTAGTTTTGTATTCTATATATTTATATGTAAATTTGTGAATTAAAATAATAATAATAATAATAATTTTGAATAATAAAAAAATGGTATTATTACTGTTTCCCTTCATATGTCATTCAATTCTATTTTTTTATTCTTTAATGATATTTAAATTAAAATTTTAATTAAGCTTAGTTATTATATATATATATATATCACAGGAATGCAAAGTGATGGATCATAGAGTTGGAGTTCGATAGACCATTTTTATCTGTTTAACAAAACAAAATATGTTACAAATCTTAGGCTTCATTTGAGATAGTTTTTTTTTGTTGCTTTTTTAAAATGACTTTGTAGTACAAAAAATTCTAATTTACAAATTTTTGTACAATAAAATGTAATTCCAAATTTGAAATACTTAGGTTGACATTGTTGATTTTATTACTAATTTTAATGTATTTATCTTCATTGACCAATTGATTTAAGATAGACATAACTTTGGATTAATTTCTTGATGAAATTCATAATTCATGTATTTGATATCAAATATTAATTGCCTCCAAGACATGAATATGCTTAGATGTGTTGAATAACAAGCTGTCAATAAAATCCCCCTTCCCTTAACGAAAATTTCTTGATGATGCAAAAAATAAGGACTATCTAACAAAAGAAATTTGACACAATCAATTCTATAAATTAAGCTTAACATTTCAACAATTAAGACTTCATTTTGGACGGCTTTCTTATTGCTTCTTTATGCAGCTTTTTAGTACAAAAATTAAAATTTTGGTACTATAAAACTACTTAATGAAGCCTAAATCCAACTCATTTAACAACGTACATGATGATTTTCTTCTGAATTTGGCGGTTTAGAATTGCTGCCCTGATTATCTCCAATGTGGACTTATTTTAGTTCCAAATTTTTTGTATTTTTCTTAATATTTATTTATATTATCAGAAAATTGACTCTATGTAATATTTTGTATTTTTTTTTTCTATTTACTAGTCCCTTGCCCTAATATTAAAAATAGTTGGTGGTGTAATTCAAATGTGCAAGAAAAGATAAAAAATAAGAAGATTTGTTAAAAAAATTGGTTTAGATGTAAAAATTCTGATAATTGGAAAACCTACAAAGAGACTCGTAAAGAATCTAAAAAAATTATTTACGATGCAAAGAGCTTAACTTTTAATGATTTATATAATAGGTTAGATACTAAGGAGGGAGAAAGTTATATGTATAAGTTAGCCAAACAAAGAGGTATGAGTAGTACTTTTCTTAGAATATGATATTTAACAATGATGGATGAGATATTTTGCTAAACTTTTTAATGAAGAATGTGAAAATACGATTGACTTTAGTGACTTTAGCAATCTAAATGGAAATAAAGATTTTTGTTTTATCGGTATATTAGTAAAATCGGAGGTAGAGAGGCTTTAAAGAAAATGAAGTGTAGAAAAGCTGTTGGACCTGATGATATTCCAATAGAGATGTGAAAATGCTTAGGTGATGAAGGAATATCTTGGCTTACTAAATTTTTTAAACTATTTTGAAGAGTAAAAAGATGTCAGATCAGTGGAGAATGAGTGTGTTAATTTTTATTATTAAGAATAAATGTGAAGCACAGGAGTTTGTGAATTATAGATGAATTAAATTAATGTGTCATACTTTAAAACTATGGGAGCAAGTTTTGGAGCGTAGACTGTGGCATGATACTTATGTTTCTCAAAATCAATTTGGATTCATGCCGGTCTACTATGGAAGCCATACATTTATTGAGAGTTTTGATGGAGAAATATAGAGAGAATAAGGAGGATCTACATATGATATTTATTGATTTAGAGAAAGCATATGATAAAGTTCCAAGAGAAGTGCTATGGAGAGTTCTTGAAAAGAAAGGAGTTAATAATGCTTATATTCAAATCATTAAAGGTATGTATGCATGAGTTATTACTTGTGTTCAAACACAACGTGGATTGACCAAGTATTTTCCTATTTCGGTTGGATTACATCAAGGATGAGCCTTAAGTCCAAATATTTTTTCTTTAGTCATGGATATTCTAACTAGGCATTTGCAAGAGGATGTACCTTGGTGTATGCTTTTTGCTGATGATATTCTTCTTGTTGATAAGACTATAGAGGGAGTTAAACGTAAACTTGAATTATGGATGTCAACCTTAGAGCCTTAGAGCCTAAATGTTTTCGCTTGAGTAGATCTAAAACTGAATATATTGAGTGTAATTTTAGTAGCAATAGACATAGTGAGGGGATTGTGACTTTAGGCGATCAAGTTATTAATATGAGTACAAATTTTAGATACCTTGGATATATTGTTTTGAGTGATGGTGAAATAGATGGGGATATTATCAACAGAATTCAAGTTGGTTGGTTAAAGTGGAGGAATGCATCGGGCTTGTTGTGCGATAAAAAAGTCCCCCTCAAACTTAATGAAATTTTCTATAAGATGGTGGTGAGACCTAGCATGCTTTATGGCGCCAAATGTTGGACATTAAAAGAGAAGCATAATGCTAAGTTTAGTGTTGCAGAGATGAGGATGCTTAGGTGGATGAGTGGCTTTACCCTTAGAATTAGGATATGAAATAAGCATATATGTGAAATGATTGGAGTAGCCCAAATGGAAGATATATAAGATTAGAAAGAGTCACCTTAGATGGTTTGGTCACATTAAACGGAGGCCTTCTGATGACCCGATTAGGAAAGTTGAGGCTTTAGATTTGACTTATGTTAAGAAAGGTAGAGGTAGACCTAAAAAGACTTGGTTAGAAAATATTAGAAATGATCTTTCTTTATTAGATTTAAATGAGAATTTGACTTTTAACAGGGCACAATGGCAAAAAAGGATTCATTCAAACTTTTTATTTGTCTTTTGATTTTTAACATGATATCAAAGCCATCTTCTGTAACCCTTCTTTTTACTCTCTCAGTTCATCTTTTTTAGGCTTCGTTTAGTACAGCTTTCTTATTGCTTCTTAAAGTAGTTTTTTAAGTACAAAAATTAAACACCATCTTTAGGCTTCGTTTGTGATGATTTTTTTATTGCTTCTTAAAAGATAGTTTTAGTACAACAAATAAATTTTTTTTACTAAAATTTTGTTTTAAGAAGCAATAAAAAAGTCGTCCCAAACGAACACATAGTCTTAGGCTTCATTTGTGACGGCTTTCTTCTTGTTTTCTAAAAACAGCTTTTTAGTACAAAAATTTTTTGAATTTGAAAATTTTGTACTAAAAAGTCATTTTAAAGCAGTACGAAAGTTGTCCCAAATGAAACCTTTGTTGTGATTATGGTTAAACACAGTAAGCTTTTAAGTAAAAGCTTCTCCTCTGATACCATATTTAGCTATAAAGAAATAATTCATAGTCACATTTAAAGTCAAGAAAGCTCATTAAACATCACAAAATATAAAATTTAGTGGCTAAGCAATCCAACCATTTCGAAAAGGTCTACACTCACCACTCAAGGTATGTCTAAAACCAATGAAACTTTATTAAGAAAAACAAAATTCCTGTATGTACGTGATGTGAAAAATCTTGAGAAACCTTTTGATTGAAAACCACAGAAAAAATATCCTGACTTCTTTGAAACTAACAGAGATTATATGAAACCACAATCATCCTCCATACTACCACCATTCAATCAAAACTAAATGGTGATGCTAAAAAAGAGGCTCCAAACAAGTTCGGGGACACTTGATATTATCATCAAGTCAATTGTTCAAAGGGGAATGATTATAAATATATTTATTTATATCAAAAATTGAAAAGATCAATTCATGAATTATGAATTCAGGAGCATCAGATCACATGACCAGAGATGTCTCTTTATTTCATAAAATATATTCATACTTGATGGAGAACTTTCTAAGGATTGTCGCCTGATCATTTAATGCAATTATAAGCATTGAGTAATGATCAATTATAAGCATTGAGATAATCAGCATCTTGGAATTTATATCTCTAAACCCAGCTTTGTTAGTTTTTGAACTTTCTTATAATCTCTTGAACAAAATTATCACGAATATGAACTATATTAAGAAATTTTCTCTAATCATTGTGAATTACATGATGGGCTCTCTAGGAGAATGATTAGCAATGCTAAGAAGAATGTTGAATTCAATCTCTTGAATGCTGAAGAAAATCTTGAGCTACAAATAAAAGAAGCTCAATATATCTCCTATCTTATGAAAATGCAATCATATAATAATATCTCTATCATATCATCTAAACTTTATCAATCTTATTATATTCTTCCAATCTATTTTGTAAATAATGAAAATTCTGAATTTTTTTAATGTGAAACTTATCAAGTGTCAAAACACACCAAAAGTAATTATCCAAGCCATCCTATAAAATCTCTTAAGTTCTCTTTATCATTCATAGTGGCATTTGAGGGTCATCTCGTAATTGTTAATATCTTGGGGGCTAGGTGGTTCATATCTTTTGTTGATGACAGCGCTAGAGCCACTTTGAATTTTCTTAAGGAATAATAAATTTACAAATTATCTCATTGTTAAGAAATTCCTTCTCTACATAAAATCAAGTTTAAAACATAAATTAAAAATCTTAGGATTGACAATAAAAAAGAATATTTCATTGAATCTTGGGGATGACTTCTTCAACAAGATATTATACATCAAAGTTCTTGTATATATTTATACTACTCAACAAAATAGGCTTGTTGGGAGAAAAATAAGAATCTTTTGAGAAGTTGCAAGATCTATTATGATCACTAATAAAGTTCTAAAATATTATTGGGGAGAGGTTGTCTTAACTGAAGTTTATCTCATCAGCTAGATTTAATCAAGAATTTAAAATTATAAAACCTTTCGCTAAGTCTTCATTGAAATATAACCCATAAATAGATTCATATTTATGATTCCTCTCAAAGATAATGGGTGTTCTACATTTATATATATCATATATCATGAAAGAAGCAAATATAACCCAAATATCATCAAATGTATCTTTCTTGGTTACTCCTAATCAATAAGGGTATAAATGTTACTATCCTATGAAAATTAAATATCGTAATACTATGGATATAAGTTTTTTTGAAAATCAATCAATCACTTTCTTCCAAACTTCTAATTTTGGGTAAAATATCTAACTCTCTTAATAATATGAGTTTTGTACTTGTCCCGTTCTTTTTGAGCCTATATATTTCTTGATATCTTATTACAATGATTAAAAAATTCAAAATCACATATAATAAACTAGATATAAAGGCATGATTTATACTAAACTTTAGAAAAAAAAAATCAACAAATATTGATTATGCAATAATTAAGGACTATTCAACAAAGAAAAGAAACCCCAAACAATCACTAATCAATTCCATAAATCAGGCTCACTATTTCATCAATCAAATCTAACTCTTTTGGGATCATAAGAATTGGTTTTCTACTGAATATGGGGATAGGAACTGCTGCCTAGATTCTCTCATGTCGAATTATATTTATCTCTATTTTACCATACTTTTCTTCTTATTTATTTCTATTAAGAGAAAGAACTATTCTATGCAATATTTTATGTATAATTTTCCTATTTACTAGTCCATTGTCACCCCCTAGATCTTTTGCTTGCCTATAAACAGTTTATTGACACAAAAGATACAATCAAGCCCCTCCCTTATATTTCTTCTTACTGGTCATTACTTTATTTTTAGCAAGATGCTCTTCTCTCCTTAGGCAAAAAATTGGAGGATTTACTTACACATCATAGAATGCTTATATATTTACATATCTAGCACCTAAGTATTTATGCTTATATATGACTTTAGTATCTCAATGACATCAAAGCATTTGCAAAAAAATAAGTATTTTACTTTTAAAAAGTAAATATTAGTGATACTTTTTGTGTCTTACTGATTTGAGTATTATATTAATAAATACAAAAAATTTAAGAGTTTGATATGTAAATACATGAGAATTCTATGATATGTAAATCATCAAAAAAATAATTATAGTGAATCAAATCAGATTGAATGATTTAATATATTTAGTTAAATAATATGTGCATCAAATGCACATAGAGTTAATTCCATACTGGCTTTGTTTGGGATAGCTTCTTAGTATAAAAATTTTTAGTTTAAAAATTTTTAATACTAAAATATTATTTTAAGAAGAAGTAAGAAAGACGTTCTAAATGAAGCCAAATAAGATAACCAGTTGCCAACTTTGAATGAGATGACTCTTCAGCCTTCATATTCTGCCTCACATGAATACAACAAGTCAACAACAACAACAACATCAAGCCTTTACCCCACTACGTTGGGTCAAGTGCTTGAACATTTTTTCTCCATTTTGTCCTGATAGGAGTCACATGAATAAATAACAAAAACTATTTCTCCAATATGTATATTCCATTTCTTTTCAATACCCGAGCTTCATAGAATTACAAAAATATTAAGGCTTCATTTGGGATAGCTTTCGTACTGCTTTCTAAAGTAGCTTTTTAGTATAAAATTTTTTAGTTAAAAAAATGTACTTTAAAACTGCTTTAGAAAGCAATACAAAAACTGTCTCAAACAAAACCTAAGGCAGCTTTATAATACATACATATGAAGTCAGAAAATATTCTAAGATTCAAAGAATTAAAAATATTCGAAGTTAAAAATAATATTACTAAGAAAAAAAAAAGCATAATAGATAGGAAACGATAATATGGGTTGTAGAACTTTTCTGAACAAAACATAGCTCTCATTCATAATAATAATAATAATAATAATAATAAAAGCAACTAATAAATACACGAAGAAAAAATAAATAATTAATTAAGGAATCTCTTACGTATACTATGATAGCGGGGAAATTTTAACAAAAAGTTCTACAACAAAAAAAAAATTTACACCAAGAAATGCGCAATATAAGCTTTTATGTACTATACTCATTTTAAAGAGAAAAAAATTTAAAGCTCCCAACAAAACATTTGGCCTTACTCAGTTTTTTTTTTTTTTTTTAAAATATATTGTTAAGTTTCATCTAAGAAACAAGTAAAGAAAGCTAAAAATAGGGTACATTTACTTCTTTTTTTCCAATGTGATGAGCATTAGCTAATCTTCAATGGGCCTTTAGGCACGAGCCCGCATTGACCCATCAGTAAAAATGCACGTAATTTTAAAACTTAATATTTTTAGAGACTTATAGGTCAATTAAGACAAACTTTCACACAAATCATATACGTAAGCTTCGAACCCAATATCTCTTGGTTGAAATTTAACGATCCTAATCAATAGATCAAGGTGAGCTGTGTAACTTAAATTTCATTTATACTAATTCAACTTGACTTTTATGATATATATTTTTTTAATACTTTATATGGTGAGACGAGATTTATTGGTTCTACTGCACTATTCCTCTTCTGTTTTATCTTCTTATAGAATCTTTAATATGAGAGGAATATCCACATATCATAATCATTTTTTCCCTTGACATTTAATTCCACATGAAGAACCTAACACCCATATCATAACTTTTTGGCATTCAAGTAAAGTAGGCACCATGCGACAACTACCTTTATTAGCTATAATATAACATTTATTAGCTATAGATCATCTAATTGGATTTCCCAAAATTAATCTCTATTGTTACCTCCCAAGATCCATACAGTACCTTACTATCAACTACTCAAACTTAGCTATATATGTTATTAATCATGTGCGCTAATACATGCATGAACCTCTTTGTTAAAACTTCCAACAACTCAAATAAGTGTTATGTTGCCTTCCTCAAAGTTAGTCTTCATTATGGCTAACCAATCTATTGAGTCACTCTGCATCCATTGAGCTAGCCAACAACTCAATGTTTTATGTCCAAACCAAATTGATTGAAATATATCATCATATTATTAGCTAATGCAACAAATCACAAATAATCACCATTCACAACATTGACTCTAGGATCAATTATCATTCATCTTTACCAAATCGCTACTAACCTTAACATTTTCTTATATATGATACAAGCTAATAATCCAAAAAAGTCCATACCTTATGGAGAGTTGATGAAAAAAAAATCGTCTATCAAAAGTTGCCATGTCATATTGTCATGGATCACCACCATATATCTAAAACAAACATGATGATCTTAATTTCTCCTCCTAAATTATTATATATACACCTAACAATACTATGCACTTTGTGCTAATATAAATACATGTAATATAATCACATGAGCATTTGAATGACATACAACTTTTTCGACTTCAATATGTATTCTCTTATCTTTTTCCTTGATTCTACTCTATCACTAGCTACTTCTTAACTATGATAGAGGAAAGCCTTTGATTAATGATGCTATTTACTAATGGGAAAGAAGATGTTATGAAAAAGTGAAATAGTGAATTGGAACAAAATCTTACAGCTCTATTTATGGTGATCAAAGAATGAATAGATAATAAGAAGTAAAAAGGAGAGAAAATGATGAAATCAAGATGTCAAATTATATTGTTTTCCTTTGTTAGCATCATCTCAAGGTGACATGTACACACTATAAGTGTAAATGATGCATAACATAAACAAAATGTTGCAGTAGGAAGGACTTGAAGAAGGAGGGATATGTGTGCTCACACGCATGAGAGAGAGATAGAAAGAGATAGGGGATCCTTTCCTTTACATGAGGTATATCTTATTTGGAAAGCTCAACATTGCACATCATCTCTTTTATCTCTTCTCCCTCTCTTTTCTACTAGTTAGCTTTATATATTTCAAAGAGAGATATCCATTAAATCAAATTTTGCAATGAGTTGCTATTTTTACTTGAGCATGAAATGGGATACTTCTATTAGTGTTTGTTTTTTATGTAAGAGGAGGGGTACAATGTGCCCCTAGTCAACCCATAAAATGAAAAAAAATAGGATAGTGATCTTTAATCAGTATTTATTGAATTCAATGAATGATAATCTTTTAATTGAGTGATATAGGGTTGGGGAGGAGTGGGGGGACATTAAATTAAGTATGCTTATGGGAGTTTCCATAACTATTTTATGAAGTAAGGAAATGTATAACATGTAGGTGTCATTCTTATGAAACCCATCACGATTTAGAATTTGAAGAGTCTATAGGTTTGATAGGGCCAACTTATGACATTAGTTATTTTTTAGAACTCTCCCTTAAAATGGCTTCATCCTATAAAGTATAAGCTCAGGTATGATGCACAACATTAAAGGTCATAGTAATGCAATAAAAAAATAAATTAAAGCTTCAACAAAATGTAAAAAAAAAGTATGAAATAACAATAAAAATTAATGAGTTTCATCAATGTGATAACGATAGAATGCTCCAAAGTTCTTTATAATCAAGAATTTAAAATCAAACATTAATTTCCAACAAATTAATTATATAATTATCTTAATTTAACATTTTGTAGCTTGTTTAGGTGATTCAATCATTTTGTGTTCTCAAATATTTATATATAGATATTCAATTGATAATTTTGTATAATGGTGACTTCAAAATTATTCAATCTCTACCATTTTGATATGTTTATATAAAACTGTTGTAAATAATAAATTATATAATTACCTTCATTTAATATATCTCCACCCATATAAAATATTCAAACACCTTTTTTTCATGTAATGAGAATTTTACAAAATTTAATTCAATTTTTAGCTGCATAGTTCCGTAGGAATCATTCTGAAAGTTAGCAATCATATTATTAATGACTTAGCCAAGTTTGTCAATCTGCAAGCTATTCTTTATTTATGTCGCTAATCTTTTTTTAAGAGCCAACTATGGAAAGTTTTAATGATATTGGGTTAATGTTTCATATTCTAAACAACCTTGGATTGTTCTTGGAGACTTCAACAATTATTGGCACCATAAAGAAAAGAGGAGAGGTAATATTACTCCTAATGATAAATTCAGAGAGATCAATAATATGATTTTAACAATGCTTTAAAAGAGCTAACCTCTATTAATTTTTTTTTCACTTATGGCAATAGAGTTAATTATCCTAATCATATAAAGCTTTATAGAGTAGTTATTAATGATGATTGGCTAGATCTATTTCCTACCTCTTTATATCAAGTTAAAAGTCTAAGATGTTGTAAATGTTCACCTTTAATTGTTCAAACTAATTACAATTGTTATGGTAGGCACATATTCTTATTAAAAATTCATTGAACAAAAATGTCAAAATTTTTTGACATTATTTGTAATGTCTTCCTTGTCCCTATTAAAAGTGTGAAGAAACTTAAATCTCATCAGAGAAATCACTATAGATGAGGGCTCCTTTCATACTCCTTCCAATATTGTTGGGGCTGACATCCACCACTTTAGGAAACTCTTTAATATTTCCACCCCTAAATTAAATTGTATTCTCGTCCCACTTATTGACTCGATCATTCCTCCCTCTCTTTTGTTAAATCTCATTGCTCCCATTTTGGATAGTGAAATCAAATAGTTGATTTTCTCCTTTATGCTTGCTCAACTCCTAGTCTTGGTAGATTCACTTTTGGCTTTTATTAATCTAATTGAGATATTATTGGCAATCAAGTTTTCAAAGCTTTCAAACACTTCTTTAGGAAAGTTTATCTTTCTAAAAAGGTTAGAGATTTTGGGATTGCATTAGTTTCAAAGTCTCAATATGCTGGGAGGATTTCTTATTATAAACCTATGTCTCTTTGCACTATTTTTTTTTTAAATATAATCAAGCTTCTTGTTATTATGATTAAATCCATCACGCCTTATTGCATTCATCCTACTAAAGCTGGTTTCATATCTAATAGAACGTCAATTAATAATGTTATTCTTACTAAAGAGATTCTCTCTAACTTTCACTTGACCAGGAAAAATCATTTTAACTTTCACTTGACTAGAAAAAAACATTTATTATGTCATAAACTAGATATTTACAAGGCCATTAACTCTATGTATAGAGACTAATTATTGCTTCATCATAAACAAAAGGATTCCCTAATGTTTTCATTAGTTGGATTAAGGCATGTATTCATAATGTCCACTACTCTATTTATATTAATGGCGTCCTTGAAGGTTTCTTTAATTCTTCTTTAGAACTTCGGCAAGGTTATCCCTTATATCTTTTTTTTCATTAAAATGGATGGATTTTCTAACCTATTAAAATGAGATTTCTCAGGGAGAATATATGATGGTTTTTAAATATGAATAAGGAGCATCACACCCACTTACTACATACTAATGATTTACTAGTTTTTGGAAAAAGCTAATATTCAAAATTTGCAGTCTTCATACCTTATTGAATCATTTTAAAAAGATTTTTGGGCTCTCGATTAGCATCACTAAAAGCTCTTTCATTTGTTCTAAATTCATTCTTAATGTGGATACCCTAGAAGTAGCATTAAACCTTCGAAATGACATTGTCAGATTTCCTTAGTTGGGCATTCCCATTGCAGCTAGAAGAATAATAATATCTTACTTTCAATCTCTTATGAAACAATGTTCTCTTTTTCTTGATGGTTGGCAAGCTAAATCTTTATCTTTTACAATAAGATTATAATTTATTTTATTCGCTATTTTGAACTTGATAGCCTCTTAGATTAGGGGTTCTATTATACCAAAAAGCTCCTATAAACATCTTGAGAACTTTGTGCTAGGTTTTTCTTTCATGGTGACATCTCAGCAAAAAGCTGAGATTAATTTCTTGGAAAGATATTTGCAAACCTTAAAAATTTTGTTGTTCGAGTATTTCTGCATTGTCTGATATTAATATTGCTCACAATTTTTCATTAATATGAAGATTTCTGACTAGTAATAGTATGTTTGCTAAATGGTAGAGGCACTGATACACCTCTCTTTAGAAACCTCAAACCCACTAAAGTTTCAAATAACCTTAGATAGATTGTTTAAATTATTAAAAAGAACTTCTCATTTAAAATTTACAAAGGGAGTGTCCTTTCTTTTCTATGGGACCCTTGGCTGAAGAATAAATCCTTCATGGAGTATTTTGGCACCTTTATAATATATTCATCTACCTTTTCTGATATGATGGTTTATGATATGTTTGTAAATAGTAAATGAAGTATGAATGTTCATCCGCTTATGCAATTGCAAGCAGCAGCTTCTGCTTGTTCGCTTTTCTCTAAGCAACTTTGGCATAAAAATCACTCCCTCAAATTTTTTTGTTTTTGGTTTCACCTACATGTTATTTGTGCAAGGAACATCATGAATCTATTTCATATTTCAATGTGATTTTTCCTTCAAAATATTATGTAGTTCTCTTCCTATTATCCTATATTAAACACTCCTTTTTTATTTGTCAAGGCCAAACATAAGCCAAGTACTCAATTTCATAGAGGCAAAATTTTTAAAAGGACCAGGTTAGCTGGCTAATCTTACGGGAGCAGCACGAACGGAGGGAAATATAAGAAATAGCATATTCTCCATTGTACGTGGCGCAGTCATAAAATGCCAAATGTATTGGCAAATGCAAGCAATGCACCAACATGTTGTGTACATTATAGAATGCATCATAGCTATTGACACATTCTATACAATGTGCCAGATTGTTTGGCGCATTCTACTTATCGTTCGGCGTGGTCTAGCCTAATCTGCTAATTTCATGAAATTTGAGGTTTTTGTATCGTCATGGTTTTTTTTTATATATATAAGTATATGATATTTAGGTTGTTATTATATATATATATATATATATATATATATATATATATATATATATATATATATATATATAAGTATATGATAATTTTTAATGAATATTTATATGATAAGTAAATATACGTATGATTAATTATAATATGTTACATTATATTTATGTAAAAATAAAATAAGAAATTATTTTATATTTAAACAAAAAAATCAAATATGTAAATTAAAATTTTCTTCCAAAGAATATATTAGTTTTGAACATTTCATATTTTGAATAATGTAATTTGCAGAAATTTTCTTTTTTTTTCTTAACATTTGATTTTCTCAAATGAACTTTATGATTTAATTGAGTTTAATATTCGTTTCTTCAAAATAATTTTTCTTCAGATTTTAAAAGCATTGAAAAAAAAATTCCAAAAGAAATTAGATGATTTTAGAATGTGACGAGCTTTATTATAATGATTAAGGAATTAACAGCAACTAAATGTACATTTGATTAAACAACTATTTTTAAAATAATTTGTTGAATAAAATATCAACACAAAGGCAGATTATATGGAATCAATAACACAAAAATAAGGCCTTTTATATTGTCAATCACCATGTGCAGATGCTCTTGGAGTTGTGTTTAAGTTAGAACATTTGAACTTATCCTCAAACTCCATCTGGATGTATTGCCACTCTCTTGAATTCAGAGACTCTTTCCTCTTTTCACCAACCATAACATTGAGTCCTTCAAATGATTCAAACGGAAATGCATCATGTGCACCATGTCATTTATGATAAAGAATACAATGTTCAACATTAGTTATTGGTCTTTCAATAATCACCTGAATAGAACCATCTTTATTGTGTCCAATTTCACGAATTCTGGCCTTAAGAATGTTCAGAGGAGCTATATGGCTATCATGTGCCATGAACCTTTGTTATAGAAATCTCCAACCTATATCACTTAAATCTGCTCTATCCATATATAAGGGAAAGAGAATTTTCATAACTTCATCATGTGCATACCACAAAATACAATCTTCATGCACTGACTAAGAATGCATACAGCATCAAAAAAATTCATTCGATCTCGCCTGTTCCTCTAGGATATCATCAGTGTGATGCGACAAACATTCCTTCAGTATAATGTTACCATCCACATTTAATTTCTTCGTAGGGATTTTCTGAATCTTATTCATTATTGAGGAATAAATAAGAAGTTGAAGACGATTTCTATTCAATGTCGAGTGTCCATTAAACTGAAAAAATAAATAAATCACTACATGGTTAATTAATATAACTAAAATTTATTCAATTTATATAGGTATGCCATTAAATTGCATTAATGTCAGATGAAGAAAAGAAAATTTTCATTCATCACACTGATTAGTAGTGCCACAATGACAGTATAATAAAAGCCTACAAAACTGATTTGATAATACATATGATTTTAACAGTACTTTGTAGTTGGTGTATTGACTTAAATTGATTGAGGGAGAACTATCATGATTTTGATAAATAACTGCTACATCACTTTCCTTAACACCGTAGGATTTGTTGAGTTGTAAAGTTATGTTATCAGCTACTGAAATGGGAGTAACCTATTATATCAGAAAGCTTATAAAGATGTAAGGTAAAATCAAGCTTTATTATAATTTTGAGGCATTTGGAAATGTAGAGGTTTAACTCTACTATTTAAGGTGAGTATGTTCATTTGAAGTTAAGATGTGGAGATTTTATATTATGCCTTAGAGATGATTTTTTCATGTATGGAAACCCTTCATGGCATCTCCAATAAACAAAAATTTGATATGCAAGCAGAAGAATGCATGAATGTATAGCACGGGTCTCTGATAGCCCATTAGAAAAGAAAATGAATATGAATGAGATATTTCATTTTCGCACCCATCAGTGGTTTGAAGATAAGGATGATGCCCTTCAGATCATGCATTAGGAAGTAATGAGGGTAAAAATCTACAAGACACGAGATTTTCTAAATGTGGCTGGTTGGAAGACTATTCATATTAGGTTCCAAGAAGAAAATGGTCATCTCGTCAGTTCTCATTTCTTACAAATGTGATATCATGAGAAGTAACATGATCATGAAGGTAGACATTCACCCGATGTTGATCGGAGAAACTTTGACATTGAGCATGTGATATCTTGTATCGAAGTTGGCATCCTAGCTTAGATAAATTCATTTTGAAATTTTTTAATAATCAGATGAAGGAGCAATTGCATGAAGGAAGGCCAAGAAAGTTTTTTAATGCTGAGGACTAGAAACACCTTCAAAAAGCATTTGAGTGTAATTTCAAGTATTGCCCAACACAAATCCAACTCCAAGCACGTCTTCACATGTTGCGTAGGGGATAGGAAACCTATGTAGTAGTATGCACTTCTGATTCTGTTGTGGGTTATTCACCATGCTTATTAAAGTGAATATTATATTATTATAATTTCTTAAGAGAATTAACATAATATGTCATTATTAGTAAAGCATTTATTTCACTAGAGATTATTTCAAAGTACGGATAGCATTTTCACACATCCAAATTTAAGTGAGAGTCTAATATTTTTAATACCAGTTTCAATGCAAAATATAACATCAATCGTTCAAATATTTTAAAAAAAGTGATCAAGAAAATACATAAGAATGGAACATCTATCAAAGGCGTGGAAGAGTCCCACTCCCTCGAGTATATCTAACTAGGGCCTTTCATATTTATGGTTGAACTTATGCCTCCTCAATCACCTCCTCCTCTTACTTGTGAACATGCGTATGATATTACGATGGCTATGTATATTGCTACGATGGTTGTCCTCCCATTAATATTATGTCCTAATGTGAGGGGGAAGACGACAACCTAACAGATGATATCCACTCTCTTGTGCACCATATAAGCTCCAATGTCAAGTAGAAGGTCCTATGAAAGTCCTACCATAACCGGTGCATGGCATGTATATGAAAAGTCTAGGTGGATCGCTCTCAACAATTTGGTGGTGACTACCTGTCTATCTGAATGGAGCATTAGAGGTTAATCGTCTAGCCCCCTGAACTCTATGAGAACCTGGTGGATGCTACCTGGATTGGGTCCTCTCTTCCATGGTGGTGTCAAAAGTGGTGTAGTCTATATAAATTGATCGTTGAACTTTGAGAAAAGTTTCGTGACCTGGTCAACAGACAACTGCATTAAACTGGCATTCTATCCATGCCCCCCAGCCAGTGGCTCAAGAATGACGGTTAACCATATGTAGTAGTTAGACTAGATGATATAAAATTTTTTTAGATATAATTTTAATAATTAATTAGAAAGATAATTGATTTATAGATTATGAATAATGAAAATAATCATTTGTACCACTAATCTTTCACCAGACAATCTCAGGAAGAAAGTCTCCGACACATTCGTTTGTGTTTATAATAGATAAATCAATGCCTAAGATCTAAACCACCATAGGTATGTGTCTAACTCTCAATTAGCAGTGCTGTCTGGTGGAGTATTTGAAACCACATATGCTCTCCTATTTGAAACCGCATATGCTCTCCTCTCCTCCCAAAACTAAAGGTATGCCCAATATTGTACTTTCTAGTATAAATATGCTCTTTCTCGTCCATTAATTCTCTTGGAACTTCATTCCATTAGTTCTATATCAATGAACTCTACCCTCAAACTATCTCATCACACAATCGACGAGATGTCACTCAGCGCTCTTCTAGCTAATTATTGGAACTCAGTGCTCTTCTAGTTATTATAATGTTCATTCTAAATATGTTCTTCCTCATCCATCGTGATATTACTAGGGTCGAGCATCCAAACTTCTTCTGCGTATTGGGCCATGCTCACCTATCATTTTAGAGTAGAGCAACACATCTAAGAATGCACATATGTATCAGGTGTATGTTCTATGGAAAAGTTATTGGGTTTTGAAAAGATTAATTTCTTTGAGAAAATTAAATTTCTAGAATTTTAGTATTAAAATCAAACACATTATTATGAATTATATATCACCTCGGGAGACGAATAGATCATTCCCTAATGGGTTTGGATTATAAAACTTTAAATTTATCCTGATTATCATTATCAAGCTAAAGGAAGAACAACATATGACCCCTGAGGATCAAAATGATGTTTGATCTAGTGTTGACTATAATAATCTGGATAAATGATCATTCATTTCATAATCAAAATTATGGTAATAGAATGACATGTCTTTCTAAGAAAAGAGGATATCATCTATTATCAATCATTTGAATATGAAAATAATGATTGCTAAATTTGATTTTCTCAAAGATAATTAACTGAAGTTTTAAAAAATTAATTTTGAAAATTGATCAGAGTCACTAAATCTCCTACAAGAGCAACCCCTAATAGTTAATTACATCGTAAAAAATTAGAATTTTTTATGAATACTCTCAATTAAAATAGTGGTAGAAATTTTATTTAAAATTCTCAAAGATTGATATCAAGGGAGGTGAGGATTGGAATTTTTAACATAGATCAGATCAAAGTGGAGCACTTATTTTTGGAGGTTAAAGAAGAAAAGGTAAGAGTTGTTTTGGGATTCTGAAACATTTAAGAAGCACCTCAGCCTATTCTAAGTGTTAAACTTAAATTTGTATAGAAAGAGATTTAATTTGAATTATTAATTTTATTAGAAGGCTGGGATTAAATTCTTGAAGTTTGAACCTACCTCACAAATTAAATCTAAATTGGGTACTGAAAATCAATAACCCCAATCTGACTAATACGTTGCAAATCTGTACTTACCCCGACCTGGATTGGAGAGCTAGCTAATCACCTAGGCGCTTCAAAACCATATATCTGATTTTTTATGTAAGAGTGGTAGGGATATTGTGCAATTAAGATTGAGGAATTGAGATCGACATCTAGAGCAGATTCTAATTGGCCCCTTAACTGATGTTGGGTAATATGAAGCTTAAAATAAAATATAATTAAATTTTAAACTCATTTAAATTTGTTTTTAATATAATGCATGCTAGTTGACTTGATAAATACTTAAATCAAAATGAAGCAATTTTAAAATTAGGCTTAAAAATAATTTTATCCTAGAGATTGTGCAATATCCCCTTGAGAGGACTGCACCCTAATAGGTAAGGTGGCCTGTCATAACCCACATGCAGAGAGATTTCTAATAAGGAAGAGAAGATTCAAAATGAATGCATGAGAACTCTCGACAAACACAAGCTTACTTTTTAAATTCATTAGAGTTATATGTTGACTTAAAATTTTTAATTTAATTAAAGTAGAAAAAATTTTGTTCATACTCTCATGAGCCTCCGATCATTTAGGTGAAAACAAAATGCGACATACAAGAATAAAGCTAAAAAAATATGTTAATTTTACTACGCAATCAATGTAAAAAAATAAATTAAATTTATCAAATTGGATGTCAATCCTAAGACATAAGTGACTTTGAGAATAGAATTATTCTCATTCTTCACTTCTTCATCTTTCTGTGAGCTCCATAGATCCGTCAGGTCTGAAAATGCAAATGAAAAGAAACTACTCCTCACAAGGGGTGTTATCTTTTCCCTTTGAATATTTGAAAGTCACCCTAATTTAGATCTCTAAATAAAAAGAAACACTCCCCTAAGATATCTCTCTTCCTCTTTGGATTCTAAATTGGATGCTTAACATCCCATCTCAAAGTACTTTTATAACTTAAAATTATAACTATGTACTCGAATACAACAAATTACATTGAAAATTAATGCAAAAATCTAAACTCAAATAACCAGCAGGGTTATTCTAAGCATTTATAATTAAATCAACTCAAGCAATTAGTACAACAATAACATCATTAAGCCTTTTTTCCCACAACGTGGTTTTTGCTACATGAATCCTTTTACTCCATTATGTCATATTAAAAGTCAAATTCTTATTTAAATCTAATAAAGAAATATCATTTCTATTATTTTTTGAAAGTTCGTTAGGGATGTTAAGCCCTTATGAACTAGCCCAAGCTAACCAAGAGGGGGGGATGAATTGGCATTTTAAAAATCTTTCAATCAAAAACAAAAACTTCATCAAACCAAAATTCACCACAAAGAAATTTAACGTGTGGAAATTAAATGTGGAAAAAGCAGTAGTAAAGGACACAAAAAAAAATTATAGTGTTTCAGTCAACTCGACCTACGTCCACTCCCCGGAGGCACCCTCCGAGTATTGCACTAAACTCAGTGACTCTCCTTTTGCTCCCACAGCAAGGCGGAGAAGCCTGTATAAAACCTCCTTTCCACCGACATCGATGAGGCAGAGAAACCAACTCATTTTGCTTCCTTCTGAAGTAGGCAGAGTACCTTGATCGATTGCCGAAGCGATCCACTCTTGAACCTCCAAGAATAAGGGATGACAATCAGAGAAGAAGACTTAAATTCTAGCTTGGAGCAACCTTTGCGAAACCCCTCACAAACTCCTCCTCACAAGATCCTCTCTCTCTCTCCCTTTCTCTCCCTCACCTCTAAGCTCTCTCAGGTCATGACAGCAGCAAAAGATGATATCTTGGGTAGAACAAGAGGTCTTAAATAGAAGATTTTTAGAATAGCTCTTAATTTAAACAAACTGACTTTATCATCCTGATCGATCAACGCAAATTTCTCTCAATCAGCCCAGACGGTTTGGGAGATCAGAAGGTTTTTATTCAAATCGTCCAGGACAATAAGATATCATCCTATATGATTAGTATAAGTCGTTAAATATCATCCAAATAATCGCACGGAATGGATGTCTGGATAATAGAAAACTAGCTTGATCGTCTAGGACGATCTCATGATCATCCCGGATGATTAGTTTAAATTTGTGAAAATCATTCAGACCATCGCCCTGAATAGAAGGTGGCCGATGTTGATCATCCATAAACAACTAAGGTTTTTTGAATTGATCGTCCCGGCCGATCCTGCGATCATCTAGGATGATTTGATCGAGCAATCAAATATTAATTGATTTCCTTAATAACAAGATTAATTTAGGCATAATTATATTTCATCATCCATGACGATATCCTAGATGATGTCCAAAAATAAATAATATTTAAATAGATCAGGCGGATGATTCTTTCTGATTTGAGCCTATCATCATGGTCGATACGAATATCATTTAGGACGATGCTCTTAATGATGGCTATCTTAATCAGGATGCCCTAATTAGGGTTTCTATTTTTAACTGATAGTCCAAGCCAATTTGTGAATCGTCCTGCATGATGTGACCAAAAATAGAAAACTCAAAAATTAGTCAAAAATTTTCCCCCATATGTGTGTGTGTAAGGTTACTTTAGCATTAGGAACCACATCATTTACAATAGACTCAAGAAAAGGGAAAAGTTTATAGACTGACTCAGACCTAGTCTACCCAATCTTGAGCTGGTTCAAATTATAATTTGATCTTGTGGACCTAAAATATTAGTAGGCAAGGCAGTCGTAGAGAAATAAAAGTGTTTTCTATCATCAAAATTATATTCCATGAAAAATAGATTCATAACAATCTCCCCATTTTTTATGATGGCAAACACAAAAAGAAATAATTGAAGCAGTTTAAAGCAGATTTGATGGAAACATGTAAAGAAACAAATACAATTCAAATAGTTCAATTATCCAACATAAAAATATAACAAACTAGAATAGACTAGAACAGTATAAACTAGTACAACTACTCCCCTTTTCGATATCATAAAAAGGAGGAGGGAAAAAGAAAAACAATACAAACTACTCAGCCAGAAGGAAAACAACATCACACAAAAATAGGAAAACTAAAAGAAAGATGAACCCCGATCATTCGAAGGAGGAGGTGGTGGTGGTGGATGTGGTTGAAAGTAATAGGAAAAAGTCACAAACTGCTCCCCAAGTCAAGTCATATCCTAGTCGTGTTGGTGCTGCTGGTGAGCTACGTAAGTGTCGAAGCGAGCAATATCCTCCGTATGTTATTGCTCCTATGCAGCGACGTAGGTCTCGAAGTGAGTCTCCCATTGGTCGAATCGCTCCACCAGCTGATCCAGCTAAGAGTGCTGGCAAAGCGGAGTAGGTGTATGAACAGGTATAGGAGCTACCTCCTCCTTAGCTCCCTCAGCTTTCTCATGCCCCGGGTGGAGACGAGTACTGTGAAGAATGTGTAAGGAGTTGTTTGAGTAGTAGGCAGGCTAAAAATTTGGTGGGACGAGATATTGGATGTTATATTTTGATTCTAAGACTTAGGCAATGATATATCCTAGGGCAAGATTGGGCTTTCTCCTATGTCCTGGATCTAGAATAGTAGTTAGATGCTCAATGTAGCAAAAAAATCAAATCAGTATCATTTAATTCACGATGAGCCAAAATGTAAAAAGTGGTGATAAAAAGAAGAGGGGTGATATGAACACGATCACCAGCTTTTAGAAGAGTTGAGGTGTGAAGGACATGCTGGATTGTCCTAGCATCTTTGAGTAAGGTGCTAGACTCTCCAACGTGAATGTGAGCATTAGTGTTTCTAAGAAAGTGGTTGGCTGGAGCCTAGTCATAGTCAGGATCAGAACACAGGATTTGGAGTTTATCCCCTATAATGGAAAGTTGCAAAAGTTCTTGACAGTCCTGATATGTGATTTTGATGGGACGTCGATTCACGTAGGACCCGAGAGCAGTGAAAGAAGAATTTATGCGGAGGTTAGCAAAAAAATTAAAAAGAAGCTCAGAGTTTAATGGGATAGTGAGAGTGAGAAGGAATGTCAAGGAAGTGTGCACAAATAAATCTAGGATAGGATAGGAGATAATTGGAGGGTTGACAGTCCAGGATACAGTGATCCTGGCTATTTTGTACCTTAAATAGGCAGCTTGGTCACTTGCCTCGATAAAGCAAGGGTCTAGATTCACCCTCGAGGAACTCACAAAAGAATGGAGAGATCTCTTTCCATCGGCCATTATCAAGAAACTGAAGGAAAATAGGAAGAGCAATATGCATGGAAGAAGAGTGTGTGAGAAAAAATGTTTGGAATCCTCGAATTTTAAAGAATCATCTCAATCGTCCAGGATGATTGCAGAATCATCCAGGCTGATTGGGTGCAATAATTACGTCTAGGACGATTGGTCAGAAAAGTGGTAAAGTCGTCCAAGATGATCAGATATCATCCGGGATGATAAGACACAGGCGATCATCTTGAGGAGTCAAGTCAGATGACCTTTAAAAAAGAAGATCGTCCTGGTCGATTAGGTAGATCATCTAGGATGTTGCACAATAATGGATCGTACATGCTGAATTAAAGTTGAGTGCCGAACTTTGCCACATGGATCATCCAGGATGAACAGGTGTATCGTCCGGGATGATCACCAATAATTGAGCAGAAATTATAAAGATCGTCTAGGACAAGGAGGATCATCCAGGATGATCACAAATAATTAAAATAGAAGACGATCAGATTATCCAAAATGATAATGAATTGTTCAGGATGATCAGATGTAGAGGAGTCAAAACAGTCATTAGGTGAAATTTCAGGAGTTTGAACAGATCGTCTAGAACGATATGAATATCATCCGGGATGATGTGACACAAAAGTTTTAAAATAGAAAATAGATGGAGATGATCAGAGAAGGCCCAAACACATGAAAAATCAACTTAAAAATTAAATAAAATATAAAAAAGATAAGAACAAAAGCAAACCAAAGGTTTTTTTTTTAATCAAAGCTTGAATATGATATATTTTTCATGTGGTTTTATTAAAAATTTTGTAAGAATCAATGAGTTAACATCGTTGAAATCTGAGAAAAATAGTAGAATAACCGATCTTGTTAGCCCTAACTCGAACTTCTCCCAGGGTAAATCGTCTTTTGAAAATAAGGATCTAAATTAGAAAAATCACTTAGATAAGAAAAAGAGATCCGTTCAAAACTTGGTTTCAGAAAATTATTTTATAGAATAATATATCAAAATAATTAGTTACATTTATGAATTTCTTAAATCAAGCCATAAAAAAATTTCAAGTGACACATGAATTCTTCTAAGATTTAAAAATTTTGAAAGAGAAGAAGCTTGCTTTTGGTGGGCTCATTTTATGCTTCTTGTCAATTTGATTGGTGCTCTTTGCGCATCTTTTGATTTTTGATACACTTTGAATATATATATATATATATATATATATATATATATATATATATATATATATATATATATATATATATATATATATATATATATATTCAATTTGGCGTCATTGTGCATTTTTTGATTTTGGCATCATTGGCCACTTTTTTTTCATTTATTTTTAGCAAGCTATATCCCTTTTTTAAAATTTTTAAAAATTCTCAGTTGTAATTATATCTTCCAGATATTATAGAAGAAAAACTCACTCTCTAATGTAAAGAAGAATGAATCACAAAACAGAATAAAAAATCATATGATAAATTCAATGACAAGATAACAAAAATCTGAAGGTAAAATAAAGACTTTGAACATTACATATAAGATAGATTATTATAGCAAGATTGAAAAGATCTCAATTTCAAAACCCAGTTGTTAATATGAGATAGATTTTTGTTTAGAAAAGAAAATTACACCACTAAAAGAAGTTTGAGAGAAAGAAACAACCAACGGTATTTTCCCCCTTTAACTAATTTAGAGATGTCAATCAATGACTACAAAATTTCTAAAAATAAAAACACAGCATAAGATATCAATTCTGCAAAAGTGCTCTTTCTATCTACCTTACATCCTGTAAAATCAAAATCAGAATATCTAATAACCTCAAAAGAAGTGATGTGCCTAGGATACCAAATTCCTAAGTTTTGGATTCCTAAGAGGTATCTAAGAATTCTCTTAACTACAATCAGGTGGGATTCTTTAGGATTAGCTTGAAATCTAGCATTGAGATTAACACTAAAAATTATATCAGGTCAGCTAGCAGTCTGGTAAAGTAAAGAACCAATCATCTCTCTGTACTTCTTTTGATCAACTGATTTTTAATTTTGGTCCTTGTCTAATTGAACACTAGAGGTCATGAGAGTATTAATTAGCTTAGCTTTATCCATTTCATATTTCTTCAAGATGTCCTTTATGTACTTTAATTGATTTAGAAAGATTCAATCATCTAATTATCTTAGCTAAAACCCAAAAAGTAAGACAACTCTCTTATCATACTCATCTCAAATTCCCTACTCATTAGTTTAGAAAAATCATCACATAGCCTTTTATTAGAAGATCCAAAAAGTATATTATCGACATAGATTTGAACAATGAGTAATTCATCTCCTATTTTTCTCAGAAAAAGGGTGCTGTCAACGCTCCCCTTAACAAACTCCCTCTCTAGTAAGAATGTACTAAGCCTCTCATACCAAGCTCTGGGTGCTTGCTTTAATCCATATAAGGTATTTTTTAATTTGAAAATATGATTTGGAAATTATGAACTCTCAAAACCTGGGGGTTTTTCTACAAACACATCCTCTTTTATTACCTCATTTAAAAAGGTACTCTTAATATTAATTTGAAAAAGCTTAAATCCTTTATAATAGGCAAAGGCTAGTAGCGCTCTAATGGCTTCCAATTTAGCTAAAAGGGCAAAAGTCTCCTCAAAATTAATCCCTTCTATTTGGTTGTATCCCTTAGCCACCAATCTTGTCTTATTCCTAACAACCACACCATAATTATTCATTTTATTCTTAAAGACCTATTTGATTTCAACTATACTTTGTCCCTTCGGTCTTTTTACAAGCTCCCAAATATCATTCCTAATAAATTCATTTAATTCCTCTTGCATGACTAAGATCTAAAACTCATCAAAAAGGGCTTGATTGATGTTGGTGGGTTCAATCATTAAGATAAAGGCAGAGTGGTTCACTTCCTTCTTAAGTCTATGCCCAGTCCTAGCATCTTCAGAGGGGTCTCCTATGATCAGTTCTTTTGATGACTCAAAGAATATCTCCAATCTCTAGGCAAAGTGTGTGTAGGTTTAACCCTTTCCTCTAAATTTGTATTTTCTACTCCTTGGGTAATCTCACCTACTCCTTCAGTTTTCTGGGGTTCTACCCTCTTCTTCAAATTTTTAACTCCTATGATAATCTCTCCAACTTCATCTTCATCCTCAACTCTAGACTTCTTAGGATCAGATTTATCAAACACTACAAGAGTTGTCTCCTCCACCACCAAAGTCCTCTTATTAAACATCCTAAAGGATTTCCCAACACTTAAATATCCTAATAATACTCCGTCATAAAATTTTGGGTCAAATTTTCCTAAGTGTGACTTCCTATTATTAAGAACGAAAACCTTACAGCTAAAGACGTGGAGTTGGGAAAGATTGGGTGTCCTATCCTTGAGGATCTCATAGGGTGTCTTATTAAGTTTGGCTCTAATATTCACCCTATTCAACACATAACAAGCTGTGTTTACCACTTTAGCAAAAAAGTATTTTGGAAGTGAATACTCAGCAAGTATGGCTCTAGCGGCTTCAACTAAGGTCTGATTCTTTCTTTTAGCTACCCTGTTCTGCTGAGAGGTCCTAGGAGCTGAGAAGTTGTGACTAATCCCCTTATTCTCACAGAAGTCTCCAATTCTCTCATTTTCAAACTCTCCCCCATAGTCACTATGGATGGTCAAAAACTCACAACCTAACTTTTTCTAAGTCAAGTCCAGGTGAAGAATGATCTAAACTCATCAAAAGACTCATTTTTAGGTGAAAAAAATCTAATCCAAGTAAACCTCAAGTAGTCATCGACAATCACAAATCCATAGACATTTCCCCCTAAGCTGGTAGTGCTAATGGGTTCAAATAAATCCATGTGAAATACTTCTAATGGTCTAGCGGTGCTAATGTATTTAATGGAGTGAAAAGAGGATTGGACTTGCTTCCCTAGTTGGCAAGCATCATAAAGGTGGTCTTTAGAGAATTTAAGTATGGGGACACCTCTAACTAGGTCTTTCTGGGTCACTCTCCTAAGGGTTTTCATACTGGCATAACATAATCTCCTATGCCACAACCATGAATGATCACCAACAATTTTTAAGAAAAAAGAAGCAGCACATTCAATATTATTTAAGTCAAGCATGTAAACATTATTGATCCATTTTCCCTGCAAAATAGTGTTGTTATTTAAGCTTATAATGTAAGTATTTTTCAAGAATTTTATGATGAAGCTTTTATCGCAAAGCTGACTGATGATGAGCAAGTTGTGTTTCAGTTCATCTACAAGCAAAATATTTTCAATCAAAAGGTTCTTAGAGTTTCTAATTATACTTTCATCCACTACTTTCCTAGTGGTGTTGTCTCTAAGAGTAATCTTGCCTCCAGCCCTGGCCTCCAGCAAAATGAATTGATTAGCATCTTAAGTCATCTGCTGTCCAGGTACCACATGCTCTCACGAGATCTTTTGTGAGATAAATCCTACAAAATCATCAAACATTAGATTTATGAACCCAAAGATATTTGGGTCCCTTCTTATGAAAAGAAGAATGCAATGCATATATGTTATGCTGTAAATCATGCAATTTGGGTCTCTACACCCAATATATATTATGGTGAATAGTGCAAGTATGTGAAATATGTCCTAACATGCCATATGTAAAATATCTAACACCAGGAAAAGGATTTACTAATCTATTTATATAGTAATATTTTCTTTTAAAGTTATGTGATGCATGCAATGTTGATTTGTTATTTTCAAAAGCTTTGAGATTTTCTAATTTCTTAAACTCTTTTTCTAACTCAAGATGAGATGATTTCAAGGAATCATGTGTATCAGATAATTCAATATGTTTTTTATTTAATGCATCAAACTCATCAAGTAATGACATGTGATTTCTATCAATTGTAAAATGATCTTTAAGTAAAATTTTATTATCTTTTTGCAATTTTAAAAACTTCAATTTCAAACTAGCATGTAATTTCTTAAGTTTCCTATATGATGCATGAATTTGTTCAGAAACTTCAAGTAATTATTCGTAGGTTAGTTCACATATCTCTTCTTGGTCAAACTGACCAAGATGATTGTCCGCCATCAAGCACAAGTTTGTAGTCTCCTCTTCAGCTTCAGTCTCAGAGGAGTCTGGTGTTGAATCTGCCCAGAATGCTTTTTGGAACTTCTTCTTATCCTTTTTGAACTTGAGTTTCTCCTCACCATTCTCCTTACTTGAGTGAGCTTTAAGTGTAGGACAATTAGCTTTAACTTGTCTCAGCTTCCTGTATTCAAAGCATATCATATCATTAGAATTCTTAAAATTTTTTATACCCTTACCTTTATTCCACTTTTTATGGTTCTTGTGCTTCTTCCTTATAAAGCTTTCGAATTGCCTTGTGATTAAGGAAACATTATCGCTTTCAGACTCGAAAGAATTAGTGTCTGTATTGTTGGCCTTCAGCGCCACAGTTTTCTCCTTCTTTTTCTCACATGCATCAAGATTTCTTTGATTCACCCCTTGCTCGTAAACAATGAGTGATCCAAGCAAATTATAATATAATAAGTATTTAAATCTTTAGATTCAATAATTATAATGATATTAGCATCAAAAGAAGAAGGCAAGCATCTCAAAATTTTATTTACTCTTTCATAATTAGTTAACTCTCTTCCTAAAGCATGCAATGAGGTGACAATTTGAGTAAATCTAGTATATATGTCAGAAATTGATTCAGAATGTTTCATACAAAAAAGTTCGTAGTCATGCAACAACATATTCAATCTAGATTGTTTAACTTCATTGGTTCCTTCATAAGTAATACATAATCTATCTCAAATTTCTTTACCAATTGCACAAGTTGAAACACGCATATAATCTTTAAATTTCAAAGCACAGAAAAAATAATTCAAATATTTTATATTAAGTTGTGCTAAATCTCTTTCATCATAAGTCTGTTCAGTAAAAAGAAGTTCAATTTTAATGCCATTAATTTCACGAGAAGGTGTATAATAATCCTTAACAAGCATCCACATGCGATAGTCAATCAATTGTAAAAAAAGTAAACATGTGAGTTTCCCTAAAATCAAAAGAAATATTGTCAAACAAAGCTGGTCGGGTAATAGAATACCCTTCTGAAGTATTACGATTGCTGGAGTTAGCCATGGATCGAAATTTAAAAGTTTTCAAAAACTCAATTTTATGAATCCTGCTCTGATACCACTTAAAATTTTGTTAGGGATGTTAAGCCCTCATGAACTAGCCCAAGCTAACCAAGAGGGGGTGAATTGTTATTTTAAAAATCTTTCAATCAAAAATAAAAACTTAATCAAACCAAAACTCACCATAAAGAAATTTAACGTGCGGAAATTAATTGTGGAAAAAATAGTAGTAAAGGATAGTGGTTTGGTCAACTCGATCTACGTCCACTCCTCAGAGGCACCCTCCAAGTATTGCACTAAACTCAGTGACTCTTCTTTTGCTCCCATAGCAAGGCGGAGAAGCCTGTATAAAACCTCCTTTCTATTAACACCGGTGAGGCAAAGAACCCAACTCCTTTTGCTTCCTCTTGAAGCAGGCAGAGTACCTTGATCGATTGCTAAAGTGGACCTCTCTCAAACATCCATGAATAAGGGACAACGATCGAAGAAGATGACTTGGATCCTTGCTTGGAACAACCTTTATGAAACCCCTCACAAGATCCTTCCTCTCTCTCCCTTTTTCTCCCTCTCCTCTAGGTTCTCTCAAATCAAGACAGAACAAAAGATGATCTCTTGGGTAGAACAAGAGGTCTTAAATAAAAGAGTTTTGGAATAGCACTTAATTTAAACAAACTGACTTTATTGTCTAGGACGATATAAATATCATCCTAGATGATCAGTACAAATTTCTCTCAATCAGCTCGGAAGGTTTGGGATGATCAGAAGGTTTTTTATTCATATCGTCTAGGATGACATGATATCATCTTGTATGATTAGTACAAGTCATTTAATATCATCCATACAATCGCACTAAATGGATGTCTGGATGATGAAAAAATAGCTTGATCTTCTAGACCGATCTCACGATTGTTCCAGACAATTAGTTCAAATTTGGGAAAATCATCGAGACCATCACCCTGAATAGAAGGTGGCCGATGTTGATCGTCTAGGAACCACTAAGGTTTTTTGAACTGATCATCCTAGTCGATCCTGCGATCGTCCAGGATGATTTGATCGAGCAATCAAACCATAATTGTTTTCTTTAATAACCAGATTAATTTAGGCATTATTATGTTTCATCGTCCAGGACAATATTCTGGATGATATCCAAAAATAAATAATACCTAAAAAAATTTGGCAATTGATTCTTTCTTATTTGAGCCTATCATCCCGGCTAATATGAATATCATCTAGGACGATGCGCTTAGTAATGGTTGCCTTAACAAGGATGCCCTAATTAGGATTTCTATTTTTAATTGATCATCCAGGCCAATTTATGGATCTTCCCATATGATGTGACCAAAAATAGAGAACTCAAAAATCAGTCAAAAATTTTCTCCCATGTGTGTGTGTAAGGTTACTTAGCATCAGTAACCACATTGTTTATAATAGACTCAAGAAAGGGAAAAGTTTACAGACAGACTCAGACCTAGTCTATCCAATCTTGAGCTGATTTAAATTACAGTTTGATCTTGTGGACTTAAAATATTAGTTGGCAAGGTAGTCGTAGAAAAATAGAAGTATTTGCTATCATCAAAATTATATTCCCTGAAAAATAGATTTGCAACATTCCCTAACCAAGTCTTTTTAGGTCTACCTCTATCTTTCTTAACATAAGTCAAATCTAATACCTTTGCTTTCCTAACTAGGTCCTCGGAAGGCCACCATTTTATGTGACCAAACCATCTAAGGTGATTCTCTCTAATATTATCTTTTACTAGAGCTACTGTAACCTTTTCGTGTATATGCTCATTTTGAATCATATTTCTAATGGTAAAGCCACTCATCCACTTGAGCATCCACATCTCTTCAACACTTAACTTAGTATTATGTTTCTCTTTTAATGGCTACAATTCATCGCCATAAAGCATTACAGGTTTAACCACCATCATATATAATTTTTTCTTAAGTTTGAGGGGACTTTTCTATTACACAATAAGCCCAATGCATTCTTCCACTTCAACCATCAAACTTGATTTCTGCTGATAATATCCCCATCTATTTCACTATTACTCTAAACAATAGATCCAATATATCTAAAACATTTACTCTTATTAATGACTTGATAGCCCAAAGTCATAATCCCCTCACTAGGTCTATTACTACTAAAATTATACTCCAAATATTCAGCTTTAGATCTACTCAAGTGAAAACCTTTAGACTCTAAGGTTGATCTCCATAATTTAAGTTTACCTTCATCTCTCTCTAATCTTTTCAAAAAGAAGAATATCATCAGTAAAAATCATACACTAAGGTACATCTTTCAAATGTCTAGTAAGAACATCCATGACTAAAGCAAAAGGATATGGACTTAAAGTTAATCCTTGATTTAATCCAACCGAAATAAGAAAATACTTTGTCAAACCACCTTGTGTTTGAACACAAAGAATAGCTTCTGCATACATATCTTTAATGATTAAAATATAAGCATTATTAACTCCTTTCTTTTTAAGAACCTTCCATAGCACTTCTCTTAGAACTTTATCAAATGCTCTCTCTAAATCAATAAATATCATATGTAAATCCTCCTTATGTTGTTTATATTTCTTCATCAAACCTCTTAATAAATGCATGGCTTTCATAGTAGACCTATCCAGCATGAATCCAAATTGATTTTGAGAAACATTAGTATCACACCACAACCTATGCTCCATAAAATGCTCCCATAGTTTTAAAGTATGACACATTAACTTAATTCTTCTATAATTTACACAATCTTGTGCATCACCTTTTTTCTTAAAATAGAAATTAACACACTCATTATCCACTCATTTGGCATCTTTTTGGTCTTCAAAATAATATTAAAAAGTTTAGTAAGAAAAACAGTTAATATTAATCAAAAACTAAAATACTCAAATCATAGATATGCTTGGTCATGCTCTTTTAATTTTTAAAGGAGGGACTTAGCATTCTGAAGCACCTATAGAAAATATCATTAATTTTTTAAATCTTAAATTATTTATTTGTGCCCTTTAATTTTAATGCCTTGTATGAACATGGCCACATGCATAAGATTTTATTAGTATTTAAATTTCTCATAACCTAAGGATAAATCTAACGTCCATCACATCAATACACAGATTACAAAAATTAAATAAATGATCACATTATCAATCAAAAAGCCCGGCACATAGCAAAAAAGTAAACATCGGCCTAGCCTAATACTAGAGTTTGTTATCATAATAAATCATCTAAAGTATGTAAGGTAGGCTATGTAGTTTGGATATGTCCTATGCAGGGCAATTAGTTAAATTTGTTTGATGTTCTTGTTGGTTGAAAGGCTTGAAAAAAATTAATTAAAGTTTAAATATAAATTATTTAGAATTAATTTTAAGATGTCTTTGGAAGTTAAATGTTTATCATGTTTATTGCTCATTGGGGCCGTAAAGTTTATTTCACCTTTCTTTGGGCTAAGTTAGTAGCCTCGTAGGCCCGTATTATCCAATGGTAACCAGTATAATTAAATGAATTGAATTAATTAGGGTTAGAAGGTTGATGAATTTTAATTATAATTTATTGATTGTTTTTTAAAGTGGGATTAACATTTTTTTTATTTTTAAATTGAATATTAAATTTTTTTGGAATTATTTGAATTATTTAAATGATGAATTAAAGGGGTCAAAATTTGGCTTTTACATTAAAATTTATTTCTAGAAAGTTAATATTTTTTAAAATAATAGAACGATGAGCTATTAGACTATAAGTTTGCTAAATCTGAATTTTTCTATATTTAGTTATAAATTTTTTAAATTTTAACTTAAAGTTAACTAGAAAGGTTGACTTTTTAAATTTTAATTACTACTTATGGTTTATTATTTTTAATAAAAATTAGATCCCAAATGGAATTCAATACCTTTGAGTTTGCTCAATTTGAAATTTCTTAGAGTTAGTTATAAATTTTAGAAGTTTGGGTAATTATTTAAATTAATAAAAATTATTTAATTAGAAGGATTTTAAAGATTTGAATCCAAATAAACTCCAAACTTTTTGAAATCGCCTCCAAAGATTAGAAATGATCTAAGGAGGTGTTCTCAAGTGCTTGATATTTTTTGGAATTTTATTTATTTTTTATTAATTAAATTAATTAAATATTCATTTTAAATTAAAATTCAATTATGATTGAAATTAAAGTCTAGTCTATGAGGCTTTAATTTTTCTTTGATTGAGGGTTGAATTTTGATCATTTAGAGGTGTTATTTGTATTTCTTAGATTTAATTTGCATTTATTAGAATTTTCAAAAATTTTAGGGCTTAGTTAAGGGTTTAATCTTAAGCCAATTAATTAAATGATTTAATTATTAAGTTAATAATAATATTAATAATGATTAAATATTAGAATATTAAAAATTATTTAAAATATTTAATAAAATACTTTAAATTAATATTTAAATTTTTAAAACAAAAATATTTTAAATGTTTATTTGAAATTTAAAAAATATATTTTAAAATAAAATTTTAAAATTTATAAAAGATTTTGATTAATTTTATTAAATATTAATTAAAAATACCAAATATTTAATATTTTATATAATTTAAAATATATTAATATTTTAAATTAATATTAATTTTAAAGTAAAGGGCTTAATTTTCTACAAGTTTTGATATATAATATGTATTTTTTTAAAAAATTTAACTTTTTTAAAATTTTTGGAATTTTTTGGTTTAAAAACTAATTTTAAATCCTTGGCGGCAATAGAGGACATGTGGCATGTTTTGATTAGTGGGATCAAAAAATGCAACAGTGGCCCAATCATTGGAAATGATTGTGTCGCCATGCAATCAACATCATATGATTGGAAAGATAGTGGGCCCCACATGCTTTCTGCTTGAATGTGTCAGTTACCGTCAATAGTCATTCGATCCTACATTGTTTGGATTGAACAATTGTGATTTCACCATATCAAGATCTAAGAAACTGAGTGGACCATACAGTTCAGCGGTGCCGTGGAAAGACCTGATCTTGACTGTTGATCATTATTGCAATCCATGACCCCTAGTCTGAGATTTGGATGATGTTAAATAATATTGATTGAACTATTATTATTCATTAAATATTTTTTATTTCTACTCTTTTCGGTCAGTACTAACATTTTAGGGAGATCACAAGTTACTCAGGATAATAAGATGACTCATGACTGGGTAGAGTAGGATTTAGAGTTTATAAGCTTGTAATTTTTTTTCTTGAGTCTGGCCATAAATTATATATAGGACTTAGCAAACATGCACACACACAGGGGGAGAGGGTTTTAAAATGAAGAAAAAAATTTTTATCGATCGTACTATACTATCTGATATGGCTCAATGGCTATCTGTAAATAAGTCGTACCGTATTATGAATATTATATTGTACGATATGTTTCTAATTCAAAACCCTAGCCGCCAGATTAATTTAAGTAAGTTCTTAACTCATAAATTTTAAACTAATCATATTGTATGATCTTATCATACAGTACGAGTTTTTGAATACTTACTTAAATTAACCCCATGATTAGTAAATCAAATCAAGGATTAATTACTAATTGGTAATCATACTATACATTATGGTCATATAGTACGAGGTACCGAGGCTATTTTTTATCATCCCAAACATCGCACTGGATGATCCATTAATTTTAGTATATCGTACTGTACGAAGTTAATCGAACCAGATGATATATAGAGATGAGTTCTCATCATCCCAGCATTCATCATGTACAAACATAAGGAATTTAACATATCGTATTGGACAATGTTATATCATATTATACAATATTGTTTAGTAAAATTGCCTGTTCGTACTATTGCAATTCTATTTTTCAGGGAATATAATTTTGATGATAGCAAACACTTCTATTTCTCTACGACTGCCTTGCCTACTAAAATTTCAGGCCCACAACATCAAACTGTAATTTGAACCAGCTCAAGATTGGGTAGACTAAATCTTAGTCAGTCTGTAAACTTTTCCCTTTCTTGAGTTATTGTAAATGATGTGGTTCCTGATGCTATGTAACCATCCACACACATATCTAATTAGGACATCATGGTTAAGGCAGCCGTCATTAAGCGCATCATCCTAGACAATATTTGTATCAATCGGGATGATAAGCTCAAATCAGACAGAATAAGCCGCCAGATCTATTTAGGTATTACTTATTTTTCTACATAATCCACGACATCGTCATGGACGATGAAACGCAATTATACCTAAATTAATCTGATTATTAAGGAAAACAATTAAGGTTTGATTGCTTGATCAAATCATTCTAGATAATCGCAGGATCGGCTAGGACGATCAGTTCAAAAAACTTTAGTGGTTCACGGACGATCAATATCGGCCACCTTTTATTCAGGGTGATGGTCTGGACAATTTTCACATATTTGAACTAATCATCCGGGATGATCATGAAATCAACCTGGATGATTAAACTATTTTGCTATCTTCCAGACATCCATTCAGTGTGATTGTTTAGACAATATTTAATGACTTGTACTAATCGTGCAGGATGATATTTTATCATCCTGGATGATATGAACAAAAATCTTTTGATCGTCCCAAATCATCCGAGCTGATTGAAAGAAATTTGTACTGATCGGCTAGGACGATATTTATATCATCCTTGATGATAAAGTCAGTTTGTTTAAATTAAGAGCTATTCCAAAACTCTTCTATTTAAGACCTCTTGTTTTACCCAAAAGATCATCTTTTGCTGCTATCCTAACCTGAGAGAGCCTAGAGTAGAGGGAGAGAAAGGGAGAGAGAAAGAGAGAGAGAGAGAGAGAGAGAGAGAGAGAGAGAGAGAGGATCTTGTGAGGGGGAGTTTGTGAGGGGTTTTACAATGGTTGCTCCAAGCAATGATCCAAGTCATCTTCTCCTATCGTCATCCCTTATTCTTGGAGGTTCGAGAGAGCCCCACTTCAGCAATCGATTATGGTGCTTTGCCTGCTTTAGAAGGAAGCAAAAGGAGTTGGGTTCTCTACCTCACCGGTGTCGGTGGAAAGGAGGTTTTGTACGGGCTTCTCCGCCTTGCTGTGGGAGCAAAAGGAAAGTCACTGAGTTTAGTGCAATATTCGAAGGGCGCTTCCGGAGAGTGGTCGTAGGTCAAGTTGATCGAATCATTATAAGTTTCTGTGTCCTTTACTACTGCTTTTTTCATATTTAATTTCTGCACGTTAAATTTCTTTGTGGTGAATTTTGGTTTGATTGAGTTTTTATTTTTGATTGAAAGATTTTTAAAATACCAATTCACCCCCTATTTGTTAGCTTGGGGTAGTTCATAAGGGCTTAACATTCATAATGAACTTTCTCGTACTCCTTCATACCAGGAAGAAGGTTATTTTGAATTGATCATACTGTACGATATTGGATCATACTATACGAATAGAAATGGCTATATTGAAAATTAGGGTTTCTTGGAGGCTGATTTAAATATCTAAATACATATTTTTTAGCGAAATCTGTGAGAGAGAAACGTGATTAGAGGGGGATTCCTTATAAGAGAGCTCTTGAGAAGATTTTGGGGTTTATGAGAGGAAGGAGAAGGTTGGCTTTGTTAGGGCGGAGTGTCAGGGAGATCACATGGTTGCTCCTAGCTTACTACACGTTGCTCCTCCTGTGGCCCAAGACGATATTGTGAGAGGCTCTCTAAAGGGGAGATTCTTCTACACCCGTGTCTTCTAAGATACATTATCTTCTCTAGGAGAGAGAAAAATGATAAGGTTTGCTGCCATCACCAGGAGGGTGACATAGCGCTTGGCACTCCGCCACGCCGGATTGGTGAAAGTGAGGTTTGTAAAGGCTTCTCCACCTTGCTGTGGGGGCAAAAGGAGAATTATTGTTTAGTAATGAAATTCCCATAGTGGAGGACACCGGGGAGTGTACGTAGGTAAATTGACAAAACTACTATAAATTCTTTGGTGTGATTTTTCTTTTACTGTACTTTATTTATGTTCTACATTTTATTTTTGTTAAAATTGCTTGGTGAAAATCATAGTGAAATTCTTTGTTGAGCAAGTTAATTTTTCCCCACCTATTATTACAAATTGTGTTTTAAGCATTCGCTTCCGTATCAATTAATTTTCTTGTTTAAAATTTAAAAAAACAAAAAATTAGAACTACTCTTTAGGATTGTCTTTTTATTGAAACAAATTTCTAATTCATTCTTCTCTTGGTGCATCTCAAACTTTTAATCATGAGATTAATGGTCCAAAAAAAGTATAGTTTACAAACAGCTAAACTAGAACCCTAATATGGAAAACCAGTTCGTTCTCTCGATTTAGTAGATCAAAATGCTTGAAATTTTAAACCTAGATTACTGGGATGATTATAAATTATGGGGAAGTGTTTTGATGGCTTGGAAAATGCTTAATAAAAAGTTATTTAAACCTACATATTGTAACTTAGGGCTAAGGTTTTTAAGAAATATTACCATTAGATCTTGGAAATATTGGAACCTCTGAACTTTTAGACTATCCACGCTCAGCTTCTCTTCAGGAATCACAATCTAAAAGCTATGAATTACTTGGATGGAGCTTTGGATGGAGTAGGGCTTCTCTTCGCCGAAGATCTCACCATCAGTAAGACTTTGACGGTGAGATTTGATTGGAAACTGAAGAGGGAGGTGTCAGGAGCTCAAATGAATAAAATTTAGGTTTCGTATTGCCTAAGATGTGTGTGTGTGTGTGTGTGAGTGAGTGAGTGAGTGAGTGAGAGAGAGAGAGAGAGAGAGAGAGAGAGAGAGAGAGAGAGAGAGAGAGAGAGAGAGAGAGATATGATGGTAAATGAGCTCATAGGGTATGGATAGATCTAGGGTCTAGATAGATCCTAGGGTATGGAGAGATCTAGGGAATGGATTGGTCCCAGTGACCTCATACAAAAATGAGGTTAACAGCGTGTCGCAAGATAGAGCTCTCTATATAGATGTTCTAGAATAACACTATTAATAGATATCATATCAAACATGTCCATGGCATATGCCTTGTGTGAGCTAGATGAGGGCTCATTCATGGTATTATGAAATCTATTTATTCATGGTCGACCAACACGATTCTTAAAAGCTGGAGCAACCAACGGGGATATTCCATAATATTCGTTGAAGGTGGGCTATAGATCCTTGGGAGGAATGAAATGAAATAGTTCGAAGTACATAGCCTTATAGAAGTTAACCATAAAGTTTATGAATTCATTATGATCTCTACGCCTTGATCCAGCCACCACGAGGACATGTACACAAGGAACATGATATAAATGTGGTTTGTTGCACGTGCATATGCAAGAATTTGAACTTAATACCTCATTTTTTTTAGCACAGCATGACATATCGACAACTTTAAATTCCTTTTTATTTATCATAATTGGTTCAGGACATTAACTTGCTTCATGTTTGACTCGTTGTAGCACAATCATCATGCATGGAATGAAGTCTGACGCACCTTCCTCAACCCATCTTACAGCTTCTATTGAACACTTTAGGAATAACGACAAGAGGATGTAGCATATGGGCATTATCAACCCTTATATAGGTAGGCCACGAGCGTGCATGAGCACACCATTAAAATATTATGATGAATTTGTGATCATAATCCCATATCGGTGGCCTTTGTCGAACAGTATGGATCATTTAGACACATCATGTTGTACCAACCAATGCAAGGCTTCTTGCTTAGCAGTTTTGATGTCATTCATTATGTGATTGAAGTACACTATGTCCTCTATGTTTCCTGTAAAGTACATCTTGTTGCTAAGGCCCTCATTATCTATAATTCCCAAACGACACACATACTTTTCAAAGTTCTCATGCAAGTGTCGAATGCAATGTCTATGAACCGCATTGGGAAATACTTTCTTATATCCCCTTACAAGGCTTGGATGCTTATCAGATATTATGTATAGGTTGTCATGATCAGTGACTAGATGAACCAAATCATGCAGGTTCTATAGGAACCAAATCCATGAATCATTACTCTCTGATTCGATTACTACAAACACCAAGGGAAAGAGTATGTCATTTCCATCTATTCCTATAGCGACAAGGAGGGTTCCTCAATACTTTTCGAGAAAAAAGGTCCCATCCAAGCTAAGCACTAGTCAATAGTGGTGCCACTCAAAGATGGCTAGACCAAATGTCTATAATAGACCCTTGAAGCATGCGCCACCTATTAGTTGAATATTGTACATTGTTCCTGGTAGAGATAAACGTATAGCCTCCATGAAACAGAATAGAGACTAGTAAGATTCTTCTTAGCTGACAAAAGTTGCTTCGATAGCTTTTCTACATGTCTCATTCCTTCATATATGAAATCTTGATGTCAAACTTTGACTCCATTCTAGCGATGATCTCCTTTGTCTTCATGTTGAGTTATTGGCAAATTATTGGGATGATGTGCATACATATAAATTTTTAGGTACAATTGTGATGGCCGACAATCATCATGGAGTGGGTGCAGATGTGATGTGGCCCACATGTACATATTTTTCATAGCCCACCTAGTTTCTTACTTCATGATGCATGTAAGTACTAAAGGCATGGGCGATGTGGATTGTCATGTTGTGCACATAAGATCATAAGCTAGCTCTTATTGGAGGTCAATTTGACATATTGGACATTTTGAATAATCAACCATTCATTAATTGTATGCTGCAAATCTTCCTTTGTAGAAAAAGCCACCCTTCATACAATTTTGTTGCCATAACAGCTTATGTTGAACTAACTGTGTTCATGGCCAACACATCAAACTGTTTACCACTATCCCATAGTTGCATTGTACGAAGATCTTCAGTGTAATCATTATTGGCGATCATCCCTTCTATGTCATCAAAGTTTTATCTGGCATGATCTTCAATGAATCCTTCACCATTTATCTTCATATTATTATATTCGACCATATAAACATGGGTCTTTCCTCCCGGGCTACCACGCAATGAATCACTTGTACCACTATCCTTGGTTTCATATGCATTTACTTCGTCTTCATCTTCTTGGTAACCTTCCACCAAATTACTTTCATGTATACTACATGTACAACCTAGATGAGTGGTTATCTTCAAATTGTTTATTATGAAGTGTCTCCTAAGTTGGACGGTGACTAACACAAGGCCATGACAGAGACTCTTGATACAAGAAAGTTGGTCGCTTAGATAAACTAAGCCGGCCACAAAAATCAACTTCCACAATTCTTGTGTACTCTCTTATGCTCACCCATAATGCAACGAACTTCGGAGTGGGCCTATGATAAAAATTTTTAATTTAGGAATGGATAGGTTCACAAAGATGCGAACAAGTAACATATAAAGGACATCATAAGAAATAGTATGAACTCACATATACACACGACTAGATTGGCCCACAACATTTGTTTGTATTATTTCTTCAACCTCTACGTAGACGACGACAGTATGTGTTTTAGTCTCCATCAACAAGAACTCACAAACCTCATCATCGGTGATATGTGTCACACAATACCCACCATTATCACGAAAATGACATGTGAGGTTAACAGTGCTCGTTGTTGAATTTGTCCTCAGTCCACGCATAATTCGTACTGTCAGCATTTCCAACGATATGTTGTCTTCCACAAGGAGTGGCCGATTTCTGCCACCTACATCCTTTGGTGTAAACTCTTCCACCCCCCACAAAGTATAGCATCAATCGCGACATGTTACCCAAGATTGAGGAGAAATAGAAATCCTAAACTTATTTTGGATGGTCTAAATTCAACAATATAACTCGCTAATTATTAATTTTAATGTCGAAGTAATATATAGATTATAGTAATACGTCATCTATTATTCGCATCATCTATTTCAAAATTATGTTATCGTAAAGTTCCATACAAAATTTACAATTCATAACTTATCAAAGCTAAATTTCCAAAATTCATGGCAGTGAATTTGTTTCAAATTATTATATGGCTACAATTATGCATTATTCTTTAATTATATGTCTTAAAGTAAAACCAAAACTTAACTTTGTGCAATAAAAAAATTAAAGCCTTTTTATCTCTCCAATTCTCATCATTTAACAAAGATTTGGTGATCTTCCCTTATGACATTACACTCTAATGAGAGTTATCCACGTTACAAACCAAAACTAAACTTCATATCCTCATTAAATAACCACATTCTTTTATTTAGTACATACAAGATACTCACACAACTACATCTTAAAATCACTTGATCTTTTTATATTATTTGCCAAAGATTATTACTTTCACATCCACTAAAATTATATAGTATGTAATTAAACTTTCTTCTACTAATTCAAAGTCATTTTTCTTCAAGATATTTTACTTCAAATTCTACAAATTATATGAAAAGATATTTTACCATTACAATTATTTTTTCTAGAAATAGCTTTCAATAAAATACATAATTTTTTATATCATCTGCATCTCACTTTGATTTATCTAAAAAGATTAATTCCTTAAAACCACAATCAATATTATCTCACTAATAGTGGTTCTCTGATGCTTCCATCTAAAACTATGATATATAACATTAAATTTAAGGGATTTTTACATACATAACACTTAAAACTTTTGAAAATACATATTTAACACTCAAATTATTGTATTTACTAATATACCACCTAAAAATCTTCATTTTCCTCAATTCAACCACTCCGTTAAGGCCCGTCAGAAATCCCGCCTAACATCGTCTTCCGTACGTTCGTGCGAAGCAACTGTGGCCATGGAGATGTCTCCGGCAATGTGGAGCCGCAAAATTCCTAACCTGTCGCGGCTTCGTCGCGAGCGTCTTCATTGCGAGAGCTGTCTGTGTGCAGAACTTGCTCTAGGGTTCTATGGAGAAGTTTTGTCCAGCAAGGCCAGATTGGTATGAGGAATTATTTGCCAAGGCTATGGAGGAAGGCATGAGGTCTTATGAAGCTGAGGTTACTTCACTGCTACCCTCTTCTATCTGTTCGTTTTGATACCATGCAATCCATTGCAAACACTTGTATGCCAAAGCAAAATAAAATTGGGAAAATTTTAAGGATAGAAGGATGTCGAGGGATGAATGCTACACCCCAGTCAACAAACATGAGCATTATAATGGGATATGAACTTCTGTGCTGTTTAGGATGGGGTTGAAAAAATAAGCAGAACAGAAGAATGCATATTCAAAAATGCCTCACCAGAGGCAGAACTGATGGCAGCCAAGTAAAGGTGATTTTCGCTATTAATTTTCACTCCGCTATCACATTAACAGTTACTCTTATATAGATAGAAGGAAGGTAGAGAATCACACCTGAGTTGATTCCGTTATTCCTCTACGTGGCAGTTGCTTCATACCGAAGACGACGTTGTGGACCTCCGAAAGAGCACCGCTCGTGGGGTACGAACGCAGAGGGTACGGTCGCACCATCCCGTAGGACAAAACGATCGTAGGCCTCTACACTCGACACGAATGGGTCGATGGAAGGGCAGATTGGATCGTGCATACGACTAACCATTGGGGATAGAGGCTTTCACCAACACATCCCCGATGGGTAGTAATATACACGACCTAGTCACGGGTTTCCCCCACCAAAAAAGTTTGAATGGGGTTTAGTAGATTGTGGGAACCAAGTTTCCCACGGGCGCAAGCCCCCGTGGTTAATTACATCCCAGGCCGGAGCCTGAGAAAACTCTCGATTAAGGATCATACATTATCCTCTCTTAAAGTGGGATCGGCACGAAGGGGTAGACTAGGAAATCCTACTCAAAAAGGAAGAAAATGTCCCAAAGGGCTGAATCAAACATGCGTGGTCCATACCAGCATTCGGAGGCTCTAGGGTACTAGAGAGAAACTGGAGAAAGAAAGTCAAGAAATCCATCACATGCGTGAGAGAAAGATGGAGGTGGCGTCATCCTGTGACGCAGATAAGTAGGATTTAGGATCCCTGAGAAGAAGGGACCTACCTACTATTTAAGGCATACTACGAGACCGAATGTAGTAGCCTCGAATCCTAGATCTAGGTTAGGCTTAGTGTTCGACGAGTAACACTAAGGCCCGTGTCCTAACTAATGCAATGCCAAATCTGGACTTAACCCAGCCTGGATGGGGGAGCCAGCTAACCACCTAATCGATTCAAAAACCATGTTGTCCAGTCAATTATGAAAGATGGGTAGGTAGTACAGTTATTGGAAATAGGACCGACATCTAGAGGATTTCCTAAGTGGTCCTGGACTTATGTGGGTTGGATGCTCCTAGCTAATGCAATTAAATTTTAATTAGTTGGTTACTAATGCAATGCATGCTAGTTGAATTGTCAGCTCATGAATGCTATAGATCTTTAAAAACAGGCTTATAGAAAATAAATTTTTGAAAAGACTGAGTCTCCCTAGGTCCGGCACTTCATCCTCATAGGCCAGATTATCCAGACTCTACCCGCAGGCAGGGAGATGTCTTATAGCAAGGAAAGAAGAAATGCAGTAATATGCATGCGACCCCGGACGGTTCCGGCAGTTCCCTAGGTTCGTTAAGTTTCTATGTTATTTAAAACTTAAAATTTTAAGGGTCAGTTACGAGTAGAAAAATTTTATAGTCCTTAAAGTGCCTAACAGAAATCCAGGCGAAAACAAAACCGGCATGCAAGAAAGAAACCTAGAAAAAGCAGGTAATTCTACTGCGCAATCAGGTAAACACATCAATATAAATCCAAAATTAATCAACTAAATGGCCATAGGCAAATTGCCCTTATTACACCCCAGATATGCATAAAGTAAAGTGGCCGGGCACCACTGCCAACAACCCGGATTTCTAAGCCTATGACAGACGCTAACAACTTTGAGTGGGATATTGGGTCTTCAAATCTTTAGTCTTCTGGATATCTTCTCCTTGGACTTCTTGGATCTCTCCTCCTTGGACTCCTTGGATCTCTCCTCCTTGGACTCCTTGGATCCGTCGTGGCTTGAATATCCAAACGAAGAGACAATTTCCCCAGTATGGGGGTATTGCGTTTTCTCTTTGGATATCTAAAGCCATCCAGCTCGATCTTCCAAATGGAAGAAGACTCTCCCCTTAGGGATGCCTTCTTCTTTTAGAATCCGAGCTGGATAAGAATATCCCAACTCAAAAGTTGCTTTCACAACTCTTAACAATTATTACAAATTTTTACATTCATTGGAAATAAAAAAAATTCTAGACTCCCTGCATGGTTATCCTAATAAAAATCCCAAGCAGTTTATATATAAAAATGAAAAAAGCTAACACCATTGACCCTGTGCCAAGCCATGCTCTTAATTTTGAGGGCTAAGCAGCTCCATCTGTGAAGTTATAATTATTAATTTTAGCCCTCATTTTTATTTGGGGGGAAGCTGAGCAAGCACCTGCATAAAACATTATTAGAAATCATTATGATGCTCCCCCCTTTTATTAGCTTGAGCATGGCCACCTGCACGGAAGAACAGTATATATATATATATATATATATGACATTCCTAACCTAGGGGTAAATCTAGCGCTCATCACATCACAGAGTACAGAAAAAGTAAGCAAACACGCCAGCAATTTCAAACAGCATGCAATGAAAACCACGGAAAGCTCCGGCACACAGCAGAAAAATAAAACCCAGCGGCCTAACCTAGGTCTAGAAGTGGTGCCCTAGCAAACAATTCTATGTGTGTGTAAGGCTAGTGTGGTTTGGATAGATCCTAAGCAGGGTAGTTAGTTGAAGTTATCTAGAGTTCAAGTATGTTGAAAGTCAGAAAAGGATATTTTAATTGAAATTCAAATATTAGTGAATTAGGTCCATTTTAATTATTTCAGTTTGTTGATCAGTTTTAAGAGCTTAGAACACTGACATTTAAAGTTTAAGTGATATTAGCCAATTTTAGAAAGTTCTAGGTCCTCCTAGGAACTAAACTGAGGGTCCAAAAAGTCACTATGGGAAAAAGGCTAAGTTTGGGATCCCTAACACCTTAGGAAAATACTAGACCTGAATACGAGTAGTTAGACTGGTAGTACACTAGATTTGGAGGTCTCTAAGCAAAGTTATGAATTTTCTAAGTTTCGGGCCCTATCCTATAGACTAGGGTTGACCAAAAGGTTGACTTTCTAATTTATGTGAGTTTCTGAAAATCTAATAATTTTAATAAATACTAGACCCTAATAGGAGTCTAATGCCACTGAGTTTGCCTGGTTTGGAGTTTTCTACAATTAGTTATGAGTTTCTGAAGATCGGGTAATTAAGGGAATTTCTAAATTAATTAGAAGAAGGCCCTATTTTGCAATTTTGGCCCAAATCAGCCCCAAACTGAGTCGAATCACTCCCAAAAGTCAAGGATGACCTGAGAAAGTGATCCCCTAGGGTTTGGAGGGGATTTGGGATTTTTAATAATTTTTAATAATTTATTAGGGGCAAAAAGGTAATTTCCACCTATAGTCAAATTATGGGTCAACCTAGAGTCAAACTAAAGAGCCCTATTTATTTAAAGTCAAGGGTCAGATTCTGGTCAGTTTGAGATATTATGGGTAATTTTCTGACCTGAGATGTATTTATTGTATTTTTCGGGAGGTCTCGGGGCCTTATTTAACCAGTTAATTAGGGTTAGTTAATTAAGGGTTCTAACTAGCCCTAAAAATTCCTAGGAAATTATGAGGGGTTTATGATGTCACTAGGTTTAAATGTTGAAGTTTTCATGTCAATCCGGGATCTATCCTAGTTCCTAGAAAACTTCTAAGTTCGCTAGACGAGTCCTTAATTGTTGTCCTTAGGGTGTCACTACGTTGTAGGAGTTTAAAGTGATATTTTGTCTAACCCTCAAGGTAATAAATGCATGGGAGTACAAAAATGAAATAAACACACCATGTCCTTAGATCTAGGAGAGCCTAGGCTATGTGCTCGTGGTGCGACCTACACATGCAATCTACGAAAAATAAAAATAAAGACACCTAAAGAAAGGATTAGTGAATGATTGGGACTCAACCATTCACTAACCCACTCCCCCATGATTGCTCTTCACACATAAGATCCATGTCTAAAATTTCATACGATAGCGGGTCTCCCAAAGTTAGGATTTAGGTATAAGTAGTTTTTAAAATAATTTAAAAAAAACTTATAGATATAAATATACTTTTAGAAAATAAAAATAATTAAAAATAATTCAATTCATAATATATAAGTATAGGGAGACCCACTGACCATCCTAACGAAGTCTCAAGCGATTTGAAAATAGTTTGTATCCTGAAAATAGTTATCATAATTAATATTTAATATCAAAAATACTCGAATAATTGAATCTAAATAGTGATCTGCCAAAACAGCCAAAATCAGGGGCTGGAAATGGTTTCAAAATATAAAGCCCGCTTTTCTGAAAAGAACGAGGGGTTATACGTCAAAATCCGGTTTAAAACGAAAAAGATACGAAATTTACAAGTTCAAATACGATAAAATAATATTTTTAAATAGTGCAGTTTCACTGTTTTTGAAATAACAGAAAGTACAGACAAAATTTTCATCTGGAAATAGTTTCAAAATATGCAGAATTCAGAGTACATACAAAACAAGGTGCTGTGCGTCGACAGCGGATTTAAAACGACAAAGTTATGTAATTTCGAAGTTTAAAGGCAATAAATAAATAATTTTAAAATAATGCAGCTGGCTGTTTTGAAAATAATTGCACACAGACCCAAAAATTTTAAGTAAAACCAGTTCCAGAATGTGCAGAATCAAAATACGTTCAAATCAAGGTGCTGTGCGCAAAAATCCGATTTGAAACAGGAAAGTTATGGAATTTTGAAGTTTAAGATAATTAAAGGCTTTAAAATAATCCTCAAATAATAAATAATTAAAATAATACCAAAATAAGGACAAAAATAAAGTTTATTAATCTATGGAATTTAAAATAATAAATATACTAATTATTGATGATATCTTAAGTAATTTTAACTAATTACAATAATTAAAATAATATTTAATTACTAAAAATATAATTCTCACATTTAAATAAATATAATACTAGTATAATAATAATAAAAAAAAACAATAATAATAATAATAATAATTGACAACATAAATAAGTCAAAATAATGCATGTTTATTAATATCATACTTAAAATAGTAATATTATAATATAATAATAATAAAATAATAAAAATAATATTTTTAAAATAATATTAAATGTATATTTTTACTGTTTTATTAATAATTTGAAATATATACATTATTTTAATAAAAAGGTATTACACACGAAAATCGGACGAAAAATGAATTTTTGGCGAATTTTAGAAGTCTCTGCATTTAAAATACTTAAAATAACATTTAAAATCTTTTTTTTTTATTCGGCGGCAAATGACGTGGCGGCCCGGGATTGGCTCCCGGGACCGCGGCCAATGATTGCGCGGCGGCGCGATGATTGCGCCGCCAGCAATCATTGATCCAATGATTGCGGGATGATAACCCGGCGGCGGTCACCCCACTCGTCCACATCGGCATGCATCGTCTGCCGTCGGATCGTCCGCTGTTTGAACGGACGGTCGCGATCTCGTCGGACCAGGATTCCCTCCAGAAGATCCATCCCGCGGTGAGACAAGCGCAGCGGGATGACCAAATCAAGACCGTTGATCGGCCGATCAACGGTCACAGGTCCGAGCGCCTGTACGCGAGATGCCCACCGAAAACCTAAAGCTATTTTCGCCTAGATCTCTCGAACTACTCGACGAAACGTCATGAAATTTTAAACACAGGTAGTAATCATGAAGAGCATCATTGGGGGATGCTTGGTTTGATCTAAAAAGCACTTAATGAAAAGTTATTTAACCCTAAGTGTTCTAAACTAGGGTTTGTGATATACCTCAATCCACACGGTGGATTCGGGAGTTTTTGGTCTCGTTGGACTCGGGGGATCCTCAAAAGCAAGTTCCTAGTTGACGTCGAGATCCGAAGCTCGCTCGATCGGCCGGGATTCGTCCTGGAACGCGAAACGTCTCGGGTTCGCCGGAGGATCGCCGCCGGCGGGTTCTGGACGTCGGGATTTGGTTCGAAGAAGTGGAGGGAGTATGTGGGAGCTCTCACAGAAAACCTCAAGGCCTCAGGAGGTCTGGAGCAAGAGCAATTCTCAAAAGATCCTAATTTTGACCTAAATTTGGGTATTTAAGAGCCATGGTTTGAGATCAACGGCTGAGATCGATTGCTTGATCAATTTGGAGGGAAATCTCTCAGTTTTGGCCGTGGAATTCAATTTCAAAACGAAGGGAATTGAATTAGCCATTGAATGGGCTCTTAAATGGGATTTAATAGGTTATAATAACCTATTAAGGGCTTGGTTTGACCAAGTCAGCATTTGACTTGGTCAAATCAGTCAAATAGATCAATGGTGGATGAGGATTGAGCCATGAAACGGACTCGATTTGATTTAGATTTGAATTGGGCTCAAAAAGGGGCTTAATGGGTCAATTTTGACCCATTAAGACTTGGGTTGACCAAGTCAAAGGTTGACTTGGTCAACTCAGTTTATCATGCCCAGGTCTGGACAAAATCGAGGTCAACAGACGTGAGGCGGGACGGGCATGAAGGGAGTGGTAGAATTGAGGAAAAATGAGAGTTTTAGGTGGTATATCAGTAAATACAACAATTTGAGTGTTAAATATGTATTTTCAAAAATTTTGAGTGTTATGTATGTAAAATTCCCTAACTTTAAATAGAAATAACTTAAATGAAGTATCTATAATAACACGTCTAAGTTTATAATTGGCTCAATCAAGCGTCTGAAGTCAAAGCAGGTAGAAAGAAATTATTACGTAAATATGAGTAGACATTTTTACTTGACAGTCCGGATTGACGAAATCGGCACATTTCTAGATCAGCAAGGTTTCCTCACCGCCGCCGGAGTGGACTAAGGAAAAAGGGCGCCATGGAAACGGCGAACATGGTCATCTCTCTCGTGATTCCGAAGCTATGCTCTCTTCTCTCCGACATCTCCCGAGCCGATTCCGACGTTAGCTGGCTACGGGATGAGCTCCGCAGCATGCGCTCCTTCCTCGAGCAGGCAGACGACTCCGACGAACATGGCGGAGACAAGGCAAATTTCCTCACCTGGATCGATCAGATACGCGAAGCTGTCTACGACTCCGAAGACATAATCGAATCATTCGACTTTTGGCGCCGTGTCAACTCATTTTACTCCTTCCCCTGTATCCTCAACTCCCGCTATAATCTCACTTACCGCATTCAAGATCTCAGATCCAGAGTCGCAGACATCTCCCGCCGACGCCAGGAATACATATCTCCTGGATCTGTCAGTCATTCAAACGATAGCAGGTCAAAGGACGCCTGGCTTCAAGGCCTTCTGGCTTCATCCCCTTTCACGAATCAAGACGGCGGGGAGGTTGTGGGACTCCGAGAAGACCTAGAGCAGCTGCTCGGTTGGGTGCTAGCCGGACCACCGGAGCTCACCGTTGTATCCGTGGTGGGAATGGGAGGCCTCGGAAAGACGACGCTCGTGAAAAGAGTCTTCAACCACGGGGAAGTACGCCGTCTCTTCGACCGGTCAGCCTGGATCTATGTATCGCAGACGGCCAAGCTCCGGGATATCTTCTCCGACATGGCGAAGAGGCTCATGGAAGTCCCTACCTCCGAGATTGACGCCCTCGACGTAGTCGAGCTGCAGGAAGAGCTTCTTAAAATCCTCGAGCGCCGGCGATTCCTCCTCGTGCTCGACGATGTCTGGAGAAGCACGCTGTGGGATGCAGTTAAGCTCGTTCTGCCGTCCAACAACCACGGAAGCCGTGTCATAATCACCACCCGGAAAGAGGAGTTAGTGTCCTCCATCACTGGCGCGGCGAGCCAAGTCCACCGCCTCCAACCGCTTTCACCGGAGGAGTCGTGGACGCTCTTTCGCAAGAAGGCGTTTCCTTCCTCATCGGTGGGACCGCCCGACGAGCTGGAGGAGTTGGCGCATGGAATAGTTCGAAAGTGCGGTGGCCTACCCCTCGCCGTCGTCACCATCGGTGGTATGATGTCAAGTAAGGGAGGGAATGCTGGAGAGTGGCGGCGCGTGCTCGAAAATATCCGCAAGTACCTAATTAGGGATGACAGCGACGATAGGGTGCGGCGGGTGCTGATGCTGAGCTACACGGATTTGCCTTACCCTATAAAGTGTTGCTTCCTCTACTTCTCTCTTTTCCCCGGCGAATTCATAATTTCGCGGAAACGCCTTGTGCGGCTGTGGCTGTCGGAAGGGTTCGTCGATGAGGAGGACGATGCCGAGAAGTATCTTATGGAATTGATTAACAGGAGCATGGTTCAGGTTTCAATGGTGGGGGTTGGTGGGCGGGTGAAAGCCTGCCAAGTCCACGATCTTCTGCACCACTTTGCCATCACCATTGCCGGCAAGCAGAACTTTTCTGCTTTCTACGAACAGGGGAGAGGAATGGTCAGTACTAATCAAAATAAGATGCGCCGTGTCTCATTCCACAACCATCAGCCTTCTACAACCAGCTTGAAGTTTAACAAAAGTAAGAAAACCCTGCGCTCCATTTTTCTCTTTGGGATCTCGGAGCGATTCAGCTTTGCGAATCGAATCGGAAGCTTCCGATTGCTCCGGGTGATCGATCTCGAAGAAGCTGCAATAACAAAGCTTTCGAGTGAAATCGGTAACTTGAAGCATCTTAGATATCTGGGGCTGAAAGGAACGAAAATCTCGAATCTACCGAAATCGATGAAGAACCTCCGCAATTTGCAGACGCTGGATGTGAGAAGGACGCAGCTGAGGAAGCTGCAATTCGACGTGAAGAACTTGACGAACTTGAAACATCTTGAGATGAGGCAGGCGGCGCAGAGCATTAAATTGAAATCCGGCATCCAGAACCTTACAATGCTTCAGGTAGCGACCGGCCTGCTAGCGGACAGAGCCACGGCTCATCGAATTGGGGGATTACAACAGTTGCGAAAACTCGGCTTGGAGAAGCTAAATTCCAAAGACGCTAACCTACTCTGCGGCTCCATCAACAATATGAGCAGCCTGGCATCGCTCTCGATCTCAACGCAGAGCGAATCGGACAAGCTGGAGCTTGGAAATCTAAAGCCATCACCATGTCTTCAGAAGCTTCACCTGGTGGGGAATCTGACGAGATTGCCGGAGTGGTTGGAGCAGCTGCAGAGCCTCACGAAGCTAAGGCTGGGTCTGAGCCGGCTTCGGGAAGACCCGATGCCGGTACTGGGGAAGCTGCGGGGCCTAGTTTTTCTTCAGCTGTATGACTACGCTTATGAAGGGAAGGCAATGAGAAACTGCAGGAGTGGATTCGAGAGGTTGAAGATACTGCTGGTGACGGGTTTGGAAGGATTGGAAGAGTGGGAGGTGGAGGAGGGATCAATGCCGTTCATACAGGAGCTGTGGATTGTTTCGTGTACTGGGCTGAAGGCTATTCCTTCTGGTTTCCAGTTTCTTCTTACTTTGCAGAAGCTCAGGCTGGTGAGCATGCCGGAGAGCTTTCTTTCGAGGGTGAGCACGTCGGGATCCGGTGGTGAAGATCTCAGCTACGTCCGCCACATCGCTTCCATTCTTAGCCAATGATAATTATTAGGGAATTACGTACATAACATTTTAAGCTATTTTTTGTATTTTTTTTACATAACATTTTAAGCTTATTCATAAAATTAGCATTTTGCAAAATTATCAAATCTATATATTTATCCGTATTATAGGGACATCAAAATTTCCGAATCAAAGAAAAGACACACTGCTTAATACTTTTACAGAATGATTTAGGATTCTTTTTCTTTTGAGATTGTTTTTTTTTTTCTAAAAATAAATTTCTAGTATAAAAATTTTGAGTTTAAAATTTTTTTAAATTAAAAATTATTTTAAAAAACAGGTAGAAAGCTGTAACAAATGAAACTTTTGAGATGACTTTTTTATTATTTTTTGAAATAAATTTTTAGTACAAATTTTTTTAAAAAAGCTACCTTTAAAAAGCACTAAGAAAATCATCCAAAATAAAACCTTAATCTTTTTTTTTTTTTTGAATAATTTTTATTATTTTTAAAATAATTTTTTAATAAAAAAATCTTTGAATTAAAAAAAATTATACTAAAAAATTATTTTAAAAAAAGTAGTAAGAAAAATTTCTTGAATGAAGACTTAAAATCAAAAGAATTAAAACATAAAATTATGAAGAAATTATTAAATGCGTATAATATAAGATATAAGAACGGAGCCAAACCGAGTTAGTGCTTGTTCATGTTTTTGTTCAAGTTTGATTCAATCTCAATTTTAACTTTTTCTTATTTCAAATTTTGTTCGTCTAAATGAATAGACATTCATATTTGAATTGTGTTTGTTTAATATTTAATTCATTTATATTTATCAAATTTTAAATAAATAAGTCTTATTGAACATATCTATATCTATATCTATCTATATACTATATATATATTATATCTATACTACTATATAAAAGTGGCTTGGGATTCCACTCATATGCAATCCTAGCCTTTCATTTTATTTACACAAAATGAATCACAACCTTTCGTTTTATTTATACATTTAATTAACTTATTTATTAACTTCATTACATTTTTTTTATTTTGTTTACATTAATTGTATTTAAGTACATAAAATTTTAACCGATATTTATAAAAGTACATAAAATTTTAACGGCTTTAATGAAGCAGCTTCAATTTATTTATAAAACGGATTTGACTATATTAACATTATAATCAAATGTTATACTATGGCATTAAATGCACAAAGACGATTTCATTTTTTACTGTATTAAAGCTGTGCATTGTTTCGATTGGAATAATGTTAGTTAAAATTGTAATTATACTATAAAATTATAATAGAATGATTTATAGTATAGTAGGGGGGCTTTGATAAATAATATATATATATATATATATATATATATATATATATATATATATATATATATATATATATATTATAAAAGGGGCTTGAGTTTCCACCCCTAGCAAATCATGTCCTTTCATTTTATCTCTTCAAAAATTATCCTAGCCCTTCATTATATTATAAGTATTTAATCAATTTAAAAAATATAAAAATATATAATAATTACTTAGCAATTAATAACACAATAAAGCACCAAAGCATCTTATACGCCCACTTTATTTCCCATTTTTAAAATTTATTTTTCAAAAAACTAATTAAGCAGTTTCCGAAGCACTTTATTTCCCATTTTAAAATTATTTTTCAAAAAATTAATTAAGCAGTTTCCAAAATTATTAAGACTGCTTTAATTCAAAAACTGCAGTACCAAACCATCTCATACACCCACTTTACTTCCCATTTTTAAAACCTCTTTTCAAATAATTAATTATGCAGTTTTCAAAATTGTTTAAGTTTCTTTAATCCGGAAACTGCTATCAATCCAAAAGCTGCTTTCTACTAATCAATTAATTTTCGAAATTATTAAAACTTCAACCTTTCATTTCATATTGGCTATAATTATTATTGTATTCTCTTAATTGCATTTTAATTAAGAGAATTCCAATGGTTATTATAGAATTCACAAAAAAAAAAAAAAAGATTTTTTAGATAACACGTTGCATTAAATAGTATTAATGATTAATAAATTTAAGCTAATTATTAAAAGTAAACGTATCTCAACCTTTCATTTTATATTGACTATAATTATTATTGTATTCTCTTAATTAGATTTAATTAAAAGAATTGCAGTGGTTATTATAGAATCCACGAAAAACTTTTTACATAACCTATTACATTAAATAATATTAATGATCAATAAATTTAAACTTATTATTAAAATTGAACGTACATAATTCATAGCCATTCATTTTACTTAATTTTAATTTTTCAAATTAAATCTCAACCTTTCATTTTAATTATTATAATTATAACTTATTCATAAAATTAATGTATTAATGAATGCCTCTTCGGATCCCACTAAAACAAACGCTTCACGTCCCTTCGGATACTGACCCCAACTTAGATGTAAGGCTTCGCGTGAAGAAGATTGTCAATCTTATTTCATGGCCTTTAAATCATGTTCTCACTCATCTTTAAGGCTTCATGTGAAGAATATTTTTAAAAGATTCGCCGCTTCTTCACCTTCGTTTGTCCTATCAGAGTCGCTGCTTCTTCGTCTTCGTTGCTCGGAAGTCATGCCAGGAGTTTGTTGCGAAGGATTCGCCGCTTCTTCACCTTCGTTTGTCCTATCAGAGTCGTTGCTTCTTCGTCTTCGTTGCTCGGAAGTCACATCAGGAGTTTGTTGTGAAGGTAACGATCTTTGTCAAGCCTTCTTTGTTCCTGTTCCTGGTGGCTCGAAAATTGCGACGATCTTTGTTCATGTCTTATGGTCTTAATTTGAATGAGAGCAATTGGTGGATTACGATCAAAGTAATGCAGATTGATGATAAGAAGCCTGAATCTGATACTATTTCATCGGTAAAATAAAGCTTTTTTGGAATAATTTTTTCTTCTTTTCTCTCAATCTGCATTTTGAACTATTACAACTATTTCTACTTTTTTTTTCTATTTCTGCTCAGGCTTCTTTTGCTACGGTAGTCTTGTGCTATGCTATTTTATATTATGCTTTTGTAGAAGTGCATCGAATCATGTTAAGATTGCATTTTGAATTCATAAATCATGTTTTGATAGGAAATGGAGTTTTTTAAATTAATATATAAAAAAATTATTAATTTTATAATTATAATAAAATATTCTAATCTTAATTAATATATAAACCTAATTATCAAATAAAAAACTTAAACTGTCAAAAATGAATAAGTGGACTTCTAATTATTATATGTTGAGTTTGGATGTAGCTTTACAGGAAGATTTACAAATGAAGAGACTTATATTTTTTTCTAGCGTGACAGGATGATTAGGTTCCGCAATCTTGTGCATATACTTTTTTCTAATATTATTTTAAAAATATATATATACATTTTGTTAATATTATTAATAATTATAATTACTTATAGAAATAAAGATAAAAATTTTATTTTTATTAAATAAAATATAATTAGAATATCATATGATTTTTTTTTATTTTAAAATTTTTATACATGGGCATTTAATATTTTAATACATGTGCAATAAAACTAGCAAAATTAATTAAACTTTTTCACTAAATTTTAAATTTTTAATATTTTATTCACCTAAGCTTTGTGCACATGCAAATAAACATTAGTGGTTATAATTATTTATAATAATAAATTTAATAAATTTTTTTCATCTTTAAAATGATAATATAATTAAAATATTTATAATATAAATTTTTAATCACGTGCATTTAATGCACGGGTATTTTTACTAGTACTATATAAAAGTGGTTTGGGATTCCACCTATAGCAAATCTTGATCATTCATCTATAAATTTTAAATTAATCTACAACGTTCAATTATGACTCTTCAAATTCTATCATTTATGACCTTTTATAAAACATTTATTTATTCAAATTTTTACTATGATTATTTTAAAAAAAATATCTATACTACTACTACAAAAACTGTTGAATTTCCTTTCATAGCAAATCCTGACCTTCCATTTTAATTATTCAAATTAAATCCTAACCTTTCATTTCAATTAAGTTAATTATAATTGATTAAGAATTATAATTTTATTCAAATCAAATATAGTGTATTAATTATTATAATGATATATTAATTAATTTTCAGCTATGATAATGTACTAATTAATCACCATTATCATCCACGACTCTTATTTAATTTGATGAACGTTCGATTTATCAATAAATTAATTAGCAGGATAAATTTCATTTAAACTAATTAATGCCCCGTTAAGCCTCCAATTACTATTCGCTTCCCAAACCGCGGAAACCTGAAGCAGACAAAAGGGAGGAAGACCGAATAGTCAATGCCACCAAAATGCTCGATTAAGCCTCTGCTTGAGCCGTGAAATGTTTCGCAGACGAAACGACAAAGGCTGAAACGACAAAAGTGAAAGCCACAGACGAAACTGTTGCTTGAATTAATTTTACGAAGGAGGCGAAAGATTATTTTCTACCTTTAAATCACGAAGAAGGAAATGAGCTTGAGCGGCGAACGATCGAGAGATAGAAGAGTCGTGTTTGGGGCGAGCGAGCAAGCAAGGCAGATGAGTTCGAGCTAGAGTTAAGATTCATTCTTTTAAGAAAATTAATAGCATGCCGAGCAATCCGTCCCACGTTCTTGGATCACCACTCCCAATTTCACGTTACTACGTCCACCTTGTTCCTCATTAGATTCAACTACATCACCTTCCTCCTCCTTCTTCGGCATCCATCTCTTCCACCAGAATGACCCCATTCGGAAAAGAACTTTCTTATTCTCAACACTTCTTGATCCCCAACTAGCACTCCGCTGTAGTCTCTTCCTTCTCAAACATCAAACTAAGATGCTTCGATTCAAATTCATTAGAGAAAATCCGTACCATAAAAGAGGATTTTCCAATGCTCCTCATAATCTGTTTCATCAATTTACCCAAATTTCATCAAATTTACTTCAACCCTTATTGACTAAGCATGATTTAGATAAATACTTAAAATGTACCTCTCCAATGAACTCTCACATCCAGTCACCAACTTTTGCGGTGTGATCCGTTCACGTCCAGCTCTCACTCATCCGATGAAAGTAGTCAAAGAGTCAATCCTCGCCAGCTAGATGCTCGGTTTTGGGTGGAACACCAAAGCTACGTGTCCTCTGCAGTAGCTCTTGACCCAATCACGTCGGCTTCCTTCCTTCTCCAGCGATCTCCAAACAACAGGATGACCAGGCATTGATGAGAGAGAGAGAGAGAGAGATTACTTAGGTTATTATGTATAAGTGTCATAGGGGTATTATATTACATGAGAATATCATGGAGATAAATTTTAGACAACGGTACTACAAAGCTATCATTGAGATAATAGTCTGGTATGTATTTTATGTTAATTCATTGTCAGATAAATGAGCTGCTAAATAAATGATTTTGATGATTGAAATTCAAATTTATATATGCTAATTCATTGCCTGAGAAATGGGCTACATATTGAAGAAAAAATTAATTAAGACAAAAATATTAATGTTGTATTTAATATAATTTAAATATTTACATATACATAAATAAATATTAAATTTTAAAAATTAGATATATAAATTTAAAGAAATTTTAGTTGAGTTATTATATGCAAATATAATAATTCAAAGAAAATTAGATATTACAACGCTACTACGTATGTAAATTTTTATATATCATTAATATTATCTATTTCAATTGAAAAATTATTATATGCAAATTTATATGTTTAATGATTAGATTTTCATTTTTATTAATGTAATATTTAATTCTTTAAATCATATTAAATCTGCACATATAAATTGTATTAACTCTTTAATGTTAATTTTAGGGTATAATTATCTATATTCATTTATCATTTTTATATTTGCTCTTTCTATTTATTTGAATTTTTTTAATATTTTTTAAATTATTTGTAATTATAAGTTTTTAAATTGATCTCTTTTAAAAAAAAAGTTTATTGAATTTAATATTTGATGAAAAATATCATCAAAACTTTACATTTTTGATGAAAATATAAAGCTATGAACCTAGAAATAAATATATTCAAATCCTTACATTATAGGAAAAGAATGAGATCCCTTATGGTATCTTTCTTAATGGGATTGTTTATCATATTCCAAATCTCTTCAATATTATGATAAAACGATTAATTACATCACATGTTCTGCCTATTAGTTATGTATCTAGCTACATTATTAATATCTATCAACCTAGTGATTGCATGCCACCTCATATTGAATGTCGTGATTTTGTAAGGTCATTCTCTACCGTGTCATTTTTAAGCAAGTGCAATATAATATATGGACACAAGATAAAAATTGTTGGACCTAGCGAATTCATTGGATCAGCTTCAATTCCCCTTCCAGTTGGGTAAGTAAAAGATATTATTTTTCACCCCATCGTATTTTAATATTTTTTAATTGAGTTATATCATATAGTCTTCTATGAATATTAGACAATTTAATACCATCTAGATTGTTAACTTCTAATATCAAATATTCAGATATGTGCTTGTTTTAAATGGTAATGAAGCTGATCTTGCTAAGCATTGTATTCCTACAGTTTCCTTCAAGAGGTTCATAATTTAATTTCATTTTCAATTAAACATCTATCTTGAATTCCTTATTAACTTTTTTTTTTAATTTTGTAGGATTTCAGTTACTTTTAGAAAGATGGTTAAGGCAAAGCATGCAACCACATAACTTCAAGCTTGATTCAGATTTTCAAAATATAAAGTCTTTTTATTTTAGTGATGCTTCTAAAGATGACAATATCAGATCATTTTTTCTTTTTATAATAGTTCCATTTTCATATACATATTTGCAATGCAAATATTATATTTTTCCTTTTATCTTCATTTAACAACTGCTATATTTCGTGACTGGTTAGTAGTTTTATGATTGTTGTGACCCTCAAGCTATTTTTATTACATAGTTGATTAATGGTTTACTTTACCTTCATTCTTTTGTAATTGCTTCAAACATTTGAAAATTGATAAATGATCCGAAGGTTATGCTTCGAACCTAATTAACTTCATTAATTCCTTTAACTATTGATAAGAGCACATATTGGTTGCAATTTTTTTCACTTCTTAAAAATTCTTTTTTTTTTGTTCAAGAGAAAATTTATTAACTTTTTTAGGAAAGATAAATGAAATAAATTGAAATTATATTATAAACCTTAAATGGATGTTATTATGTATATAATTTCTTATTTTAATTTATATTAATTCAAGTATAATAGAATTATAAATTATCTATATTATACAAATTTTTATCTTAATAATGATAATATAATTAAAATATTATAATATGAATTTTTATTTTAAAATTTTTAGTCAATGCACGGAAATTTTTACTACTTAATAAAAAATCTAGGCCTGTTCACTTTCCATCCTATAGTTCGTTTGCGCGTGAAATTCTTCACGCGTTTCTGCCTCTTACCTTCTATCCGCGAAAAAAAAAAACCTAATAAGTAATAATAAAAATTTACTTTTACTTATAATTAAGAAGTTATAAATAGACTTAACTGAGCATTAAGTGTATGGTCAGAATAACCAATGGGGGCAGCCCCATGATAAGGCCTCGTTTGATTAAGTTTATTTCCTCCATTTCTGTTTGAATAAGCTTTAATCAGTTTGTTGTACTTGTTTGAAAGACAAATTTAACCGTAATCAATTTTTATTAAACCATGTATTTTGAGTGGTTACAAAAATTTTTCCCTATCTGCTTATTCGTTCAAAAAACACAGTTTCGCTCACCATATGTCGGAATTAACCCTCCACGTTCTCATGTCGACCACGAAACCTTCGTCTTCTTCAAATGGCAAGACAAAAAAACTGTCGATGTTTTTTTAGCTCCTTCCATCCGGACTCCCGAACAAGACAGGCTGCTGCCCATCGATTCTGAAATCTCGCTCAATTCATAATAAAAAGCCCGAACAAGACAATTTGCTCCCGATCGATTCAAGAAACCGAACCATCCCTTTCAGCATTTTTCGCGTAACCTCCTAGCTAAAACTGAATTTCCTACCTCTTGCTCCTTCGTTGTTGTTCGACTTCGCTCGTTCAACGACGTTCCCCCTCTGTCACGGAACTTTACGGTTTATCGGAAGCAACGACGGTAGATCGCTCGCTCTGCAAGGTAACTTTCTTCGTTTCTTTGTCTGCTCATTCCGCCTTGAGATTTACGGGCACAAATCCCGTTTGCCAGGATTTTGCAAAAATCTTGCTCGAATCCTGCATAAATCCTGTTGCTAAACATTCCCTAGTGATTTTCCTTGTCGCAAATGCATACGTCGGACAATCTAACCTTCTCCTAATCTTGTTAATCCAAGTTCTTATGCTCTTGGAAATCTCCCGCCTGGCAGCTCGTTCAGAAGAGGCGTTCTTTTTTCTATTTGAAGTGGTTCAACTTATTTCTTCCGATCATTAGCAACGTCAAGCTTCTTCCAATGTTTCAGGTGATTCGCTTACCCTATTTTCTACTACTGCTTATTCTATATGAAGTGGTTCAACTAAAACTTTTTTTCTTCCCTTACAAAAAATTACAACTGTTAATTATTATTAGGCACAATTTGATACAATATGCATGATTTATAAAAAATAAATAGTAACCTACAATTAGAAGTTTTTTAAATCAATAAAATTCTTTTGTTCGTATAAATAATACAACTATCTTAAATTTTTTTTAAAACATGTAGATGGGAAATAAAAAAAAGGATTTGCACCTGCATCATTAGACATAGATACGACTTTAACATATTGTGATATATGTATAAGAGAAATAGAACTAGGAAATAGACCAACCACGCATTTTAAAGAAGGTTGGAAAAATCTACTTAAAAATTTCAACGAACGCACTGGACGAACTTATGACCGAAATCAACTTAAAAATAAGTGGGACCAATTAAAGAAAAACTGGAAGCAATGGAAAGATTTGTTGCGAGGCGAGACTGGAATTGGTTGGAATCCAATTAAAAAAATAGTTGATGCTTCTAATGATTGGTGGAATGAAAAATTGCAGGTATCTCTCAAATTTTAAATCATTCACTTTATACTCTAAATTCAAACCAACACTTACGTAATATAACGCATTGTACTTTAGGTAATGCCAAATGCTAAGAAGTTTCGTTTCAATGGAATACCACCAGAGTTGGAAGAAAAGATGGATCTTATGTTCAGTCGTATTGTTACAACTGGGGAGAATGTTTGGATTCCTAGTTCTGGTGTACTTACCCCAGAACTAAATGATAACCACGCAATCTCATCTGAAGAAGAAGAGTACACTCAAGATGAACAAACACATCTTCCACATGTTTCTACAAATGAGCCTACAAGCAACTACGATACACAGAGATCACAACAGAGTGCCACATTATTGCGTAAAAGGAAGAGAGTTAGAACTCCTAAGTCGGGTACTAGAGAACTTTTTCTAAATCATGTTGAGGACCTCGTGGATGATGCAAAATCTATAAGTTCTGTCATAAGTACATCAAATAAAAATCGTACAACATTTATTATCCTAGAAGAGATATCTAAAATTCCTGATATATTTGACAATTTTGAGTTATATGGCTTTGCCTTAGAATACTTTAAAGATAAGGATAACCAGGAGATATTCATGGGAATACCGTGTTGGATTTTTATATCATAATATAAAATGTGGAAATAAAAAACAGGATTTTTAGAAAATTAAATTAAGACATTCTCAATATTAATTTTCTTAAAAAATAACTTTATAATATGAAATGAAGAAAACTTTACCGAATTATTGATTGAGACTTGAGATCTTCTTCGTCGTTGATTGAGACCGTAAGCCTTCTTCTTCTAATCACCCCACCAAATATATTTTAGTGAGTGGGCACAATCAATCAATTATTGATGAACACTTTTTCTTTTGAATCTAATTTGTGTTCTAAACACAATTTAATCCTTCAAAAAAAAAAGACAATGAGAGCAACATTCTTTTCATACATATTCTTCAATCTCTTATGAAGAAATCATGTATCATCATCATTTTTTATGTAGAACTTAATTCTTATTTATAAGAAAAGTTCACATCTTTTCATAAGCACCTCTTAATATTTCATGAAGCGTATTTAATAAATATTAAAATGATAATTATTATGACACATCATCAATCTTATCATTAATTTTATCTTTATCTTTTTAATATTAAAAGATATTTGATGATAATTATCATGACACATCATGACTTATCATCAATCTTATCTTTATCTTTTAATATTAAGAAAATATAAATGATGAGTCATCATTATCTTCATGAAAAAATAAAATTAAAAGGTGATCATAAATGTGTTACTAATGTGATCATAATTAACATTTATATTATGTCACATTCTTAGTATTCAATATATAATAGAGCTTAGGTGATGAAGAAGGGACTTATGGACCTATAATTCAAGCTCCAATAAATTTGATTATTAATTTAACTCTTAAATTAATAAATCAAAATTATTAATTTCAATATTATTCCATTATAAATATAAAATTGTACTTTTGAAATTATAGTATAATTTACTCAATTAAAAAAATTGAATCGTCCATTGATTTAATCATTACATATAAAATAATCCTCCATAAAAAGTTCATAATTAGAGCTAGGTAATTCTGTCACCTCACTAATTATATCTTGATCCTTGAATTCCAATTTTATTCTCTAATGAACAATAAACTTTATGACATCATCACAAAATTTAAGCGCTCAATTGTTCAAGTTCTGAATTAATTATTCAAGAGAACTAATTTTCTAACTTTCAAAAATGAAAGGAATGGATTCCATATCTATATATTAACATTCCCAGCCATTTGTTTCATTGTGTTTCTAAAATACAAGGATTGAGTTTATTTCTTTCAAACTTTTTTCGAGTAAATCAAAAAACCAAATGTCACAAATAGGAGTTTATTAATAACTCAGGATTAAGATTATTTTATATATGACAATCTTTATGATTAATTTTAAATTCTCTATAATTAAAACAGAATTTATTAGAGAATTCAAAATTTATCTGGTCCAGTTCTATATAATCATATTATATAAAGTACCTCCATCCTTAATATCTCTATATCAAATAATCCGGATAAGATTATTCCATTCTTAATGTTGATGAACCGTACTAATAATATTTAATTATAGATTCCAACTATAATTAATAATTATGAACTTGTTTTGATTATTATCCATAATTTAATCCTCTTGTATATAATTATATACTGAATTATGGTTACATAAATAATCATGGAACAAAATTATTATATCAAATGATAATATCGAAACATGCTAAACTTGTCTTGAAATATTTATTTCAATAGAAAATATATTACAATAATATTTCTTTAGAGCACATTTCCTAACAAACTCCCACTTGCCCCAAAGCAAATGAGACATCTTCCTCAATCCCATTTCTAGTACATGTTTCTGAAAAATTCTTTCAGGCAGTGTCTTGGTAAATGGATCAGCAATATTCTCTTGTGATGTTATCTTCTGTACTGATACTTTACCCTTTTTCACAATCTCTCTTATCAAATGATATTTTATATCTATATGCTTTGCCCTTTTATGATTTCTGGCTTCTTTTGTATTTGATATAGCTGCACTATTATCACAAAATAGTGTTAGAGGTTTTTTTAAATTTGGAACAACTTCCAATTCTTTTAGAAAATTACAGAGCCAAACTACTTCTTTAGCCGCTTCTGCAGCAGCCAGATATTCAGCTTCCACAGTTGAGTCAGAAATACATGATTGTTTTATACTTCTCCAAACTATGGCTTCACCTCCTAAAATAAATATCGAGCCAGATGTGGATTTACTTTCATCTCTATCTGATTGAAAGTCAGCATCAGTGTATCCTTTAGGGATTAAATCACTTCCAGAATACACAAGCATATATTCTTTAGTTCTTCTGAGATATTTAAGTATATGCTTAACCGCCACCCAATGAAACCTTCTTGGGTTAGATTGATATCTACTGACTATGCCTACAGCATAACAAATGTCAGGCCTTGTACACAACATTGCATACATGAGACTACCAACTGCTGATGCATAAGGCACATGTAGCATATCATCTTTTTCTTGTTGTGTTTGAGGATATTGCTTTTTAGAAAGATAAACTCCATGACGTGAAGGCATATTTCCTTTCTTGGAGTTTTGCATTCCAAATCTTATAAGAATCTTATCAATATATGATGCTTGAGAAAGTGCTAATATTTTATTTTTGTGATCTCTTATTATCTTTATCCCAAGTATAAAACTTGCATCTCCCAAATCTTTCATTTGGAATTGTTTGGCTAGCCATTTCTTTACGTCAAAAAATAATTCATTATTATTCCCAATAAGTAGAATATCATCTACGTAAAGAATTAAGAACACCACAATTTGATTTTTAAAATACTTGTAAACACAAGGTTCATTTAAGCTTTGATCAAATCTATAAGATTTAATTGTTTCATCAAATCTTATATTCCATGACCTTGAAGCTTGCTTAAGTCCATATATAGATCTTTGTAGTTTGCAAACTTTTTGCTCTTGACCTTCTATTATGAAACCCTCTAGTTGTTTCATATAAATTATTTCTTCAAGATAGCCATTCAAAAAATCCGTCTTGACATCCATTTGCCAAATTTCATAGTATGCAGCAATGGATAAAAATATACGTATAGATTTAAGCATATCAACAGGAGAGAAAGTTTCATCAAAATCAATACCCTCCTTTTGGTTGTATCCTTTTGCTACTAGCCTTGCTTTATAAGTCTCAACTTTTCCATTAGCACTTCTTTTTCTCTTATAAATCCATTTACATCCTATAGGTCTTACCTCGCTAGGAAGTGTTAGGAAAGTTGTTATTTGCATATTTTACATTCTTGCAACTTGTATTATTTTGATGATTCCAAATATTATTGTTTTATGTGTAGTTATCTCCTAACACTTTTTGGAAGATTTGTTTTTGCTCTTGTGTGTACTAATATTTCAGGAAAATCAAACTCCAGACTACGAAGACTTCAAATCAAATTCAGCATGAGATACTTTGTGAAATTGAAGCTTGTACTTTTTATTTGAATTAAATTTGAGAGGGAGTGATTGTTATTGAGTGAATAAATTTACACAAACTTAAAGGAGATCTTGAAAAAGTTTTTATACTGATCGTACGGGACGAACATTGTTCGTACGGGACGATCAGATCAGTTATCTCCTTGTAAGAGCAATGGAACGGACAAGAACTGAACTGGAAATATTTTCTAAGTCCTATTCGTCCAGGACGAAATTTATTATCGTACCAGGCGATGGGTTCTCTGTAAAATTTTCGTCCAGACGAAGTCCAGTTCGTCCAGGACGATGGGAACCGACTATGGCAGTTTCTGGCAGTTTTCGGAACCGACTTTTGATATAACTGTTCGTCCAGACGAAATATTTTCGTCCCAGGACGAACCAATTTCGTCCAGGACGAAATTGGTTCGTACAGATGAACAAAATTTCGTACGGGACGATCCAGTGCGCAGAAAAACTTGTTTTGGGCAGTTTTTTGGACGGTTTTTCTTCTGCTTTCTATATAAGGAGTCCTAGAAACTATTACAAATGCCTTTGGAGTTGTTTTCTCTTGAGAGGGATCATTGAGAGGGAGAAGATCCTTGGAGGGGATTTCAAGGGAGTGTGGAGGGGATATTCACACGGTTGCTCCAGCGAAGGCTCTCAAGTGAAGTTCAACAACATCGGTCTGGTTCTCTGCTGACACTTGGAGAAGTGTAAAAGGACGACAAAGTGTATCTTTGACAGTCATTGTGTCTTCGTTCTTGTGGAGAAAACTTGAAGAGAGAACTTGAAAGGGAGAGAGGAAAGGGTGGAGTTTGATAGGGAGAAGATCCTTGAAGGGGATTTCAAGGGAGTGTGAAGGGGATATTCACACAGTTGCTCCGGCGAACTTGCACCTCATTACCATCGGATTCAAGGGTCGTCTTGAGGGAAGTTTTGGCAAGAAGAAGATCTCTTTGGTGTTAAAGAACCTGGCTACTCCGCCGCACCGGGGAAGGTGAAAGTGATTTTGTACAGGCTTCTCCGCCTTGCTGTGGGAGCAAAAGGAGAGTCACTTTGTGGTATTAGTGCAATACTCAGAGGGTGCCTCTGGGGAGTGGATGTAGGTCAAGGTTTGACCGAACCACTATAAATCTGGTGTGTTCTTTCTTATTTTTTATTCCGCATTTAATTTCATTGCAAGTTGTTTACTCTGGTTGAAAAGTTTATTTTAAACTTTAATTTTAACTTGCATCAATAATTCAAAAGGTTTTCTAAAATTCCAAGAGTTGAAGTTACATTTTTTAAATTGCCAATTCACCCCCCCTCTTGGTTAGCCTTGGGACATTTAATTAGGCTTAACAACCTAATTACTAGACCCAACAAGTGGTATCAGAGCTTTGTTTCAAAATCATAAGTTTAGACTACTTTTTGAAAAACGAATATGGCTAATTTTAGAAACCATAAATTGTTAGATGGATGTTCGATTGTTAGACCACCTTTATTTGAAAGTATTTCTTTTGATTTTTGGAAAATTCGAATGTCTACTTTCTTGCAATCAATAGATTATCGCATGTGGCATATGATTCAAAGTGGTTATTCTGTACCGTCACGTATTATAGATGGAATCAAAACTGATATCCCTTTTTCTGAATGGAGTAGAGTAGAACAAATTTATGCACAATTAAATGCTAAATGTATGAATTGTTTATTCTGTGATTTAAATTCTGAAGATTATATGAGAGTCTCTACATGTACTACAGGTAAGGAAATTTGGGACAGTTTATGCATTACATATGAAGGTACTAGTGAAGTCAAGCAATCTAAGTTGAATTTTTTGATGAATGACTATGAACTCTTTAGCATGAAACCTTATGAGTCGATCTTAGACATGTATACTAGGTTTATTCAAATTGTAACATCATTGCATGCTTTAGGTAAAGAGTTTTCAAACTTTGAAATAGTCAATAAAATTCTACGTTGTTTACTTGACAAGTTTGATGCCAAAGTTGTTGCTATTTGTGAATCGAAAAATTTGAATGAATATTCTATTGATAATTTGATTGGCTCACTCATTGCCTACGAGGAATGTTTGGGTCAAAGACTTTTGGATGCAGGTGAAACAATAATGCTAAAAGCGGAAGACATGGAGAAAAGTGGCTTAGTTGGTGAGAAAAGCGATGACTTAACAAGCAAATTGAAAAGTCCACTAAAGCACAAGAATAAGCATCAACAAAAGTGGAATAAAGGTAAAAATGGTAAGAATGTTCTGATTTCTTCAAATATTATTTGCTTTGGATGTAGGAAATCTGGACATCTGAAAAGTCAGTGCCCTAATTTGAGAACTCTTCCTGCTAAAGAAAAGGGCAAAGCTAAGCAAATTATAAAATGGGAAAATAATGAAAAGCAAAAAATCTCCTGGGCGGATCTAGCTTCTGAATCATCAGACCAGGAGAAAAATGATGTTTAAAACCCTTTGTTTATTTATTTTTGTTGTATTTTTATTTTTGCTTGTTTTGTGTGTTTTTGTGTTTTGAATGATTTTGAAATGTTTTCTCATTTGATTTCATGTTTTAGTTCGATGTTAATGTTCTTAATCTTTATGAAATTCATTTAGTACTTTTAATCTCTATTGTGCCTAAACTAAAATTGTAATTAGAAATTAATTTCATTAGAAAATCTAGTTTATCTAAATTTAATTTTTTGCCTATAACTTGTTTTAGTTAGAATTTTTTTTAATTTCATGTCTTTCATTTTAGACTACAAAATCTTAATTATTATTATTGTATCTTAGATGTCTATCTTATTTTGTATTTCATTTTTCAATTAATATTTATGCACTTAGAAAAATTTGAGATTCTAGATTATTGTCTTTGGAAAGAATTCAATTACTCTTGACAATTGTACAAATGTACAAAATCAAAACGAAAGCGCAACAAAGTTGCAAATGTGAAAAAGAGGCACAAAATAAGCCCAATAAAGAAAGAGGCACAAAAATGTGCCACCTATATGAAAAAGATGCGCAAAGCGCCACTTGTGGTGATTTTCTTCTTTCCAGATTCTTTTTAGTCTATTAATTCAAGTAGATCTAATGTTCATTTATATTTCAATTGATTTTTGGAATATGCAATTTTTTACTCATCTTTATTACAATGATTTTTCATATCATAAATGTCTAAATTGAATCATGTTTTTCATAAATTCTTACTTATTACAATGTTATATCAATTTTTTAAATTCTATGAAATTCTATGATTTGACTAATGTTCTTAATTCTTAGTTGCATTCTTATGTCAATCACTTTTTTAGATTAAATTTATACATGAATTTTTCATAAGATTTTCTACATTACTAGTCTATTTCTTCTTCACTTTTTGTTGTTGTCAAAAAGGGGGAGAGATTATTGTTTGTATTATTTAGGGGGAGAATTTTTTTTAAATTTTGTGTGTGTCTTGTAATGTTTTTTGTGTATTGTTTTTGTGTATGTGTGTATGTAAAATTAAAAAAAAAAAAAAAAAAAATTGTTTTTTAAAATGCCTCCTTATTTTAATGCATTCATTAATTCAGGGGGAGTTTAGGAGATTTTAAAATGGTTTGAAATTTTACTAACAATAATTATTTTGCCATCATCAAAAAGGGGGAGATTGTTAGGAAAGTTGTTATTTGCATATTTTACATTCTTGCAACTTGTATTATTTTGATGATTCCAAATATTATTGTTTTATGTGTAGTTATCTCCTAACACTTTTTGGAAGATTTGTTTTTGCTCTTGTGTGTACTAATATTTCAGGAAAATCAAACTCCAGACTACGAAGACTTCAAATCAAATTCAGCATGAGATACTTTGTGAAATTGAAGCTTGTACTTTTTATTTGAATTAAATTTGAGAGGGAGTGATTGTTATTGAGTGAATAAATTTACACAAACTTAAAGGAGATCTTGAAAAAGTTTTTATACTGATCGTACGGGACGAACATTGTTCGTACGGGACGATCAGATCAGTTATCTCCTTGTAAGAGCAATGGAACGGACAAGAACTGAACTGGAAATATTTTCTAAGTCCTATTCGTCCAGGACGAAATTTATTATCGTACCAGGCGATGGGTTCTCTGTAAAATTTTCGTCCAGACGAAGTCCAGTTCGTCCAGGACGATGGGAACCGACTATGGCAGTTTCTGGCAGTTTTCGGAACCGACTTTTGATATAACTGTTCGTCCAGACGAAATATTTTCGTCCCAGGACGAACCAATTTCGTCCAGGACGAAATTGGTTCGTCCAGATGAACAAAATTTCGTACGGGACGATCCAGTGCGCAGAAAAACTTGTTTTGGGCAGTTTTTTGGACGGTTTTTCTTCTGCTTTCTATATAAGGAGTCCTAGAAACTATTACAAATGCCTTTGGAGTTGTTTTCTCTTGAGAGGGATCATTGAGAGGGAGAAGATCCTTGGAGGGGATTTCAAGGGAGTGTGGAGGGGATATTCACACGGTTGCTCCAGCGAAGGCTCTCAAGTGAAGTTCAACAACATCGGTCTGGTTCTCTGCTGACACTTGGAGAAGTGTAAAAGGACGACAAAGTGTATCTTTGACAGTCATTGTGTCTTCGTTCTTGTGGAGAAAACTTGAAGAGAGAACTTGAAAGGGAGAGAGGAAAGGGTGGAGTTTGATAGGGAGAAGATCCTTGAAGGGGATTTCAAGGGAGTGTGAAGGGGATATTCACACAGTTGCTCCGGCGAACTTGCACCTCATTACCATCGGATTCAAGGGTCGTCTTGAGGGAAGTTTTGGCAAGAAGAAGATCTCTTTGGTGTTAAAGAACCTGGCTACTCCGCCGCACCGGGGAAGGTGAAAGTGATTTTGTACAGGCTTCTCCGCCTTGCTGTGGGAGCAAAAGGAGAGTCACTTTGTGGTATTAGTGCAATACTCAGAGGGTGCCTCTGGGGAGTGGATGTAGGTCAAGGTTTGACCGAACCACTATAAATCTGGTGTGTTCTTTCTTATTTTTTATTCCGCATTTAATTTCATTGCAAGTTGTTTACTCTGGTTGAAAAGTTTATTTTAAACTTTAATTTTAACTTGCATCAATAATTCAAAAGGTTTTCTAAAATTCCAAGAGTTGAAGTTACATTTTTTAAATTGCCAATTCACCCCCCCCTCTTGGTTAGCCTTGGGACATTTAATTAGGCTTAACAACCTAATTACTAGACCCAACAAGTGGTATCAGAGCTTTGTTTCAAAATCATAAGTTTAGACTACTTTTTGAAAAACGAATATGGCTAATTTTAGAAACCATAAATTGTTAGATGGATGTTCGATTGTTAGACCACCTTTATTTGAAAGTATTTCTTTTGATTTTTGGAAAATTCGAATGTCTACTTTCTTGCAATCAATAGATTATCGCATGTGGCATATGATTCAAAGTGGTTATTCTGTACCGTCACGTATTATAGATGGAATCAAAACTGATATCCCTTTTTCTGAATGGAGTAGAGTAGAACAAATTTATGCACAATTAAATGCTAAATGTATGAATTGTTTATTCTGTGCTTTAAATTCTGAAGATTATATGAGAGTCTCTACATGTACTACAGGTAAGGAAATTTGGGACAGTTTATGCATTACATATGAAGGTACTAGTGAAGTCAAGCAATCTAAGTTGAATTTTTTGATGAATGACTATGAACTCTTTAGCATGAAACCTTATGAGTCGATCTTAGACATGTATACTAGGTTTATTCAAATTGTAACATCATTGCATGCTTTAGGTAAAGAGTTTTCAAACTTTGAAATAGTCAATAAAATTCTACGTTGTTTACTTGACAAGTTTGATGCCAAAGTTGTTGCTATTTGTGAATCGAAAAATTTGAATGAATATTCTATTGATAATTTGATTGGCTCACTCATTGCCTACGAGGAATGTTTGGGTCAAAGACTTTTGGATGCAGGTGAAACAATAATGCTAAAAGCGGAAGACATGGAGAAAAGTGGCTTAGTTGGTGAGAAAAGCGATGACTTAACAAGCAAATTGAAAAGTCCACTAAAGCACAAGAATAAGCATCAACAAAAGTGGAATAAAGGTAAAAATGGTAAGAATGTTCTGATTTCTTCAAATATTATTTGCTTTGGATGTAGGAAATCTGGACATCTGAAAAGTCAGTGCCCTAATTTGAGAACTCTTCCTGCTAAAGAAAAGGGCAAAGCTAAGCAAATTATAAAATGGGAAAATAATGAAAAGCAAAAAATCTCCTGGGCGGATCTAGCTTCTGAATCATCAGACCAGGAGAAAAATGATGTTTAAAACCCTTTGTTTATTTATTTTTGTTGTATTTTTATTTTTGCTTGTTTTGTGTGTTTTTGTGTTTTGAATGATTTTGAAATGTTTTCTCATTTGATTTCATGTTTTAGTTCGATGTTAATGTTCTTAATCTTTATGAAATTCATTTAGTACTTTTAATCTCTATTGTGCCTAAACTAAAATTGTAATTAGAAATTAATTTCATTAGAAAATCTAGTTTATCTAAATTTAATTTTTTGCCTATAACTTGTTTTAGTTAGAATTTTTTTTAATTTCATGTCTTTCATTTTAGACTACAAAATCTTAATTATTATTATTGTATCTTAGATGTCTATCTTATTTTGTATTTCATTTTTCAATTAATATTTATGCACTTAGAAAAATTTGAGATTCTAGATTATTGTCTTTGGAAAGAATTCAATTACTCTTGACAATTGTACAAATGTACAAAATCAAAACGAAAGCGCAACAAAGTTGCAAATGTGAAAAAGAGGCACAAAATAAGCCCAATAAAGAAAGAGGCACAAAAATGTGCCACCTATATGAAAAAGATGCGCAAAGCGCCACTTGTGGTGATTTTCTTCTTTCCAGATTCTTTTTAGTCTATTAATTCAAGTAGATCTAATGTTCATTTATATTTCAATTGATTTTTGGAATATGCAATTTTTTACTCATCTTTATTACAATGATTTTTCATATCATAAATGTCTAAATTGAATCATGTTTTTCATAAATTCTTACTTATTACAATGTTATATCAATTTTTTAAATTCTATGAAATTCTATGATTTGACTAATGTTCTTAATTCTTAGTTGCATTCTTATGTCAATCACTTTTTTAGATTAAATTTATACATGAATTTTTCATAAGATTTTCTACATTACTAGTCTATTTCTTCTTCACTTTTTGTTGTTGTCAAAAAGGGGGAGAGATTATTGTTTGTATTATTTAGGGGGAGAATTTTTTTTAAATTTTGTGTGTGTCTTGTAATGTTTTTTGTGTATTGTTTTTGTGTATGTGTGTATGTAAAATTAAAAAAAAAAAAAAAAAAATTGTTTTTTAAAATGCCTCCTTATTTTAATGCATTCATTAATTCAGGGGGAGTTTAGGAGATTTTAAAATGGTTTGAAATTTTACTAACAATAATTATTTTGCCATCATCAAAAAGGGGGAGATTGTTAGGAAAGTTGTTATTTGCATATTTTACATTCTTGCAACTTGTATTATTTTGATGATTCCAAATATTATTGTTTTATGTGTAGTTATCTCCTAACACTTTTTGGAAGATTTGTTTTTGCTCTTGTGTGTACTAATATTTCAGGAAAATCAAACTCCAGACTACGAAGACTTCAAATCAAATTCAGCATGAGATACTTTGTGAAATTGAAGCTTGTACTTTTTATTTGAATTAAATTTGAGAGGGAGTGATTGTTATTGAGTGAATAAATTTACACAAACTTAAAGGAGATCTTGAAAAAGTTTTTATACTGATCGTACGGGACGAACATTGTTCGTACGGGACGATCAGATCAGTTATCTCCTTGTAAGAGCAATGGAACGGACAAGAACTGAACTGGAAATATTTTCTAAGTCCTATTCGTCCAGGACGAAATTTATTATCGTACCAGGCGATGGGTTCTCTGTAAAATTTTCGTCCAGACGAAGTCCAGTTCGTCCAGGACGATGGGAACCGACTATGGCAGTTTCTGGCAGTTTTCGGAACCGACTTTTGATATAACTGTTCGTCCAGACGAAATATTTTCGTCCCAGGACGAACCAATTTCGTCCAGGACGAAATTGGTTCGTACAGATGAACAAAATTTCGTACGGGACGATCCAGTGCGCAGAAAAACTTGTTTTGGGCAGTTTTTTGGACGGTTTTTCTTCTGCTTTCTATATAAGGAGTCCTAGAAACTATTACAAATGCCTTTGGAGTTGTTTTCTCTTGAGAGGGATCATTGAGAGGGAGAAGATCCTTGGAGGGGATTTCAAGGGAGTGTGGAGGGGATATTCACACGGTTGCTCCAGCGAAGGCTCTCAAGTGAAGTTCAACAACATCGGTCTGGTTCTCTGCTGACACTTGGAGAAGTGTAAAAGGACGACAAAGTGTATCTTTGACAGTCATTGTGTCTTCGTTCTTGTGGAGAAAACTTGAAGAGAGAACTTGAAAGGGAGAGAGGAAAGGGTGGAGTTTGATAGGGAGAAGATCCTTGAAGGGGATTTCAAGGGAGTGTGAAGGGGATATTCACACAGTTGCTCCGGCGAACTTGCACCTCATTACCATCGGATTCAAGGGTCGTCTTGAGGGAAGTTTTGGCAAGAAGAAGATCTCTTTGGTGTTAAAGAACCTGGCTACTCCGCCGCACCGGGGAAGGTGAAAGTGATTTTGTACAGGCTTCTCCGCCTTGCTGTGGGAGCAAAAGGAGAGTCACTTTGTGGTATTAGTGCAATACTCAGAGGGTGCCTCTGGGGAGTGGATGTAGGTCAAGGTTTGACCGAACCACTATAAATCTGGTGTGTTCTTTCTTATTTTTTATTCCGCATTTAATTTCATTGCAAGTTGTTTACTCTGGTTGAAAAGTTTATTTTAAACTTTAATTTTAACTTGCATCAATAATTCAAAAGGTTTTCTAAAATTCCAAGAGTTGAAGTTACATTTTTTAAATTGCCAATTCACCCCCCCCCCCCCTCTTGGTTAGCCTTGGGACATTTAATTAGGCTTAACAACCTAATTACTAGACCCAACAGGAAGATCCACAAGTTCCCAAATAGAATTGAAATACATCGAATCTATTTCAAGTTTCATAGAGTCTAACCATTTTTCTTTATCAGGATCCTCTAATGCTTGTTTATATGTTAATGGATCATCATTATCATCATCAGATGCGACAATATATGCTTCTCCATTAATATCATATCAAGAGTGTAATCTAATAACTCTCCCACTAAGATTAGGCAATAAAGGTTCTTGATTTAGAGTGGTGGTTTCCTTTTGTTGACTTTCAACAATAGTTTCCATATCTTTTGTGATTAGTTCATTTAACAATTCTTTGAGTAACACTTTATCCTGAGGTTTAAAATCTTTTATATATTCATGTTCAAGAAAAGTAGCATTTGTCGATACAAATACTTTCTTTTCTTGAGCACTATAAAACAAACCTCCTCTTGTACCTTTTGGATATCCGACAAAAATGTATACTTCTGAACGTGATTCTAACTTATTAGTTTTTGTCTTTAATACATATGTCGGACATCCCTATATACGGATGTGTCATAAACTGGGTTTACTCCCACTCCATAATTCTAAAGGTGTCTTATGTATGGATTTTAAAGGTACAATATTCAAAATATACATAGCAATTTGTATTGCATATCCCCAAAATGAATTTGGTAAGGACGAGTAACTTAACATAGACCTAACCATATCGAGCAATGTTCGATTTCTTCTTTCAGCAACACCATTTTGTTGTGGAGGTGCAGTGAGTTGAGATACAATTCCAATTTCAATTAAATAATTTCTGAATTCTCTATCTAAATACTCACCACCACGATTTGATTGAAGTATTTTTAATGACTTGCTTAATTGATTTTCAACTTCAGCACGAAATTCTTTGAACTTTCTGAAAGTTTCATATTTTCTTGTCATTAAATAAATATAACCATATCTTGAATAGTCATCAATAAAAATGATAAAATATTCATAACCACCTCTTGCTTGTATATTAAATGGTCCACAAACATCTGAATGTACAAGTTCAAGGGTTTCTTTTGCTCTTTCACTTTTTCCATAAAAAGTTCTCTTAGTCATTTTTCCTTCTAAACAAGATTCACAGACTGGTAGAGTTTCGACTGTCAGTTCTCTTAAAGGACTATCCTTTACTAGTCTTTCAATCCTATTTAAGTTTATATGACCAAGTCTAAGATGTCATAGATATGTGTTATCTTCATATGAAATCTTTTGCCTTTTTTGTTTAGGTTTTTCAACTTTGAACATTTCAGAGTTAAGTAGTGTATTTCTAGTGGGTTTTAACATAAAGAGTCTATTTTTCATTATTATAGAATAAATATTCAAACCATTCTTAGAAATAATAATCTCATTATTATAAAAAGAGAGTCCAAAATATTGTTCAAACAACTTTGAAATAGACACAATATTTCTAGAAAACTCTGGAATAAAATAAACATTATTCAACACTAAATATTTATTTTCAAATTCAAGCCTAACGGCTCCTACTGCTTGAGCTGATATAGTACTTCCTGTCCCTACTCTCATAACATGTTCTCCACTAGCAAGTCTCCTCCAAGAACTAAGCATCTGCAATGAAGAACATACATGATCAGTTGCACTTGAATCAACTATCCAGGATGATAAATCATTTTCAACTAAATATGTTTCAAGAACTAGTAAATCAAATTTACATTGCTTTTCTTTCTTCTTCTCTTTTAGCTCCGCAAGATACTTATTGTAGTTTCGCTTTCAATGCCCTTCGATCCCATAATGAAAACATTTTCCTTTGAGTTCCTTTTTAGAGCTTTTGTTCTTTTTATTACTTTTATTCTTGCTGCCTTTGCTTCCTTTTATGTATTTTATATTTTTATCTTTCTTCTTTCTCTTATTATTCTTATAAGTAGAAGAATGATAAACTTCAGCAACATTTGATTATGGCTCTTTTTCTTTTGAAATTGATTCAAAAGTTTGAAGCTCATTTAGCAATTCAGTAAGATTATACTTTAGACGATTCATAAAGTAATTGCTTTTGAATTGCAGAAATCGCGAGGATAAAGTTTCTAAAATCATCCCCACTTGAGTTCCCTCATCAATGATTACTCCATTAATCTCAGCTTCATGAATATAATTTATCATTTTGAGAACATGTTCTCGAACTGAGACATTTGCTTTCATTTTAAAATTCATAACTATTTTGATAACTTCATGACAAGCTTGTTCAGAAGGTTGCCCAAATATGGATTGGAGAGATTCAATAATCTCATATGCAGTTATCATATTTTCATGTTGTGATCTTAGCATATCAGACATGCTAGCAAGTGTTTTGATTAAAATATATATATATATATATATATATATATATATATATATATATATATTTAAGTATATATAATTTTGAAAAATATTTAATTATTTTTGGGAAGATTAAATTTTGAATTTTAATTATATAATGGAACTCAGGATTAGGGACAATATTTATCGTCTTAAAAAGGCGAGGATATCGTTCACTAATTGGTTCAAATTACAAAACTTTAACTCTATCCTTATTATCATAGCCGAATCCAAGAAGAATCATATTTGACCTCGAAAGATCAAAATAGGATTTAATCGAGTATTTGACTAAGCTAATATGGATCGAAGATCATTAATTTCATAATCAAAATTATGATAGTAATTGATATATCTCTCCGAAGAAAGAAAATATCAATCATTATCGATTGTTTGAAAATGACAATAATGATCGTTGGATTTTCCCAAAAATAATTAATTAAAGATTTTTGAAAATTTCAATTTTGAAAATTAGATCTGGGTTTCTAAATCTCCTACGAGCACAAGCCCTCGTAGTTAATTACATCGTAGGAAATTAAAATTTCCTACGAAAACTCTCGATTAAAATAGCGATATAAATTTTATTTAAGATTTTCAACGATTGATATCAAAGGAGATTAGGGTTTGGAATTTTCAATCGGGAATGGTTCAAGTTTGAGCAGTTATTTCTGGAGTCAAAGGAAGAGGTGTAGGAGGTGTTTTGGGATTCTGAATTACTTCAGAAAACACCCCAATCTATCCTAATTGTTAGGCTTGTATTTGATTGAAAGAAATTTTTTAATTTGAATGGTCAATTTTATTAGAAATTTGGGATTCAATTCCCGAAAATTGATGTCTTATGGCCCGAGCCAGCCTCAGAACCTAAGTCTAAATTGGGCACTAAAAGTTAGTGCCCCGAACCTAGCTAGTGCAATGCGGATCTGGTCTTACCCCGGCCTGGATTGGGGAGCCAGCTAAACCACCTAAACGATTTTAAAATATGAGTCAAGTCTTTTAATGTTGAGTGGTAGGGATGTTATTTAAGAAAGGTTTTGAGAAACGGGGCCGACATCTAGAGCAGATCCAAATTGGCCCCTTAGACTTATGTTGGGTTTGATGTCTAAATAATTGCAATTAAATATTAGACTCCTTTTAATTTGTTACTAATGCGATGCATGCTAATCGACTCGATTGAATGCAAAATCAGTATGTAGCAGTTTAAAAATTTTGGCTTAGAAAATAGGTTTTATCCTAGAGATTGCATAACATCCCATTGACAGATCGGCACCCTCATATGCCAGGTGGTCGGCCAGAACCCGCAGGCGGGGAGATGCCTAACAAGGTAGAGAAGGTATAACATGTATGCATGAAAAACCCTCGGCGATTCTGAGCTTACTTCTTAGGACCGTTTAGAGTTGCTATCTTATCTTAAAAATTTTTATTTATTTGAAGTAAAAAAAATTTTGACAGACCCCTAAGAGCCTAAAATCGTATTCCAGGTCAATCCAAATACGGCATGTAAATAAAAAGACTAGAAAAAACATGAGTTCTAATGCACAATTAAATTAAATAAATCAACTAAATTAAATATATCAAATTGAATGTCCATATGGCAAGTGCCACTTATTATTACATCATAGAATTTTGCAAGAAAGTAAAGTGGCCGGGCACCACTGACGACAACCCGGATTTTATTTTAAAATTCAAATGACTTTGAGATTTGAGATTCTTCTCGCGGTCCATTCCTTCGTCTTCTCACGAACATCTTGATTCGTCGGTTCCGGATACCCAAATGAAAAGAAACTCCCCCTTGATCGGGGTGTTATCTTTTCTCTTTGGATATTTGAAAAGTATCCTAATTTGACTTCCAAATGGAAGAAGACTCTCCCCTTTAGGGATGTCTTCACCTCTTTGGAATTCAAATTGGATATTTATATCCCAATCTCAAATCATTTTAAATAATTACAGCATTAATTGAATTGAATTTACATTGAATGAAATAAGAAAATCTAGACTCGATCCTGCAAGGTTATCCTAATAATCAGCAGTTATATATTCAATCCCAAGTAGTTATAATATGCAAAATTGAAAAGCATTTTTTTTAGCCACACTTGGCCATGCTCTTTTTATTTAAAGGGGGTCTTAAGCGCGGCAGGTACCTGTGCAAAGAGTATATAATTTTTTTTTTATTAATTGCCCCCTTTAATTTCAGCTCCTTGTATGAGCATGACCACCTGCATAAGATTGCACAAGTATAATTCGTCCCTAACCTAAGGGTAAATCTAACGCACAATCAAACCACAGAGTGCAGAAAGTAAGTAAACAGACACAGCAATTCTACACTAGCAAACAACATGCAGTAAAAGCTCGAAAAATACGGCACACAACTGCAGAAAGTAAAACACCGGCCTATCCTAAAACTAGAGTCGGTGATCCTAGCAAACCATCTAAAGTGTGTGGGGTAGGTCGTGTGGTTTTGATATTTCCTAAATAGGATATTAGATTGAAGTTATTCTAAGTTCGATTGGTTGAAAAGTTTATGGGAGTTTTAATTAGAATTTAAATATTAATATTTTGAATCTTTTAAAATTAGTTATTAATTATTTGTTGGAAACCACCTTTGTTTCACACCGAGGCCGTGAAGTTTATTTCACCTTCCTTGGGGCTAAGTAAATAGCCTCGTAGGCCTGGGTTACTCAGTGGTACCCGGTAAAATTAAGTGATTTTATTTGATTAAAGTTTGAAAGTTAATGAATTTTAGTTAAGGTTGGTTGATTACTGATTTTAAGGGTTGATTAGACATTTCTGGAGTTTTAAAGTGATTTTCAAGTTTTATGAATTTTTAGAATATTTTAATCATTTAATTAAGGGGCTAGAAATTGACTTTTTGATTAAGGGTGTTTTCTGTAAAGTTAGAATTTTATTAAAATACTAGACCTTATTACGATCAGTTAGACAGTAAGTACATTGAAATTGGATTTTTCTACATTTTATTACGAAGGTTTGAAGTTTTGAACTAGGTTTGACCTATGGTTGACCAAAAAGTTAACTTTTTGAATTTTTATAGATTTCTGGAATTTATTATTTTTAATAAATATTAGACATTATTGTGAGTTGAATGCAAGTGAGTTTGGTCAATTTTGATTTTTATTGAATTAGTTATAAATGTTTAAAGTTTTGGCTATTTATTGAACTATTGAAAATCCTTAATTAAAGGCCCCTTTTCGTGATTTTACTCCAAATGAGATCCCAACTCCTTGAAATCAGCTACAAAGGTCAGGAATGACCTAAGGAGAGATTCCCAAGTGTTTGGGAAGTTTTTGGAATTTTTAATAATTATTAATTAATTATATTAATAAAATATTGATTTTCAATTAAAATTAAATTAAGGTTTCAATTGCTGTCAAATCAAAGGGCTTTCAATTTTCATGAGTTAAGGATGGAATTCTGGTCAGTTAGAGGAGTTATACATATTTTTTGGATTTAAACATGATTTATTACATTTTCTGGAAGGTTTTAATGGCTTAATTAAGGCTTAATCTTAAGAAAATCAATTGGGGAGCTTAATGACTTCTTAAACCAGTGAAAATTTTTCTAGTGGCTCTACATGTCACTAAGTTCAAGTGTTTAAAGTTTCAAGTTAAAATGATGTGTATCCTAATTGTTAGAATTTTCCTAAGTTCTCTACACATAAGTCCTTAATTATTGTCCTTAATGTCACTAGGTTAGCTAGGTTTAAATCAATTGATCTCTCTAACCCTTGGACTAACATACATAGATGAAAGCATCACATTCACAATCAAATCCTAGATCTAGGAGAGCCCTAAGACTAGGTGCAAGTGTGTGTTCCCTACACATGCGAGAGACAAAATAAATTTGAATAATCAATCATTTAATTAGTGAATAATTAAGGTAATTATCCATTAATCATCCCCATCAAAGCTATTCATTCGAGCTCAATCCATGTTTAAAATCTTAAGGGAGATCTCTCAAAATTTAAAGATTTAAATAGATATAATTTTAAAATAAACTTTAAAATATACATATACATATATATAATATAAGTTTTAAAACTAAATAATTAAAAATATTATAAAAATATTTTAAAATATCTTTGAGAAATCTTCTGATTATCAAAAATAATTTGAAAGTAAAATTTTGGAAAAATTGGATTTATTTTAATTAAATAATAATTAAAATAACCAAATAGTTAATATTTAAAATTATTTAAAATATATAGAATATTTTAAATCAATTTTATTTTTAAATTAAAGGCCTTGAGATTCTGAGCAATTTGGTATATTATATGGATTTTTTGGACTTATATTTTATTTATAATGATTTTTTTAAAATTTTTGCATTTAAATATAATTAAAAATAAAACCTTAACTGTGAATTTACACGCGGCGGCGCGTGATTACGCCACGTGGAATGTGGCGGTCAAGCGGGGCCCTCCACTTAACCAGCTCAGCGGCAGATACCCGCCATTCGATCCTCCGCACACTCGATCCGACGGCGGAGATTAAATCCGCTGTTTGATCTCGGTTTAGCGAGATCAAACGGTGGTGGGAGAATCCCGCGGATTTAAATGGGCGGTCGAGATCGCGCCGGACGAAGGAACTAACGGTTGGTCGATCCGCGCGGTCGAATAGAGCCGCGGAACATCTCGATCTGCACCGTTGATCGATTGATCGACGGTCCAGGCGATATGCACCTGAACCAGGCTACGTAAAACGCCCTAGCCTTAATGTTTTTGAGTTTTCTCTTAATCTACTCGATGGTTTTGCTTAAAATTTTAAACAGAGATAGAGTTAATGAACATAAACAATGGGGAATTGTTTTAGTGATCAAATAAGCACGTATTTAAATATTAATTAATCCCAGGTGTCCTAAACTAGGTTTAGGTTTTTACCTCAATCCAACCAATGGATTCAGAAGATCTTTAGTTTTCTGAGCTTGTTGACTGTCCACGCTTAATTTTGTAGAAGATAGCACGAGCAGAAAACGTCAGTATCGAAGGGAATCCTCTTTGGACGGACTTGGCTTGAGTTCGCCGGAGAAGTGATCGCCGGCGTGATTTGATTGGTGAGTTTGAACTTGGGAAGTATGGATTATGATCTAGGGAGCTTAAAAGAGCAAGGAGCTCGGGTGGAGAGGCTTGAATCTGGAGAGAGAGACTTAAGGTTGGAATCATGGCTCAAAATGAGGTTCTACCTTATTCAAGCAGCCCTAGATCTATTGGACGGCTAGGATCATTTGATTGCATCTCTGGATGGCTGCCACCTGCCCCTGAAGTGGTTGGAAAGCTGGGATCAAGGACAGCCCAAGGACATCCATGTGGAGAGGTCTTATTGGTCTCACAAGGGCTTTGGGACCACTTGGGCTGGTTAGTTTTAAATCTAGGGATTAGGAGGAGCTTAGGAAACTTCCAGAAGATGATTAGGACTGCTGGAGTGGAGTGGATTTGAAAGGATTAACTTAAACATATGAACTTAATCATTTAAAGGAGTTTTAAAGGTTTGTTGACCAATTTGACTGGTCAACAATCAGTTTGACTGCCTAGGTGGCATGGAGGGATGTCTTGGGTGCTGGAGTGTTAAGGGCTTAAGGAAATCCACTAGGAGTTTGAGGGTTCAAGCCATTTGGACATTTAAAGAGTTGTTGACCAAATGTTGACTGGTCAATACCCAAGTGGACTGCTGATGTGGCATCCAAGTGGCCTCAAAGATTGATTGAAATGAATCAAAACCAAAGCCAAGTGAAGGGATGGAGGTTTGAATTGATTTGAATCTAACTCTGTCATAGAATCTAGAAGAATTCTAAGGACTAGACTTTAGAAGGGTTGTAGGATCTAAGAAGTCCTAGAGTCTAAGAAAATCCTAGATTCTGGAGTCTAGAAGTCCTAGGATCTAGAGTAGATCCTAAGGTCTGTATTCTAAGAGAATCCTAGGTTCTAGATTGATCTGGAGTCTGGATGGGTCCTTAGTGACCTCATACAAAAATGAGGTCAACAAATGGACCCCCAATATGTTTAATAGAATGAAATTCTATTGCACATATTGGCGTTGACCGAAAAGGGTCAAGTCTGGAGTTTTGATCCTAAGGGAAAGAAAAAGTCTATCCTTGGGGGATCGAGGTTTGAATGGATACTAGGGTAGTGCCACAGAGGGCGTACTCTACCACTAGCGAGTCGAATCCTAAGGTAAGAAAAGGTCTATCCTTGGGGGATCGAGGTTTGAATGGATATTAGGGTAGTGCCACAGAGGGCGTACTCTACCACTAGCGAGTCGAATCCTAAGGGAAGAAAAGGTTCTATCCCTAAAGGAAAAGAAAGCCTAGGTGATCCTATAGGAAGAGAGAATTCCTAACTATAGAGGATCGGATTTGAGTTTTGATTCTAAAGGAAGGGAATCCTAACCTTAGAAGATTGAGTTTGGATTTGATTCTAAGGGAAGGGAAGCCTTAACCCTAGAGGATTGAGCTTGAAATTGGTTCTAAGGGAAAGGAAGACCTAACCCTAGAGGATTAAGAAGGCTAAAATGATCGTATAGGAAGGAAGAACTCCTAACTATAGAGGATCGAATTTGAGTTTGATACTAGGGTAGTGCCACGAGGGGCGTACTCTACCACTAGTAGATCTAATCTTAAGGGAAGAAGGAAACCTAACCTTAAGGAGAAGAAGGCTGGAATGATCTTGTGGGAAGGAAGAATTGCTTCCCAAAAAAAGATCGAATCTAGATTTAAAATTTAGGACGGTGCCACAAAGGGCGTACTCCATCACTAAAGAATGGTCTTATGGAGAGGAAACTTGCTCTACACAAAGAACCGCGTCTGGATGATCATATGTGGAGGAAACTTGCTCCACATAGAGGATCGAGTCTGGAATGATCGTATGTAGAGGAAACTTGCTCTACATAGATGATCGAGTTTGGAATGATCGTATATGGAGGAAACTTGCTCCATATAGAGGATCAGGTTTGAATGATCATTGGTAGAGGAAACTTGCTCTACGGATGATCGGGTCTGGATTGATCATGTGCAAAGGAAACTTGCTTTACACAGGTGATCAAGTTTGAAAAATCGTTTATAGAGGAAACTTCCTCTATATAAGATCAAGATTAAAATGATCATTGGTAGAGGAAACTTGCTCTACGGATGATCGGATCAGGATTGATCATATGTAAAGGAAACTTGCTTTACATAGGTGATCAAGTTTGAAAAATCGTATATAGAGGAAACTTGCTCTATATAAGATCAAGATTAAAATGATCATGGGTAGAGGAAACTTGCTCTACAGATGATCAGATATGGATTGATCATGTGCAAAGGAAACTTGCTTTACACAGGTGATCAAGTTTGAAAAAATCGTATATAGAGGAAACTTGCTCTATATAGTGGATCGGATCTGGAATGATCATATGTAGAGGAAACTTGTTCTACACAGAGGATCGAATCTGGATTGATCGTATGTAGAGGAAACTTGCTCTACACAGAGGATCTGGTCTGGAATGATCGTATATGAAGGAAACTTGCTCCATATAGAGGATCGGGTCTGGAATGATCATATATGGAGGAAACTGGCTCCATATAGAGGATCAGGCTAGAATGATCGTATGTAGAGGAAACTTGCTCTACACAGAGGATCTGGTCTGGAATGATCGTATATGGAGGAAACTTGCTCCATACAGAGGATCGGGTCTGGATGATCGTATGTGGAGGAAACTTGCTCCACACAGAGGATCGAGTTTGAGGTTTGAAATTTGAGATTTGGATGACTCTTGAATTTGAATTGCTTTGATTTTGGATTTGAAGATGTTTGAATTTGAAACTCAATTTTGAATTTGATTTTAAAAAAATGTTTGAATTTGAAATTTGATTTGATGAATTTGAATTTGAAGGTTTTTCGAATCTGGGGTTTGATTATTTGATTTTTGAATTTTGAAATTTAAATTTGATTTTTAAACGCAAATTTTGAAAGTTTCTTGATATTTGATTTTGAATTGAGAAATTTCTTTAATCCGGGAAATTAAAAGACTTTTTATTGACTTTGAATTTGACACTCACCTGTCATGGTACTTCCTGAAGAGCCTCCCCAACATTTAAAAATATCAGGTGGCATTCTCCAGGGTTGATCAATTAATGTTTGAAATTTTCTCAAAGATCGTCTCAACGACAGGAGGACACTCTTAAGTTGGCTCAAGCTCCTCCACCGATTTTTCGGTAGGCTAAGATATGCAACCAAAGAACCTAGACAAAGTCTCCTCCTTGGAAGGCTCTAAGTTGCTCTATCTTATCACGAGCTTTAACCACTCAGGTTTCGAAAGACTTTGAGTTCTATTAAGCCTTAAAACAAATCTCTGTAAGGCCTCGAGCTCCTCAAATTAGAGTCGGGCACTCTGCTCAGTCGTGGATTGATTTTGAATGGCAATTCCCAGCATTACAAAATACTCCTCTAGTAGGGTTGATCTTGGACCCAGCATAGAGTGTAATTTTGTTGCAAAGGATTTGAACAAAAAGATGCCTATGCGTAAGGACTTACACATTTCTCAAGGACAGGATTTGATTTCTTATCAGGAGTAGAAGATTCATTCATTTTATTGAAAATTTCCTCTAGCCATTTGGACCCTGTCGGAACGACAAGTCGGAACAAATTCGGCTTTTAGAGTGAGAAGTAGAGTCGACTCCAACTAATCTTGAAAGGTTTGAAAACTTAGATTTTGTTGACCCAGACCAAGTTTCGTAGAAACTAAACTAGGGTCTCCACTAAACAGATTTTGAATTAAAATTAACTTCAAGGGGTTTAAGTTGAAGAGAGAAATTTGATCTTTTCAATTTTCTTGCACGATTTTCTTCTATCCGATAGATAATTCATGCGTGGTGAAGAATCTAGATTCAAGATTTTCAAAGTCAAGTATTTAAAGGTGATCGATTTTTTTGAGATTTAAGGATTTAAAGGAAGGGAGCCATCTTACTCTTCTTCTCTTTTTCTGGTGGCGCATATTGCGCATCTTTTGACTTTTGGTGCACTTCGTTCATTTCTTGATTTTTGGCGCATTCGCGCATCTTTTAATTTTTGGCGCATTCGCGCATCTTTTGATTTTAGCGCATTCGCGCATCTTTTGATTTCAATTGAATTCGAGAAGAGGCTCCACTTTCTTCAAATACCTTAAATTGATTTATCTTTTTATTTTGAATCCTGGGATTATATCTCAAGTATTAGAGAAGAAAATTCGTTCTCTTATATAAGGAAGAATAATCCTCAAAGCACATTCAATCTTTTGAAAAAGCATATCGACTTGACTCTTGAAAATTATTGAATAGATTTTAGACATGCGTGAATCTCCTATTAAGATGGAAGATTGTTAGAAGATTGATAAAATTTTCATTTATAGAATCAACTTAAGTTTGAGACAAATTTTAATTCAAATGTTAATTCAACCCACAGAAGCGGTGGGAGGGAGGGACATTCAAACATTTGATGGAGTCAACTACAACTCTCTCCTACTTAAGACTTAAGATAGAGGTCAATTTTCATTGAAAAGAAGAATCAATTATCTTGAAAATCCGGATCTATTACACTTGAGAAACTGAAATCTTTTTCCTTAATAGTTGCAAGTCTAGGTGACAAGACCCCAGTCAACTTGGAATTGAATTCCTACAATCTCTTAAAGGAAGAGATTATTATAGAGTCTGTACTATCCCTAGATAATGCGGCATCATTGCAATCAAAAGATTTATCGCGATAGGACCCCGTTGAAAGTTAGATTTCAACGGTTTCACTATCTAATATAATCTTAGATTATTTCCCTTCTCAAATTACCACTAAACTAGTAGTTAAGAGAGTGGCACCCCGAGTGGTTTCTACTCCTCCTCTATAAGTAATGTAGTGGAACACGTGTAGTAACGAGCCCTAACATCTTCTAGTAGAGTGGACGGATCATAACCCTCAATTGGGGGCCTATGGCATATTGCTGGTGATTGCTCAATTCTTTTTTGCTTGAGTCTTTCTGTGTAGTAGTCAAGCAGGTGTATTGAAGATCGCACTCTCGTATCTACAACCTCACTCCTTTGTGAAATGAGAGGGTACATAGAAGGAGCAACGAACTCTTGATTGGCCTCGAAGTCGGTCCTCTCTAAGGCTTCCGACTCAGCAGTCATTCTAGCCTTAAGATTCCTTTTTCTGGCTCTTCGATGGTAATTCTTTCATTGGTTCTTGCCGACGAAAGGAGTGCTAGAATTTGATCCGATCTCAGACTGAGATGGTAGCTCGTTTGTCGTTATTGATTTCTGGTTTTGATCCTCCCGAGTAGAGAATACAGTGGGTACAGGGGCGACAACGACCTCCATCTTGGGGATGGGGGAGTCAACTCTTGACCCTAAAGTAATCTCAACTAAAGGAGACTTTCCTAGTATCGTAGCAGACAGATCATTTAGTTATTCTCCATTGACTGATAACTTGAAGTTTTGAAATTGTATTCCAAACTGGATTGAATTACCATAGGTGATTTCTTCTATTATCAAGTTTCTATCTAAGGAGAGAACAATTTTCCCAGCCATTTGAGTGTGCTTGATTTCTTGGAATTAAGAAAGTGAATTAAATTAATGGTTTGAAATGACACTTAAGTTTTGGATTTGATTAATTTTGTTCAAAATGTATAACTCAATCGTGTTCAGTTTACACTAAACATGATGGTTTATAAAATTGACGAGTGGAAATCAAGACTTGAATTTGACTCTTTCGCTACACCAATTGACTTGGGGCAAAATGTCAAAATTCGGACTTGAATTTGAACTCAAATTTGAGATTGAATTTATTGTTGAAATCGAACTTGGGTTTAAGATTGAGATTGAATTTGGGCTTAAGGACGAATTTGAATTTGAGATTAAAATCAAGTGGATCTTCTTCAAATTTTATGATTCAACAGATTGAGTTTCACTCAATCATGTAGGTTCACAAAATTGATATGAAAAATCCAAAAATTAGGCTCAACTCTTTCATTTCACCAATCGACTTGGGATAAAATGTCAAAGCCCAAATTTTGACTTTAAAATCAAAATTGAAGTTGAATTTATGTTTGAAATAGAATTTGAACTTAATGTTGAAATCAAACAAGAATTCAATTTTAGGATTGAATTTAAACTTAAGACTGAATTTGACTTTGACGTTGGAATTGAACAGATTTTCTTCAAACTTTGAAACTCAACACATTGATTTTTATTCAAATGTGTAGGTTTACAAAAGTAACCTGAAGATCCTGAGAAAATAGGCTTAACTCTTTCACCTCACCAAATGATTTGGGGGTGAAATGTTAAAGCCCAGAATTGACTGGAAAGTTTTGGGTTAGCGTTGCAAGTGTTCACTTACAATAGAATATTATAAAAGACACATGACAACGGCAATTTGAAGTTGATTTGAAAGATTTTGGGTAAGTTTTAAGATTTTGGGTAAGTTTTAAAATTTTGAAACTCCGGCGGATTCTCCCCTTATATTTGAAACTCAATATGTTAAACAAGCGTTCAACATAAAGGTTAACAAATTTAGAGGGGGGCGATTTTAACAAGTCAACCTGACTCTTTCACCCCGACGAACTGTTCGGGAGTGAAATGTCAAAACTTGACCTCGCCAGAAAGATTCAAATTCTAGACTTGAATTCGAACTAGAGGTCTGTATTCTATCACACATATCAAATTATAGGAGTTATAATTTCATAAGTAATGATAGAATATATGGATTGATTGAGATTTGAAAGTGATCGAATTTTTCTAAAGGATTGAAATATGGATTTTGAAATTGAAAAATCTTCTGTAAATTGTGAAACTTAGCATGCTAGTTATTTACTCGCATGCAAGTTTGCAACATATACAAAAGGATTTGGCTTGACTCTTTCGCTCTACCAATCAAGTTGGAGGCAAAATGTCAAAGCCTGACTTAAAGGGAAGTTTCCTACACTCACCTCTCGTTTCACATGTTTTAATTGAGTTGGTCACACTCACCCAAGGGAGAAATGGGAGGGGGACCAACGGAGAGAAAGGTAGTCAAAACTACCGATGCAATAAAATTTGTACCGCTATTAAAGATGGAAAGAGAGATTGTCCCCAGCGGAGTCGCCATTTTTGTTTTGATTAAAAAATATATATATATATTTAAGTATACATAATTTTGAAAAATATTTAATTATTTTTAGGAAGATTAAATTTTGAATTTTAATTATGTAATGGAACTCAGGATTAGGGACAATATTTATCGTCTTAAAAAGGCGAGGATATCGTTCACTAATTGGTTCAAATTACAAAACTTTAACTCTATCCTTATTATCATAGCTGAATCCAAGAAGAATCATATTTGACCTCGAAAGATCAAAATAGGATTTAATCGAGTATTTGACTAAGCTAATATGGATCGAAGATCATTAATTTCATAATCAAAATTATGATAGTAATTGATATATCTCTCCGAAGAAAGAAAATATCAATCATTATCGATCGTTTGAAAATGACAATAATGATCGTTGGATTTTCCCAAAAATAATTAATTAAAGATTTTTGAAAATTTCAATTTTGAAAATTAGATCTGGGTTTCTAAATCTCCTACGAGCGCAAGCCCTCGTAGTTAATTACATCGTAGGAAATTAAAATTTCCTACGAAAACTCTCGATTAAAATAGCGATATAAATTTTATTTAAGATTTTCAACGATTGATATCAAAGGAGATTAGGGTTTGGAATTTTCAATCGGGAATGGTTCAAGTTTGAGCAGTTATTTCTGGAGTCAAAGGAAGAGGTGTAAGAGGTGTTTTGGGATTCTGAATTACTTCAGAAAACACCCCAATCTATCATAATTGTTAGGCTTGTATTTGATTGAAAGAAATTTTTTAATTTGAATGGTTAATTTTATTAGAAATTTGGGATTCAATTCCCGAAAATTGAGGTCTTATGGCCCGAGCCAGCCTCAGAACCTAAGTCTAAATTGGGCACTAAAAGTTAGTGCCCCGAACCTAGCTTGTGCAATGCGGATCTGGTCTTACCCCGGCCTGGATTGGGGAGCCAGCTAAACCACTTAAACGATTTTAAAATATGAGTCAAGTCTTTTAATGTTGAGTGGTAGGGACGTTATTTAAGAAAGGTTTTGAGAAACGGGGCCGACATCTAGAGTAGATCCTAATTGGCCCCTTAGACTTATGTTGGGTTTGATGTCTAAATAAATGTAATTAAATATTAGACTCCTTTTAATTTGTTACTAATGCGATGCATGCTAATCGACTCAATTGAATGCAAAATTAGTATGTAGCAGTTTAAAAATTTTGGCTTAGAAAATAGGTTTTATCCTAGAGATTGCATAACATCCCCTTGATAGATCGGCACCTTCATAGGCCAGGTGGTCTGCCAGAACCCGCAGGCGGGGAGATGCCTAACAAGGTTGAGAAAGTATAATATGTATGCATGAAAAACCCTCGGCGATTCCGAGCTTACTTCTTAGGACCGTTTAGAGTTGCTATCTTATCTTAAAATTTTTTATTTAATTGAAGTAAAAGAATTTTTGACAGACCCCTAAGAGCCTAAAATCGTATTCCAGGTCAATCCAAATACGTCATGTAAATAAAAAGACTAGAAAAAACATGAGTTCTAATGCGCAATTAAATTAAATAAATTAACTAAATTAAATATATCAAATTGAATGTCCATATGACAAGTGCCACTTATTATTACATCACAGAATTTTGCAAGAAAGTAAAGTGGCCGGGCACCACTGACGACAACCCGGATTTTATTTTAAAATTCAAATGACTTTGAGATTTGAGATTCTTCTCGCGGTCCATTCCTTCGTCTTCTCACGAACATCTTGATTCGTCGGTTCCGGATACCCAAATGAAAAGAAACTCCCCCTTGATCGGGGTGTTATCTTTTCTCTTTGGATATTTGAAAAGTATCCTAATTTGACTTCCAAATGGAAGAAGACTCTCCCCTTTAGGGATGTCTTCACCTCTTTGGAATTCAAATTGGATATTTATATCCCAATCTCAAATCATTTTAAATAATTACAGCCTTAATTGAATTGAATTTACATTGAATGAAATAAGAAAATCTAGACTCGATCCTGCAAGGTTATCCTAATAATCAGCAGTTATATATTCAATCCCAAGCAGTTATAATATGCAAAATTGAAAATCATTTTTTTTAGCCACACTTGGCCATGCTCTTTTTATTTAAAGGGGGTCTTAAGCGCGGCAGGTACCTGTGCAAAGAGTATATAATTTTTTTTTATTAATTGCCCCCTTTAATTTCAGCTCCTTGTATGAGCATGGCCACCTGCATAAGATTGCACAAGTATAATTCGTCCCTAACCTAAGGGTAAATCTAACACACAATCAAACCACAGAGTGCAGAAAGTAAGTAAACAGACACAACAATTCTACACTAGCAAACAGCATGCAGTAAAAGCTCGAAAAATACGGCACACAACTGCAAAAAGTAAAACACCGGCCTATCCTAAAACTAGAGTCGGTGATCCTAGCAAACCATCTAAAGTGTGTGGGGTAGGTCGTGTGGTTTTGATATTTCCTAAATAGGATATTAGATTGAAGTTATTCTAAGTTCGATTGGTTGAAAAGTTTATGGGAGTTTTAATTAGAATTTAAATATTAATATTTTGAATCTTTTAAAATTAGTTATTAATTATTTGTTGGAAACCACCTTTGTTTCACACCGAGGCCGTGAAGTTTATTTCACCTTCCTTGGGGCTAAGTAAATAGCCTCGTAGGCCTGGGTTACCCAGTGGTACCCGGTATAATTAAGTGATTTTATTTGATTAAAGTTTGAAAGTTAATGAATTTTAATTAAGGTTGGTTGATTACTGATTTTAAGGGTTGATTAGACATTTCTGGAGTTTTAAAGTGATTTTCAAGTTTTATGAATTTTTAGAATATTTTAATCATTTAATTAAGGGGCTAGAAATTGACTTTTTGATTAAGGGTGTTTTCTGTAAAGTTAGAATTTTATTAAAATACTAGACCTTATTACAATCAGTTAGACAGTAAGTACATTGAAATTGGATTTTTCTACATTTTATTAAGAAGGTTTGAAGTTTTGAACTAGGTTTGACCTATGGTTGACCAAAAAGTTAACTTTTTGAATTTTTATAGATTTCTGGAATTTACTATTTTTAATAAATATTAGACATTATTGTGAGTTGAATGCAAGTGAGTTTGGTCAATTTTGATTTTTATTGAATTAGTTATGAATGTTTAAAGTTTTGGCTATTTATTGAACTATTGAAAATCCTTAATTAAAGGCCCCTTTTCGTGATTTTACTCCAAATGAGATCCCAACTCCTTGAAATCAGCTCCAAAGGTCAGGAATGACCTAAGGAGAGATTCCCAAGTGTTTGGGAAGTTTTTGGAATTTTTAATAATTATTAATTAATTATATTAATAAAATATTGATTTTCAATTAAAATTAAATTAAGGTTTCAATTGCTGTCAAATCAAGGGGCTTTCAATTTTCATGAGTTAAGGATGGAATTCTGGTCAGTTAGAGGAGTTATACATATTTTTTGGATTTAAACATGATTTATTACATTTTCTGGAAGGTTTTAATGGCTTAATTAAGGCTTGATCTTAAGAAAATCAATTGGGGAGCTTAATGACTTCTTAAACCAGTGAAAATTTTTCTAGTGGCTCTACATGTCACTAAGTTCAAGTGTTTAAAGTTTCAAGTTAAAATGATGTGTATCCTAATTGTTAGAATTTCTCTAAGTTCTCTACACATAAGTTCTTAATTGTTGTCCTTAATGTCACTAGGTTAGCTAGGTTTAAATCAATTGATCTCTCTAACCCTTGGACTAACATACATAGATGAAAGCATCACATTCACAATCAAATCCTAGATCTAGGAGAGCCCTAAGACTAGGTGCAAGTGTGTGTTCCCTACACATGCGAGAGACAAAATAAATTTGAATAATCAATCATTTAATTAGTGAATAATTAAGGTAATTATCCATTAATCATCCCCATCAAAGCTATTCATTCGAGCTCAATCCATGTTTAAAATCTTAAGGGAGATCTCTCAAAATTTAAAGATTTAAATAGATATAATTTTAAAATAAACTTTAAAATATACATATACATATATATAATATAAGTTTTAAAACTAAATAATTAAAAATATTATAAAAATATTTTAAAATATCTTTGAGAAATCTTCTGATTATCAAAAATAATTTGAAAGTAAAATTTTGGAAAAATTGGATTTATTTTAATTAAATAATAATTAAAATAACCAAATAGTTAATATTTAAAATTATTTAAAATATATAGAATATTTTAAATCAATTTTATTTTTAAATTAAAGGCCTTGAGATTCTGAGCAATTTGGTATATTATATGGATTTTTTGGACTTATATTTTATTTATAATGATTTTTTTAAAATTTTTGCATTTAAATATAATTAAAAATAAAACCTTAACTGTGAATTTACACGCGACGGCGCGTGATTACGCCACGTGGAATGCGGCGGTCAAGCGGGGCCCTCCACTTAACCAGCTCAGCGGCAGATACCCGCCATTCGATCCTCCGCACACTCGATCCGACGGCGGAGATTAAATCCGCTGTTTGATCTCGGTTTAGCGAGATCAAACGGTGGTGGGAGAATCCCGCGGATTTAAATGGGCGGTCGAGATCGCGCCGGACGGAGGAACTAACGGTTGGTCGATCCGCGCGGTCGAATAGAGCCGCGGAACATCTCGATCTGCACCGTTGATCGATTGATCGACGGTCCAGGCGATATGCACCTGAACCAGGCTACGTAAAACGCCCTAGCCTTAATGTTTTTGAGTTTTCTCTCAATCTACTCGATGGTTTTGCTTAAAATTTTAAACAGAGATAGAGTTAATGAACATAAACAATGGGGAAGTGTTTTAGTGATCAAATAAGCACGTATTTAAATATTAATTAATCCCAGGTGTCCTAAACTAGGTTTAGGTTTTTACCTCAATCCAACCAATGGATTCAGAAGATCTTTAGTTTTCTGAGCTTGTTGACTGTCCACGCTTAATTTTGTAGAAGACAGCACGAGCAGAAAACGTCAGTATCGAAGGGAATCCTCTTTGGACGGACTTGGCTTGAGTTCGCCGGAGAAGTGATCGCCGGCGTGATTTGATTGGTGAGTTTGAACTTGGGAAGTATGGATTATGATCTAGGGAGCTTAAAAGAGCAAGGAGCTCGGGTGGAGAGGCTTGAATCTGGAGAGAGAGACTTAAGGTTGGAATCATGGCTCAAAATGAGGTTCTACCCTATTCAAGCAGCCCTAGATCTATTGGACGGCTAGGATCATTTGATTGCATCTCTGGATGGCTGCCACCTGCCCCTGAAGTGGTTGGAAAGCTGGGATCAAGGACAGCCCAAGGACATCCATGTGGAGAGGTCTTATTGGTCTCACAAGGGCTTTGGGACCACTTGGGCTGGTTAGTTTTAAATCTAGGGATTAGGAGGAGCTTAGGAAACTTCCAGAAGATGATTAGGACTGCTGGAGTGGAGTGGATTTGAAAGGATTAACTTAAACATATGAACTTAATCATTTAAAGGAGTTTTAAAGGTTTGTTGACCAATTTGACTGGTCAACAATCAGTTTGACTGCCTAGGTGGCATGGAGGGATGTCTTAGGTGCTGGAGTGTTAAGGGCTTAAGGAAATCCACTAGGAGTTTGAGGGTTCAAGCCATTTGGACATTTAAAGGGTTGTTGACCAAATGTTGACTGGTCAATACCCAAGTGGACTGCTGATGTGGCATCCAAGTGGCCTCAAAGATTGATTGAAATGAATCAAAACCAAAGCCAAGTGAAGGGATGGAGGTTTGAATTGATTTGAATCTAACTCTGTCATAGAATCTAGAAGAATTCTAAGGACTAGACTTTAGAAGGGTTGTAGGATCTAAGAAGTCCTAGAGTCTAAGAAAATCCTAGATTCTGGAGTCTAGAAGTCCTAGGATCTAGAGTAGATCCTAAGGTCTATATTCTAGGAGAATCCTAGGTTCTAGATTGATCTGGAGTCTGGATGGGTCCTTAGTGACCTCATACAAAAATGAGGTCAACAGCAAGGAGATAACACCTTGCTTTATTATTTGACTCAATCCATTTTTCATAGGCATCTCGTACAGTACGAGAAGCATTAGCAGCAGGAAGTGGAGGACATTCCTCATTCAAAACAAACTTATGATTTTCACAAATGAGTACAAGATTCATATTGCTTTTCCATTTCACAAAATTTTCCCCAGTTAACTTTTCATTTGATAATATTGTGAGAATGAGATTCGTCATGATAACTGAAATAAATAAATAAACATATTTTAAAAATTAGCATCACATATCATTTAAAATTGGGCATATATCAGCATGATTCATATACATATATGATCTATGCCTTTAAACAAATTTAAAAAATTGTTAATGCCACGATTATACTAATTTTATCAATAAAATGCTGCCGTAGGGTCAGTCATATTATTATAAAATTAAATTGATACTTTATCATTTAATAAATAAAATCATAAATATCTCATATTCATCTTTACTTATTAATAACCGTTTATTTGGTCAAGATATAATTAACACATTTAATATATATCTTTATGAGTGTGACCCATTATTATAATTTTCTAAAATTTAAATTAAAATTGCCGCCGTAGGGTAGGTCAATTTTAAAATATATCTTAGAAAATTTATATAAAAGAAATCAACCTTGTTATTGACTTAAATGGACACCTTCCATAGGGGAACGAAATCTATGTTGCTAGGCGCCATTTAAAACTCACAATGTTGATTTAATAATAGAGACCAAAGGTTTTATTATCATAAAGCGGGAATAAAACCCGCTCCCACTCATTATTTATTTTATCTTATAAAATATAAAAAAAAACTCATGATGAAATCATGAAATTTTCAAGAACAATTTTACTACAGTAAATTCAAAATTCACTTCATATTTTTTTGACTTAAAAAAATGATACATAAACTTTTTTCAAATATCTTTTGCATAAATAATATCTCATAAGAAATATTTTATTTTATAAAAAGATATTATTGAAATTACATAACTATTAAAATTATAACATTTAATCATTTTTCATCTTATGAACAAAATGATTATAAAGCTGGCTTAATTTTATCATATAAAATAAGAATTTTAATAAACCAGAAAGATTTATTCAGTAATAAACTCTGGCTCTGATACCAATTGTTGGATTTTTATATCATAATATAAAATGCGGAAATAAAAAATAGGATTTTTAAAAAATTAAATTAAGACATTCTCAATATTAATTTTCTTAAAAAATAACTTTATAATATGAAATGAAGAAAACTTTACCGAATTATTAATTGAGACTTGAGATCTTCTTCGTCGAAACGTTGATTGAGACCGTAAGCCTTCTTCTTCTAATCACCCTACCAAATATATTTTAGTGAGTGGGCACAATCAATCAATTATTGATGAACATTTTTCTTTTGAATCTAATTTGTGTTCTAAACACAATTTAATCTTTCAAAAGAAAAGATAATGAGAGCAACATTCTTCTCATACATATTCTTCAATCTCTTATGAAGAAATCATGTAGCATCATCATTTTTTATGTATAACTTAATTTTTATTTATAAGAAAAGTTCACATCTTTTCATAAGCACCTCTTAGTATTTCATGAAGCATATTTAATAAATATTAAAATGATAATTATCATGACACATAATCAATCTTATCATTAATTTTATCTTTATCTTTTTAATATTAAAAAATATTTGATGATAATTATCATGACACATCATGACTTATCATCAATCTTATCTTTATCTTTTAATATTAAGGAAATATTAATGATGAGTCATCATTATCTTCATGAAAAATAAAATTAAAAGGTGATCATAAATGTGTTACTAATGTGATCATAATTAACATTTATATTATGTCACATTCTTAGTGTTCAATATATAATAGAGCTTAGGTGATGAAGAAGGGACCTATGGACCTATAATTCAAGCTCCAATAAATTTGATTATTAAGTTAACTCTTAAATTAATAAATCAAAATTATTAATTTCAATATTATTCCACTATAAATATGAAATTGTACTCTTGAAATTATAGTATAATTTACTCAATTAAAAAAATTGAATCGTCCATTGATTTAATCATTACATATAAAATAATCCTCCATAAAAAGTTCATAATTAGAGCTAGGTAATTCTGTCACCTCACTAATTATATCTTGATCCTTGAATTCCAATTAATTCTCTAATGAACAATAAACTTTATGACCTCATCACAAAATTTAAGCACTCAATTGTTGTTGACCTCATTTTTGTATGAGGTCACTCAGGCCAATCCTGATCCTAGATCCATCCAGATTCCAGATCAATCCTGATCCCAAGTCAATCCATATCTAAATTTAATTCAAGCCTTAATGAAAATCCAAAATCCAACCCAGTTCAGAACTCAGACTCCAGTTCAGGTATTGATCCTACCTGTGAGTAAGCTCTGATCCTATCCAGTCATTAATAATCACCCAAATGATTATAGATGATTTGGATACTCAAACTTAATCAATCAAACTCAAAATCCAGATCAATTCCAAAATCCAGATTCAAATCCAAAGTTTAGAAGCCTTGTCCTAAAGGCCTTTTCCAAGGATTTTTCAAACACTTTGAAACCCAATCAATTGACCTCCGATTCAGAGTCTGTCAGTTGCATACTGATGGGACATGTCTCTGGAGGCAACCCTCCAAATTTGAGCCCATTCTGAGGCCTCTAACCTCAGAAACTTAATTAAAATCCATATGCTGTAAAACCTTCAAATATTTACGGCCTATGCCACTAGACCTATCACTTTGAAGATTCTGACCTTAGAGCCTTCACCAAAGCCTTTGGTCACTTCCAGATTATTAATTCTGATATGTTGATCAATAAATTGAATCTTTCTGGACTCATCTCAGCCCCTAATGAGCATGAGCTCAAAAATGACCAAAATACCCCCTATGGGGCTCAAATATTGATTTCCAACCAAATGAACCCCGAATTGAATGCAACCACCTCCAACAAGTTTCAAATGTCATTTCAAACCTGTTGGATCCATTCCCAACCCCTGGGTCAACCTGGTTGACCAAGTCAACAGGTTTGACCAAAGGGGCCCTTTAAGAGTCCAAACAGGTGTTTTGAACCAAATGACCTCCCCAGACCCTAGGACCATATCCAATAGACTCTAAATATCATTTGAAATTTGTTGAACCTATTTCCAGACCCTGGACCTAGCTGGTTGACCAAGTCAACCAATTTTAGCTTAAGGGCCCATTAAGCCCTCTTAACCCAAATGACCTACATAAACTTTGGAATGGCCCTCACCACCACCCATGACATTCTCCTAGTCCACATCATTCACCTCATTGACTGTTTGACTGGTCAACATAGTCAACACAACCTCTTAAGGGCTTTAGGAGACTTAAATATTTAAGCAAACTCAAACTACCTCAAGCCCATTGAACTTGGCTCAATCAACCAGCAAATCAACATTTCTTCATGGCCACATCAGCACCCATTGACTGGTCAAATGGTCAATGCATGGTCAAATGAACTTTAAACCTTGCCCAATTAATTCCTTAAGCTAATTCACTTGAGCCCTAATTAATCCAGCTGTTAAGATCTCTTCTAGAAGCTCCCTAGAGCATTTTGTAACCCTTAGATCTAATCCAATGGCTCTTGATCAAGCCATGTGTTCAAAGGGGCAAAAAGGAGATTTAACACCTCATGCCACCTCTTGTCCTTTGATCCCTTGATCCCATCAACTCCATGGACACTTGGCAACCATCAAAGAGCTCATACAGTCAATCCTAACCATCCAAATGCACTAAGATGGCTTGCATAGGGAAATATCTTAAGACATGCAAAGAACCCTTTAAGCCTCTCTCATTCAATCCCTCCCTCATCCAAGAGCTATCCCAGCCATCAAAACCTTCAAAGAACCTTTTCCAAGCCTTTCCCTAACTTTTCCAAGCCTTCCCCCACGAAAATCTAGCCTCCAAAGCTTGTTTGGTGAAGAGAGAGGAATCTAGAGAGAGAATCAGGTTATTCACAAATAACTTCCAATCCAGATATATCCAGCTCCTGAGGTCTTCTACAAAGTTGAAGAGGATCTTATAAGCTTTCCAACAAGCCCAAGAAGTTAAAACTCTGATAGTTGGATTGTAAGTTATGACCATTTTAAGTTTAAATTTTAATTTGAAACTGTAGCAAGTTTACAATGCATGGAGCCTCCAAACTTCAGGCATTGTTAGATTATGTTGTCATCTAGCTACAGTTCAAATTTCATGCAATTTCGTTGAGTATTTTGAAAGTTATGGGCATTTGAAAATTTCCAACTCTAGTTCAACCAGAACCGTCCGATCGCGCCTTTAGCTCGATCGGATGGCCCAGAAACGGCCACGTGGCCCCTACCTGAACACGGCGTCTTCCCTTGGATTCGAACCCGCGCCGTTTCAAACCGCGGGTGATGATGTGGTGCAATCTGGACCGTCCATCCTACCCGCGGTCAATCGGACGGCTGATCTAGCCGTCCGAGGTGGTTAAGTGGCGGGCCCCAGCCCGCCACGTGGCGCAATCCTATTGGGAGCCGCCGATTCGGCGCCAATGATTGGCGCCAGCGGTCAATTTGACCAAAAATGGTCAAAAATAATTCAGAAAAATGCCCAGATTTTTCAAAATTCATAGAAAATTGAATCTTTCACCAAATTGAACGTTCTTATGCTCGTTGGAAAGTTAATTGAATGTAGTATTTACTAAAATTAAAATCAAGTTGATTTGGTTTCTATATTGTGAGATATTTATAGTTGTTTAAATTAAGTGTTTTGCAATTTTCTCACAATCCAGTGATCAATTGAGGCCCAAATTTTGGTGGAAGATTATTGGGTATCTTAGTCATGTTCACTGATTTTTCTAGGGTCAGATACCCAATGAATTTTTGTGATGTGAATTTTCAAGGTAAAGGGTCCATTTTGGACTCTAAATTTGAAAAATTCATAACTCCTTAAATTCTTAGTATTTTGCTGTGACTTTTCTGTGGTGTGAATGCATTTGCATGAGGGTTAGACACACCAAATTTCAAGCCCATTTGAATAGTAGAGAAACCTAGGGAAAATATTTAAGAAAATGTCTATTTAATTTAGAAAAATCATAGGACATTATAAACACACCCAATAGGGGTGAAACTTAAACATAGTAAACCTAGTGACATTTGACACCTTAGGTTCAAATTTCATCCAATTTGGAGTTCATTAGGTCAGATAATTAGACAAGTCAAAGTTAACCTTTTAATTGAGCTTTAAAATTTCCAGAAATTACAATAAATCAAATTTAAATCTAAAAAATACAAACAAGACCTCTAACTGACCAGCCTTAAGTCCTTAATCAATGAAAATTAAAACCCCCTTGATCAAACATTAAATTAAGTCTTAATTTAATTTTAATTGAAAACTAATATTTAATTAAAATAAATAATTAATAATAATTAGAAATTCCAAAAAATTTCCGAACACTTTAGAATCACTTCTTAGGTTATCTCTAACATTTGGAGTTGATTTCAAGGTGTTTGGAATTCATTTGGAGCAAAATCAAGAAAACCCTTCTAATTAAACAATTTTAAAAATTCAATAAATACATCAAACTTTGGAAGATCAAGTTTGGATGCTCTTCAAATATCCAAAGAGAAAAGATAACACCCCATTCAAGGGGGAATTTCTTTTAATTTGGATATCCAGAACCGACGAATCAAGATGTTCGTGAGAAGACGAAGAAATGGACAACGAGAAGAATCCCAAATCTCAAAGTCACTTGAGTCCTAGGATTAGAAATCCGGGTTGTTGGCAGTGGTGCCCGGCCACTTTATTTTTTGTAGACCCTGGTTTGTAATAAGCAAGGCAACTTTGCCTATGGACTTTCAATTTGAATATTAATTTAATTAATTTGATTGAAGTTTGATGTGATTACGTATAGAATTACCTGCTTTTCGTAGTTTTTTGGCGTTTGTGTGCCGCTTTTGTTTTTGCCTGGACTCGTGAGACTCGTGAGGGTGTGAAAATCTTTTATACTCATAACTTTAAAGTTTAAGATTTTAGCGAGTCTGAACAACATAGAAAGATAACGAATTTAGGAAATTAGCCGGGGATCGACCCCGGGGTCGCATGCATATTTCTGCACTTCTCTTCTCCTTGCTTTAGACCCTTCCCCGCCTGCGGGTAGAGTCCGGATAGTCTGACCTATGAGGACGAGGTGCCGGACCTGGGGAAGTCCAGTCTTCTAAAAAATTATTTTCTAAGCCTGTTTTTTAACTTTCAAGTATATTTGATTTGGAGTTATTAACTAACATGCATTGCATTAGAAACAGATTTAAAAGAGTCAAATTTTTAATTGCATTAGTTCTTAGTATTTTGCACCCAGCATAAGTCAAAGGGGCCAATTAGAAAAATCTCTAAATGTTGGCCCCAACTCTCCAAAACTTTAAATAAAACGTCCCTACCACTCTTTCATAAAAGACTGGATTCATTTATTTTAAATCGATTAGGTGATTAGCTGGCTCCCCAATCCAGGCCGGGGTAAGTTCAGATTTGCACTGCATTAGCTAGGTTCGGGTCACTTTTTAGTACCCAATTCAGACTTAGGTTCTGAGGCTAGCTCGGGCTATAAGACCTCAACCTCCGGGAATTGAATCCCAAATTTCTAATAAAATTGATCATTTAAACATTAAATCTCTTTCAATCAAATTCAAGCCCAACACTTAGGACAGACTGGAGTGTTTTCTGAATTGTTTCAGAATCACAAAACACTCCCTACTCCTCTTCCTTTGACTCTGAAAATAACTGCTCAAACTTGAATCAATCCCACTTGAAATTCCTACCCTTTTCCTCCTTTGATATCGATCTTTGAAATTCTAAATAAAATTTACACCGCTATTTTAATCGAGAGTTTTCGTAGGAAAATTTTAATTTTTCTACGATGTAATTAACTACGAGGGCTTGCGCTCGTAGGAGATTTAGAAACCCAGAATTAATTTTCAAAATAAACTTTTCAAAACCTTCAATTAATTATCTTTGGGAAACTTAAATTTTACGATCATTATCATCGTTTGCAAATGATTAATAATAAGCGATATTCTCTTTCCCCGGAAAGATATGTCGTTCTATTATCATTCTAACTACGATATTAATGATCCCTTATCCCAATCACTATAGTTAAATATCATTATGATCCTTTAGGATCATTTGTTATCTCTTCTTGAATTTGATTACAGTAATTGGGATGAATTTAAAACTTTGAAATTCGAACCCATTAGGGAACGATATGTTCGTCTTTCGAGGCGATATATTGTTCATAATAGAGTGTTCAATTTCAAAATTCCAAAATTTAACATTCCCAAAGAAAATTAATATATTTTCAAAACTAAATATATTTAAATATTTTTTTTAATCAAAACAAAAATGGCGACTCCGCTGGGGACTAAGTCTCACTCTCCATCTTTAATAGCGGTTCAAAATTTTATTGTATCGGTAGTTTTGACTACCTTCCTCTCCGTTGGTCCCTCTACCCATTTCTCCTTTGGGTGAGTGTGACCAACTCAATTAAGACATGTGAAAAGAGAGGTGAGCGTAGGAATCCTCTATTGAAGTCAGGCTTTGACATTTTGCCTCCAACTTGATTGGTAGAGCGAGAGAGTCAAGCCAAACTTCTCCTGTATATATTGCAAACTCGCACGCGAATAAATCTAGCATGCTAAGTTTCACAATTTACAGAAAATCTTTCAACCTACAAAATTCAAATCCTCTTTCTTCAATACATTATCATTGCTATATGTTTTTCTACAACATTTTCTTGTAGTTGAACATATACAATGAAAATTCAAGTCTGTTTCAATTAAAATCAATCTTGATATCTTATCAATATATACCGGGTTGTAGCTCTTATAATCCGATATATGTGATGAAATATAAATTTATTTTCAAATTCAAAATTCAAGTTTTTAATTAAAATCTTCTCATTTCTAATTCTCAGATAATCAAATCATCTGCAATGGCTGGCAAACTACTGTTTTCAATGGACCGTGACTTACTGGTTGAAGAGTTAGTCTATGAAAACTCAATCCAATTCGGAATAAGGTTTAAGTCCCTTAGACTGGTGATGAATGGAAATACTTTGGTGGACCTTGCTGTTGAGGGCGAGGAGGCCCCTCTAGTTCAATTAGCCATAGGAGCTGGAAACGATGCCCCTCCTAGTCTCTGGTCAGCACTGAATATTGCTAACGCACCCAAACACTTCCTAGAGGATGCAAAAAAGCTGGAAGCTGCCGCTGAAGCCAAGTCAGTATTTGAGAAAGGATCTTCTAGTTCTGAAATCCTTTATGGCAGTAAGAATGCCAAAAAGAACTAACTCAGGAGGTTGAGAAAGAAAATCACAAAGACTAAGAAGGTGGCCGAGCTGAAGGCTTTGGGTAAAGTCGATCTTGAGGTTGCTGAGGAGCTGCCAATCCCTGCCTCTTCTCCACTCCTGAAAGGGAGTCGTTTTCACCCCCTCACAGCTGCTGCAGGGGAGGAGAGAGTTACTCGGATAGCTAGCACTCCGCCTAGCCCAGTGGACTATTCTGTTAAGAGAACCCCGAAGGAGAAGCAAACTCTAAAAGCTAGGATGCTCAGAAATATTATCCATACTTGTGCTGCTCAAGTAGGACAGACTAAAGAGCAATATGTCAAACACTTGAAAGGGGTGATTTCACATAAGCTTGAGAAAGAAGTATTGAAAGAAGAAAAATCTGAAGCTAAGGATCTGACTCCTCAGCCAGTGAGGAAGAACAAGAAGTTTGTTAAACAACATGTGACGTCAGTCTTAGTAGATGGATACCATTGGGTGCCCCGCCTTCCGTCTGCAAAGACGGAGGAGATAGTGTTAACTGGGTCCAGCCAGAGTCACCCTCTTAGTGGTAGACCACCGACCCCGCCTTCAAAATTGTCTAAGCTTGCCCAGTAATAGCAAAGTCTAAAGAAGTCTTTAAAGAGCCGAAACCAGTTGATGTTAAAGGCAAGAGGCCCATGTCGCCAGAAGAATCATGTGCAAGAAGGAAGTTTAGTAGATGTATTAGAATTCAAATCAGGGAACCTCAAATTCAGATACCAGTTGAACTCCGTCGACTCCCGGTTTAGGGATGTGAGGACTCTGTCCGTATTGATGTTGGAGCCCCTGTCATTCAAGCCTCTCCATCACCAATTAAGATAGATGTCCCTCACCCTACTGAGGATGTCACCCTTACGACTACCGACCTCGGGATAGTCAGAGGGGAGGAGACGGTCCAAGATCCTGATCAAGAGATGTTAGATCAATTGGTTAGTGGAGAAATCACTGAAGAAGATGTTAAGATTAGCAATATCTTTGATAAGTTAGATGTGAAAGAGTATGATCAAGTGATGGATTATGATGGATACTTACCAATTTATGCTGAAGCAATAGATGGGAGGCCAGTCGAGGAAGTGGTACAAGAAATCAGAGATATCCTTAAGAAGAAGGCTATTGATGAATTTAATCCAGATGAAGATGATCTGTTAGTTGAGGAAGATCCAGTAGCAGATGTTCATATGGTTGAAACTTGATCATCAACTAAAGATGTTGAGGCTTCTAAACATCGCTCTGGTAAAGATGAAGAGTCAGCAGCGGTAGATTCAGATTCAGATACTTCTGTCAAGTTGAGGGAAAAAGATGAATATATTTTGAGCCTTGAAAGAAAACTCGAGGAGATGATGATGAAAGTTGAACAAATGCAGAGTCAGCTTTTGCAGTCACAGCAGTCGAGACCCGAGCCGTTGCAGCCCACAGTACATATAATGGGCGAGCACAGCAGGAAAGCTGATTCAAATCCCAAACTTCCAGAAGTTACTTCTCCAGTGTCTCCCCCAGAAAAGGATATCCGTCAGATGATTGAAACCCAGGTAAGGGAGGCCTTAGCCCATTCACAAGGAACTGTATCTATTCCAAAGGGTAGACCCTACCCCGAGGAATATGATTTGGTTCCCTATCCAAAGGGCTTTGTGCCACCTTCTTTCAAATTTTTTAGTGGTTTAGAAAATCTGAGGCAGCATTTAGCCCATTTTTGAGTGAGCTGTTGCAACGCAGGTGGGTCAGATGCTCTACTCTTTCGTCAGTTTGTGAGTAGTTTGTCCGGTATTGCTTTTGAGTGGTACGCAGATTTACCAAATGGTTCTGTAAAAACTTTCACAGAGCTCGAGGGTCTTTTTTTAAAAGAGATTCTCAGGAGCTCAACAACGTGTAACCGTTGGTGATCTCGTCATCGAAAAGCAAAAATCGGATGAGCCTTTGGTTGATTACATCTTGAGATGGAGAAACCTTTCAATGAAATGTGAACCCCAACTGCAAGAGCAACATGCAGTGGAGATTCTTCTAAAGAATATCCACGGGCCTATTGCCTTTCTTCTCAAGGGGTTTACAATCAAAACCTTTGAAAAACTTCTTAATAAAGCTAGTAATCTACAGGAAGAGGCCTCCAAAATGCCATTCCTAAAGGATTCTACTGAAGAGAAGAAGGCTAGTAAATCGTTGAAGTCCTTTGAAAAGAGAACAACAATGGTTTCAGCAGTTGACAAAGGGAAGAAACCGATCAATACCCAATCGAGTAATCCTACAACTCAACAAACTCAAAAATCTCAACCTTTTCAAGTAACTTCTCAGCCTACTAGAGAATCTCACCAGATTACTTTTAAAGAGAGATTGGCTCGTCCGTATCCGTTTAAAAGAGAGTCAGTGAGGAAGATTTTTAAGAGCCTTTTAAAGAAATCAGATTTTCGATTACCGGAGGCCAAGAAGCCGGAAGAGGCAAATAAAAAAGATGATCCAACATTTTGCCCCTACCACCGCATGTTAGGCCACACAATCGAAGACTGCATTGTCTTTAAGGACTGGCTAGAAAAGAATTTCCGTCAAGGTAACATTGTAATTTCAAAGGAGTACCTGGTCGATCCGGATCAAGGGTCTGTCAAATCCATTTCAGGTAAAAAATCTAATCTTTCTTTGTCCCTTGAAGATGGTTGGGATATAGCATTATCCCGAGCATTTAAAAAGTCGATTAACCGATCTTTTCGTCTTTCTCAACAGTTACCGCCGAGAGCCCGGGGCCCGATCTGGGAAGTTGACCTAGAGGCATCGCAGGAGAACGTTGGGACAATTTCCTCTCGAGTAGTTGTAGAAACTACTGTAATAAATAAAAATAAAAAGAGTGAACCTTTTGTAGAGAGGAAATTTGTTGATGAGAGATCTGTACAAGTGGTGGATGGTGGCTCAAAACCATTGACCCCACTAATGTTATCTGACTTTTGCTTTGCCCCATCAAAGGCAAAGGGTCGAAAAGTAAATAAAAAGAAAGATCCTTCTGCTTAAATTTTGATGATTAATATTGAGAATGTAATTCCAGATGACACTTCTGTTGAAAATAATCCAGAACTAGCTGAGATCGATCAAGTAGTTCAAAAACCCAGTCCTCCAGATTTGACCCCTCAAGAGGAAAATGAATCTGATGTCTTATCAGATGGTGATACCCCAGAAATTAATTTTCAAGGGAGTCCTGTTATGATTGATTTCTCAAATTCAGATTCTCACTCAGAAAATGACAATCAATCGCCTAAGGAAAGCGTAGACCTCCCCGTAGCTTGTTCTTCCGATAAAATTGTGCAAGTACAATTGCGTGGTGGTAAGGTCTTACCCCCTAGGCTTCCCCCACAGGAAAAGGAAAAGCAAGTTGTTTCCACTGATCCGATTCCAATCCCCACTCAACAATCAAACCCTCCTTCAAATTCACCGGGTCCTGATGTTAAAGTTCCAAGTGTTGATTATAATGTCTTAGCTCACCTTAGGAAGTTGCCTGTAAAGTTGAGTATTTACGACGCCCTTGTCCTTTCTAAAGAGATGAGGGAGACTCTAATTAAAGCACTTCTCGACCCAGAGATTTGCTTAGCTCAACTTGCTTCGACTTCCGAGGAAGAAGCTTTGTACTTCAAAGAAGTTCCAGGAGTTACTTTCTCTGACGAAGATCTACTCCTTGGTACGGCCGATCACAATCGTCCACTTTACATTACTGTAAATGTGGCAATTTCAAGCTATCAAGAGTTCTTGTTGATCCGGGTGCATCGGTCAACGTGATGAACATAAAGACTCTCGCATACCTTAAAGTTGATATTAGCAAGCTCTCAACCGATAGGATGGTGCTTCGTGGGTTCAACGAAAAAGGCGAGAAGGCTTTAGGTTCAATCACACTTCTACTAGAGATAGGAGAGTTAAAAACTGAAGCAAAATTTCATATAATCGATTCGGTGACGTCCTTTAATGCTCTCCTAGGTAGGCCCTGGATCCATGAATATAGGATGGTTCCTTCCACCCTACACCAATGCATCAAATACCAACGAGATGGCATTGAGTTTGCAATTAAGGGTGATCTGCAACCATTCTCTATTCACGAGATCGGGATCTACGAGGATGCTGCATATTATGTTCCCAAAAGGTCCACTACCAAATCTCAGGTAGAGATCAACGTTAAGGAGGAAAAGGCAGAAATTCAAAGTTCAAAAGCAATTCAAAAGTTAAGAAAAGAAAAGGTCAAGAATCAAAAAGGACAGAATTCAAGTAGTGAAGACGATGTCGAGCGCGTGATTTTTAGGCCTCCAATCAACCTACCTCAAAGAGGTGGAAGGATGGCCCAAAGAGCACGCGGCCGAGGCCGCCCTCCAGTTGAAAAGATAAATTCTCCTATATACATCGAACTTGAAACAAGTTCTGATGAAGAATCAAGAAAAAGGGGAGCTAAAATTGCTTTTGACTACAGAAAAATCAATCCTCCTCCAAAGTTTGATCTCACCTTGGATTCAGATAGTGATAAGGAGGGTAACGATTCTAAGCCTCAAAGTGACGAGCCTGAATTGAGTATTTATGAAAAGCTTAATAGGGCCATTGAATCCTTAACCTTAACCCCACTGTCTGCTGACAGAGTCTAAGGGTTAGTAATTAAGGATGCCCCTAACTTAGATGGAGAGATAAGGAAAGTCCAGAAGTTCTTCCCTGACTCCTCCTCTTCAAGGAACGAAGATGATGTAATCCTTGAAGAGGCAGATTTCAATGAATTAATGGAGTTACCTTTTAGCTACTTTCCTCTTGGTGTTAAGGCTCTTATCTCTAAAGGTTTCGCTCCGAGTCGATGGACTAAGGGTCAAGCTAGATACCACTAAAATATTTGGAATTCAAAATTCAATAAAAATTGGACAAATGGTATCGGCTTTGGTACTGTTAGTTCATTTGACGATGATGAATATTGCATGATGATAACTAGTCATTCTGAATCTGAAAGTGTCCCTGCAGAAGTGGTTGATTCACTCAACAAACTTTGTTTGGAGACCTTAAATGATTCTGATGAAGTTCAAATTCAAGATGCACCCCCTGAATTTGAAAAAGAAATTAAATCGACAATTGATGAACTTAAAGAAATCAACCTTGGAACAGAGAACGACCCTCGCCCCACTTTTATAAGTTCTTTGTTGAGTGAGGATGAGTCTAAGGATCTAATTCAACTTCTATCCGAGTTTAAGGACTGCTTCGCTTGGGCATATGATGAAATGCCAGGCTTGTTCGCCAATATAGTTGTTCATAAACTTGGAATTCGGCATGATGCCATTCCTGTCAAACAAGCTCCACGACGCATGCGTTTGGAGATCGAACAACAAGTCATTTCTGAAGTCAAGAAATTGGCCGAGGCTGGATTTATCCGGGAAGAACAATACCCTTCTTGGGTAGCTAGCGTCGTGCCTGTTCGAAAGAAAAATGGTCAAATCCGGGTCTGTGTTGACTATAGAGACCTGAATAAGGCATGTCCTAAGGATGAATTTCCTTTTCCTATTCCAGAACTCATGGTGGACATTGCCTCTTCGCACGTTGTTTTCTCCTTTATGGATGGCTCATCTGGTTATAACCAAATCAAGATGGCTCCAGAAGATGAGAGAAACACTGCATTCAGAAGTCCTATAGGGATCTTTTGTTATAAAGTGATGCCATTTGGCCTTAAAAATGCCGGTACAACTTACTAGCGGGCTATGACTCGAATCTTTGACGACTTAATCCATAATCAAGTCGAATGCTATATTGATGATTTAGTTGTCAAGAGTAAAGTTAAAGAGGCTCATCTTTATGACCTAAGAATCGTCTTCGAGCGATTGAGTCGTTACAACCTTAAGATGAATCCCTTGAAGTGCGCCTTTGGTGTCACGTCGGGGAAATTCCTAAGTTTCGTAGTAAGGCACCGCGGAATTGAAATTGATCCTACCAAAATTGAAGCTATCTTAAATATGCCACCTCCTAAGAGCCTTACTCAATTAAGGTCTCTTCAAGGTAAACTGGCGTATATAAGAAGATTCATTTCCAATCTTTCTGGAAGATGTCAACCATTCTCAGTCCTTGCTAAAAAGAATGCAAAATTCATTTGGGACGAGAAATGTCAATCTGCTTTTGAAAATATCAAACAATACCTGACAAATCCACCAGTCTTAGCAGCTCCTATTCCGGGGAGACCTTTAATCCTTTACACTGCGGCCCTTGACGAGTCTCTTGGGGCCCTCCTTGCTCAAGTCAATGATGAGGGGAAAGAGAATGCTCTCTATTACCTAAGTCGGAGACTTCTTCCAACAGAAATTCGATACCCAACGGTCGAGAAACATTGTCTTGCCTTAATTTTTGCAGTACAAAAACTAAGACATTATATGCTTTCTCACCAAGTCAATTTAATTTCCAGTGTTAATCCCCTGCAATATCTTATGACCAGGCCTACGCTATCAGGACGTTTGGCTCGTTGGTCTATGATATTGCTTCAGTTTGAAATCACTTTCATTCCCCTGCGTGCTGTGAAAGGGCAGGCCGTCGCCGACTTCCTTGCGGCACACCCGTTGCCGGCAGAATCTCCTTTGAATGATGATTTACCTGACGAGCAAATCATGAGTTTAAAGGAACCTAACAATCAAGTGTGGAAGATGTATTTTGATGGAGCTGCGTCCTCCCAACGGGGCAAAGCACATCAACCTACTATCCCTGGAAAAGCCGGAATTGGCCTGGTATTCATAACACCGGATAAGGGAATGATGTACTTTTCCTACCATTTATCAGAACCCTGTACAAATAATGAGGCTGAATACGAAGCTCTGATAACTGGCCTGGAACTTACAATTCTAATGGAGATTAAAGAGATTAAAATCTTTGGTGACTCTCAATTGGTGATCAACCAGATTGCATGAACCTATAAGGTTTTGAATCCTAAACTCCTGAAGTACCATCAGTACACCCGTCACTTGCTCGAGCAAATTCCCATCGTAACTATGTATAGGATTCCCCGTGGAAGCAATTCTTCGGCAGACGCTCTTGCAAAGCTTGCGAAAGAATTTGCTTGTCCAGAAGAAGATTCTATCCCTATAGAGGTACAGGGTCGTCAAGTTCTGTCTCCTATAGATTTGGAGTACGTCAACAAACAAATATCTCAAGTCCTTTCTACCTCTTCAGCAGTCAATGAAGAGGGAGATTGGAGACAACCAATAATCAAATATCTTCAAAAAGGCAAGCTCCCTCGCGAGAAATCACTTGTCAATCAAATCAAGAAACGTGCCCTATCTTACGCACTAGTCAATAATACGTTGTATCGACGATCGTTCGATCAGATGTGGCTCCGTTGTTTAGACAAATGTGAGGCCCTGAAGATTACTAACGAAGTCCACGCTGGACTATGCGGTGCTCATCAATCGGATCCTAAGATGAAAATGAAAATCAAAAGACTTGGATACTATTGGCCTACGATGATTGACGATTGCATGAAAATTGCAAAATGTTGTCACCAGTGCCAAGTACATGGTGTGGTTTTACATCAACCGCCTAATGTGTTGCATCCCACGATAGCTTCGTGGCCCTTCGAAAGTTGGGGCACAGATGTCATTGGGCCAATTGACCCTCCTTTTTCAAATGGTCATCGCTTCATCTTAGCATCAACTGATTACTTTTCAAAGTGGGCAGAAGTAGTCCCACTAAGAAATGTAACATCACATCATGTAATAAAATTCTTCCGTGATCATATCGTATATAGATTCGGCGTACCACGTAGAATCATATCCGATAATGGGTCCGCTTTCAAGTCTACGAAGATCAATAATTTTGCAAATCGTCATGGTATTGATTGGAGATACTCAACAATCTATTACCCACGGGCTAATGGATTGGCTGAGGCCTTCAATAAAACTTTGGTTCAAATCATCAAAAAGACCCTCGATGACAATAAACATCAGTGGGATGAGAGGTTGGTGGAAGCTTTGTGGGCCTACAGGACCACTTATCGAACCCCAACCCAATCCACACCTTTTTCACTAGTGTATGGATCTGAGGCCGTACTCCCTCTAGAAGTTCAAATCCCTTCACTCAGAATTGCAATGCAGAACCAAATCACAGCTCAACAAAATGCACAACTCCGTTTAGAAGAGCTTGAAGCTCTTGAAGGACGTCGTCTTCAAGCTCAGCAAAATCTAGAATTGTACAAAGCCCGAATGATTCAAGCTCACGATAAGTTAGTGCGACCTAGAACCTTCCGAGTAGGCGACTTGGTCTTGGTTCTTCGGAGGCCTATCTTAGCGTACCGAAAACTCGGTGGAAAGTTTGAACCAACTTGGGAAGGACCCTTTGTAGTAGAAACAGTCTACGAAGGAGGCTCTTATCAGCTAGTGGATTGTAAAGGAAATCACCCGATGCTTCCTGTAAACGGACGTTTCCTTAAGAAATACTATGCTTGATGTAGCTCAAAATTTTCAATCAATAAAACCTTTAAAGTTTCAATAAATCTTACTCAATTCTGTTCAAATCTTTTAAAATTCAATATCTCGTGTTTTTTTTAAGATTAAGAGGTTAATCTTCAAATCTTTTGGTCTTAGGATTAAGCCCTTTAGCGATGGAATATACCCCTTGTGGTACCATCTCAAAATTCAATTTTCGACCCTGATTTTATATAGAGCAAGTTTCCTCTATATATGGTCATTCAAGCCTGATCTTCTATGTAAAGCAAGTTTCCTTTACATATGATCAATCCAGATCTGATCTTTCGTGGGAAGCAAAGCTTCCTTCCCATAAGATCTTTAATTATCTTTTTCTTTAAGGACAGATGTGAGTCATCGTGCTTTCTCTCCTTAGGATTAGATCCACTAGAGGTAGAGTACGCCCCTCGTGGTACTACCCTAGTATCAAATTTCAAATTCAAGCCTTTGTAGTTAGGAATTCTTCCTTTCTATACGATCACCCAGTCTTCTTCTCCTTAAGGTTAGGTTTCCTCCCTCCCATAGGATTAAATCTACTAGTGGTAGAGCATGCCCTCAGTGGCACTACCCTGGTACCAAATCAAAGCTCAACCCCCTAGGGTTAGGTCTTCCCTTCCCTTAAAATTAATTTCAAACTCAATCATCTAGGGCTAGGTGATTCCTTCCCTTAGAATCAATTTCAAACTCAATCTTCTAAGGTTAGGCTTCCTTTCCTTTATATTCAAAACTCAAATATGATCTTCTATAGTTAGGAATTCTTCCTGCCTATACGATCACCTAGACTTCCTTTTCCTTTATGAATAGAACCTTTTCTTCCCTTAGGATTCGACTTGCTAGTGGTAGAGTACGCCCTCTGTGGCACTACCCTGGTATAAATTCAAACCTCGATTCCCCAGGGATAGATCTTTACCTTCCCTTAGGATCAAAATTCTAGACTTGACCTTTTAATTCGGTCAACGCCAATATGTGCAATAGAACTTCATTCTATTACACATATTGGGGGTCCATTTATTGACCTCATTTTTGTATGAGATCACTCAGGCCAATCCTGATCCTAGATCCATCCAGATTCCAGATCAATCCTGATCCCAAGTCAATCCATATCTAAATTTAATTCAAGCCTTAATGAAAATCCAAAATCCAACCCAGTTCAGAACTCAGACTCCAGTTCAGGTATTGATCCTACCTGTGAGTTAGCTCTGATCCTATCCAGTCATTAATAATCACCCAAATGATTATAGATGATTTGGATACTCAAACTTAATCAATCAAACTCAAAATCCAGATCAATTCCAAAATCCAGATTCAAATCCAAAGTTTAGAAGCCTTGTCCTAAAGGCCTTTTCCAGGGATTTTTCAAACACTTTGAAACACAATCAATTGACCTCCGAGTCAGAGTCTGTCAGTTGCATACTGATGGGACATGTCTCTGGAGGTAACCCTCCAAATTTGAGCCCATTCTGAGGCCTCTAACCTCAGAAACTTAATTAAAATCCATAGGCTGTAAAACCTTCAAATATTTACGGCCTATGCCACTAGACCTATCACTTTGAAGATTCTGACCTTAGAGCCTTCACCAAAGCCTTTGGTCACTTCCAGATTATTAATTCTGATATGTTGATCAATAAACTGAATCTTTCTGGACTCATCTCAGCCCCTAATGAGCATGAGCTCAAAAATGACCAAAATACCCCCTATGGGGCTCAAATATTGATTTCCAACCAAATGAACCCCGAATTGAATGCAACCACCTCCAGCAAGTTTCAAATGTCATTTCAAACTTGTTGGACCCATTCCCAACCCCTGGGTCAACCTGGTTGACCAAGTCAACAGGTTTGACCAAAGGGGCCCTTTAAGAGTCCAAACAGGTGTTTTGAACCAAATGACCTCCCCAGACCCTAGGACCATATCCAATAGACTCTAAATATCATTTGAAATTTGTTGAACCTATTTCCAGACCCTGGACCTAGCTGGTTGACCAAGTCAACCAATTTTAACTTAAGGGCCCATTCAGCCCTCTTAACCCAAATGACCTACATAAACTTTGGAATAGCCCTCACCACCACCCATGACATTCTCCTAGTCCACATCATTCACCTCATTGACTGGTTGACTGGTCAACATAGTCAACACAACCTCTTAAGGGCTTTAGGAGACTTAAATATTTAAGCAAACTCAAACTACCTCAAGCCCATTGAACTTGGCTCAATCAACCAGCAAATCAACATTTCTTCATGGCCACATCAGCACCCATTGACCCATTGACTGGTCAAATGGTCAATGCATGGTCAAATGAACTTTAAACCTTGCCCAATTAATTCCTTAAGCTAATTCACTTAAGCCCTAATTAATCCAGCTGTTAAGATCTCTTCTAGAAGCTCCCTAGAGCATTTTGTAACCCTTAGATCTAATCCAATGGCTCTTAATCAAGCCATGTGTTTAAAGGGGCAAAAAGGAGATTTAACACCTCATGCCACCTCTTGTCCTTTGATCCCTTGATCCCATCAACTCCATGGACACTTGGCAACCATCAAAGAGCTCATACAGTCAATCCTAACCATCCAAATACACTAAGATGGCTTGCATAGGGAAATATCTTAAGACATGCAAAGAACCCTTTAAGCCTCTCTCATTCAATCCCTCCCTCATCCAAGAGCTATCCCAGCCATCAAAACCTTCAAAGAACCTTTTCCAAGCCTTTCCCTAACTTTTCCAAGCCTTCCCCCACGAAAATCTAGCCTCCAAAGCTTGTTTGGTGAAGAGAGAGGAATCTAGAAAGAGAATCGGGTTATTCACAAATAACTTCCAATCCAGATAGATCCAGCTCCTGACATCTTCTACAAAGTTGAAGAGGATCTTAGCAGCTTTCCAACAAGCCCAAGAAGTCAAAAATCCGACTGTTGGATTGTAAGTTATGACCATTTTAAGTTTAAATTTCAATTTAAAACTGTAGCAAATCTACAATGCATAGAGCCTCCAAACTTCCGGCATTGTTAGATTATGTTGCCATCTAGCTACAGTTCAAATTTCATACAATTTCGTTAAGTATTTTGAAAGTTATGGGCATTTGAAAATTTCTAACTCTGGTTCAACCAGAACCGTCCGATCGCGCCTTTAGCTCGATCGGATGGCCCAGAAACGGCCACGTGGCCCCTACCTGAACACGGCGTCTTCCCTTGGATTCGAACCCGCGCCGTTTCAAACCGCGGGTGATGATGTGGCGCAATCTGGACCGTCCATCCTACCCGCGGTCAATCGGACGGCTGATCTAGCCGCCCGAGGTGGTTAAGTGGCGGGCCCCAGCCGCCACGTGGCGCAATCCTATTGGGAGCCGCCGATCCGGCGCCAATCATTGGCGCCGGCGGTCAATTTGACCAAAAATGGTCAAAAATAATTCAGAAAAATGCCCAGATTTTTCAAAATTCATAGAAAATCGAATCTTTCAGCAAATTGAACGTTCTTGGGCTCGTTGGAAAGTTAATTGATTTGGTTTCTGTATTGTGAGATATTTATAGTTGTTTAAATTAAGTTTTTTGCAATTTTCTCACAATCCAGTGATCAATTGAGGCCCAAATTTTGGTGGAAGATTATTGAGTATCTTAGGCATGTTCACTGATTTTTCTAGGGTCAAATACCCAATGAATTTTTGTGATGTGAATTTTCAAGGTAAAGGGTCCATTTTGGACTCTAAATTTGGAAAATTCATAACTCCTTAAATTCTTAGTATTTTGCTGTGACTTTTCTGTGGTGTGAATGCATTTGCATAAGGGTTAGACACACCAAATTTCAAGTCCATTTGAACAGTAGAGAAACCTAGGGAAAATATTTAAGAAAATGTCTATTTAATTTAGAAAAATTATAGGACATTATAAGCACACCCAATAGGGGTGAAACTTAAACATAGTAAACCTAGTGACATTTGACACCTTAGGTTCAAATTTCATCCAATTTGGAGTTCATTAGGTCAGATAATTAGACAAGTCAAAGTTAACCTTTTAATTGAGCTTTAAAATTTCCAGAAATTACACTGAATCAAATTTAAATCTAAAAAATACAAACAAGACCTCTAACTGACCAGCCTTAAGTCCTTAATCAATGAAAATTAAAACCCCCTTGATCAAACATTAAATCAAGTCTTAATTTAATTTTAATTGAAAACTAATATTTAATTAAAATAAATAATTAATAATAATTAAAAATTCCAAAAAACTCCCAAACACTTTAGAATCACTTCTTAGGTTATCTCTGACATTTGGAGTTCATTTCAAGGAGTTTGGAATTCATTTGGAGCAAAATCAAGAAAACCCTTCTAATTAAACAATTTTAAAAATTCAATAAATACATCAAACTTTGAAAATCATAACTAACTCTATAAAACTCCAAATTGAACAAACTCACTTGCATTCAACTCAAAATCAAGTCTAGTATTTATCAAAAATTTCAAACCTTCAAAAATTAGTCAAAGTCAAAAAGTCAACTTTTTGGTCAAACATAGGTCAAAATCAGTTCAAAACTTCAAACCTTCGTAACTAAACGTAGAAAAATCCGATTTTAGCGTACTTACCTTCTAATTGATCGTATTAAGGTCTAGTATTTTAATAAAATATTAACTTTCTAGAAAACCCTCATAATTGAAAAGTCAATTTTTGACCCCTTGATTAAATGATCAGAATAATCCAGAAAATTCCTAAAATTTGAAAATTGTCTTAAAACTCCAAAAAATCATTAAAATAAATCTTAAAATCAATCTTAAATCATTAATATTTGAACTCAAATTTAAATATTTCCCTGAGCCTTTCAACTAACCAGAACTTCGAACAACTTTAACAATTTGCCCTCCTTAGGACATATCAAAACCACACGGCCTATATCATACACTTTAGATGGTTTGATAGGACAACCAACTCTAGTTTTAGGCTAGGTCGGTGTTTACTTTTCTGCTGTGTGCCGGGTTTTCGAGCTTTCACTGCATGCTGGTTATTAGCTTAGAATTGATTGAATGTATGTTTATTTATTTACTGCACTCTGTTGAGCATTTAAATTTCAAATATATCAACTGCTTGAGATTGAATATTAACTGCTTGGGATTATTTATATAACTGCTGATTATTAGGATAACCCTACAGGATCGAGTCTAGACTTTTCAATTTTGCTTAATGTAATTTGATATAATTTGAGTTGTATTTAAAGTGATTTGAGTTGGGATGTTTAGATTCAACTTGAATTCCAAAGAGGAGAAGACATCCCTAAAGGGGAGAGTTTTCGTCCATTTGGAAGATCAAGTTTGGATGCTCTTCAAATATCCAAAGAGAAAAGATAACACCCCATTCAAGGGGGAATTTCTTTTAATTTGGATATCCAGAACCGACGAATCAAGATGTTCGTGAGAAGACGAAGAAATGGACAACGAGAAGAATCCCAAATCTTAAAGTCACTTGAGTCCTAGGATTAGAAATCCGGGTTGTTGGCAGTGGTGCCCGGCCACTTTATTTTTTGTAGACCCTGGTTTGTAATAAGCAAGGCAACTTTGCCTATGGACTTTCAATTTGAATATTAATTTAATTAATTTGATTGAAGTTTGATGTGATTACGTATAGAATTACCTGCTTTTCGTAGTTTTTTGGCGTTTGTGTGCCGCTTTTGTTTTTGCCTGGACTCGTGAGACTCGTGAGGGTGTGAAAATCTTTTATACTCATAACTTTAAAGTTTAAGATTTTAGCGAGTCTGAACAACATAGAAAGATAACGAATTTAGGAAATTAGCCGGGGATCGACCCCGGGGTCGCATGCATATTTCTGCACTTCTCTTCTCCTTGCTTTAGACCCTTCCCCGCCTGCGGGTAGAGTCCGGATAGTCTGACCTATGAGGACGAGGTGCCGGACCTGGGGAAGTCCAGTCTTCTAAAAAATTATTTTCTAAGCCTGTTTTTTAACTTTCAAGTATATTTGATTTGGAGTTATTAACTAACATGCATTGCATTAGAAACAGATTTAAAAGAGTCAAATTTTTAATTGCATTAGTTCTTAGTATTTTGCACCCAGCATAAGTCAAAGGGGCCAATTAGAAAAATCTCTAAATGTTGGCCCCAACTCTCCAAAACTTTAAATAAAACGTCCCTACCACTCTTTCATAAAAGACTGGATTCATTTATTTTAAATCGATTAGGTGATTAGCTGGCTCCCCAATCCAGGCCGGGGTAAGTCCAGATTTGCACTGCATTAGCTAGGTTCGGGTCACTTTTTAGTACCCAATTCAGACTTAGGTTCTGAGGCTAGCTCGGGCTATAAGACCTCAACCTCCGGGAATTGAATCCCAAATTTCTAATAAAATTGATCATTTAAACATTAAATCTCTTTCAATCAAATTCAAGCCCAACACTTAGGATAGACTGGAGTGTTTTCTGAATTGTTTCAGAATCACAAAACACTCCCTACTCCTCTTCCTTTGACTCTGAAAATAACTGCTCAAACTTGAATCAATCCCACTTGAAATTCCTACCCTTTTCCTCCTTTGATATCGATCTTTGAAATTCTAAATAAAATTTACACCGCTATTTTAATCGAGAGTTTTCGTAGGAAAATTTTAATTTTTCTACGATGTAATTAACTACGAGGGCTTGCGCTCGTAGGAGATTTAGAAACCCAGAATTAATTTTCAAAATAAACTTTTCAAAACCTTCAATTAATTATCTTTGGGAAACTTAAATTTTACGATCATTATCATCGTTTGCAAATGATTAATAATAAGCGATATTCTCTTTCCCCGGAAAGATATGTCGTTCTATTATCATTCTAACTACGATATTAATGATCCCTTATCCCAATCACTATAGTTAAATATCATTATGATCCTTTAGGATCATTTGTTATCTCTTCTTGAATTTGATTACAGTAATTGGGATGAATTTAAAACTTTGAAATTCGAACCCATTAGGGAACGATATGTTCGTCTTTCGAGGCGATATATTGTTCATAATAGAGTGTTCAATTTCAAAATTCCAAAATTTAACATTCCCAAAGAAAATTAATATATTTTCAAAACTATATATATTTCAATATTTTTTTTAATCAAAACAATTGTTCAAGTTCTGAATTAATTATTCAAGAGAACTAATTTTCTAACTTTCAAAAATGAAAGGAATGGATTCCATATCTGTATATTAACATTCCCAGCCATTTGTTTCATTGTGTTTCTAAAATACAAGGATTGAGTTTATTTCTTTCAAACTTTTTCGAGTAAATCAAAAAACCAAATGTCACAAATAGGAGTTTATTAATTACTCGGGATTAAGATTGTTTCATATATGATCATCTTTATGATTAATTTTAAATTCTCTATAATTAAAACAGAATTTATTAGAGAATTCAAAATTTATCTAGTCCAGTTCTATATAATCATATTATATAAAGTACCTCTATCTGGATAAGATTATTCCATTCTTAATGTTGATGGACCGTACTAATAATATTTAATTATAGATTCCAACTATAATTAATAATCATGAACTTGTTTTGATTATTATCCATAATTTAATCCTCTTGTATATAATTATATACTGAATTATGGTTACATAAATAATCATGGAACAAAATTTTTATATCAAATGATAATATCGAAACATGCTAAACTTGTCTTTAAATATTTATTTTAATAGAAAATATATTACAATAATATTTCTTTAGGGCACATTCCCTAACATACCGATGGAAAGAAGATTATGGTGGCTTCGAAGGAGTTTTGATAAAAGTTTCTTTTAACTACCCATTGAAGAAGAAGGAATAAGCAAATACCTAATATTTCGATCTCTTCAAAATTGAAATCAACAGTTACATCATGTTTTATGTTCTGTTCTTGTAGTTGTTGTTGTTATTGTTTTTTAGTTAGGTTCGTAACTTATTTCATTTGTGTTTATTTAGGTTGTTGCTTATTTATGTATATGATTCTGGATGTAATTATGTTATGTTACTTTACTTTACTCATTAGTTTTGCTATTGTGGACTATTATATTAATTAGGTTATATTTATTAATTTTCTTATTTTCCTGCACCACCTCCAGGTATTACTAATTTATAGAATGAAATTATTATATTTATTAATTAGGTTATATTATATACTAATTAACAAATTTTTGAACAAGAAAATTTTACTTAGTTGATGCAGGTTACCCTCTACAAAGGGGATATTTGAAGCCATATATTAGAACCAGATATCACTTACCTGATTTTAGAAGAGGTAGTAGAACTATTATGGGACATAAGAAGCTTTTTAATAGTAGACATTCCTCACTAAGAAGTGTAATTGAACGTTCCTTTGGTGTATGGAAAAAGAAATGGGGAATATTAAGAGATATGCCTAATTATAATTTTAAGCAGCAGCGTCTTATTGTTGTTGGTACCATCGGATTACATAATTATATTCGACGACATATATCACGAAATGATCTAGATTTCATAGACTGTGACGTTGATTAAAATTTTATTCATCCAGAGGCATATCAATGCAGAGTAGGAGAGCAAATTGAAGAAAGTAATGTGTTATATGTCGAAGTTGAGTTTGGTGATGACGAGGGGGTGAATGAAATGATTGAACTGAGAGAGAAAATTGCATTTGAACTATGCAATTAGAACATGTATAATGAATATGCGAACTATTTTTTTTATAAATATGAATTTCCAAATATTTTAATACAAAAAAAGCTGAAATATTTGTTTAAAATTTTTTTGTAACAGGAATCAAATTCAGTTATCATCCGGAGAAGGAGATGATGACATGATTGTTTAATATTTATTTAGGAAAGTATTTGTAATGCTATTTGTTTATACATTTGATGAACAATTGTTGAAATTTTATTGATGTAATATTTAATACATACACATTTAAATAGGTGACGTATCAAGCCATCAACTACGAAGGATTCCATTCAGATTTGCGTTTGATTCTTTGTATTTTCTCAATTTCAAAAATAATTTATTTGAGAAGAAAATAGATTAATTTTCCAACATAAAAATTTTTTTTTTGTTTAAGTTGAGTTTTTTTATAGAAGAATTAATAATGAAATATAGTAAGTATAATAATAAATTAATATGATTTAAATTTTATCATATTTGTAGTAAAAATTATATTGTATGTTAAAAAATTATGAGTTAAAAATGAAAATTTTTTATATTATAAATTATTAGATAATTAAATTTTTCTTAGAAAGTTATATATATATATATATATATATATATATTAATTACGTGTACATAAATTTCATGGACAATTATATCTTTTATAATAAAATCTCAAAAGCAGAACTTCTAAACAAACAATTTAAATTTATTTTCAAGTATTAATAAGCACTTTTAAAAATATTATTCAAACATATCTCATTATTGAAACTCCATTTTATTGAACGACTTTTTCTCAACCTTCTTTTTTAAAACTCCTTTTTATGTAAACATAAACTGAATCAAAAGAAGCCTATGACTCGGAGTAGAGCAAAAAAAGTATTTGATCAAAATCTGAGTGCAAGTTATAGAAAGCCGCCAACTTTGTGCATCCATACATTTATTAAGTAAATAAGAACAATTTTTTTTTAGCGTGGTCAATCAAGTTTTAAGGCTGTATATATTTTTCATTTACAAAAATTAGATTTTTCACCCTTTAAAACTGATTTAAACGTCATCTAAATATATCTATAATTTCTTCTCACAAAAGAGTATAAGCAGGGGTGTCAACATATGATGCCCACTCATAAACTTGACCCAAATTTCACTCAAAAATTTTGACAAACGGATTAAATACGAATTTAATTTTTCAACCCAACTAAAATATCAAGTTGGGTTCAGTTTAATCCAGGAACCTGAAAGCAACAAGTTTTACCAGTCCATGTCCCACCCACTCTGTCGCATCTCGCCCGTTGAGCTCACACTCGCCCGCTCGTACTTAGCCGTCGAACTCAATTGAGTTAGCAAGTCGGATCAGGTGGTTTCAAGCTGGTTCGTGGCAAAATTGTTAACCTATTTGGGCAAATGAATCGGGTTCAAGTCAACCATGTTAAGAGCGAGTCAATTTCATGTCCGACTCAAACTCAATCCGAAAACCTATTTTGCCATCATTATATTTTGATTCATCTAAAATTAAATCAAATTAATCAGTTTTATTTAATTTAATTGCTTTACTTTTAAAAATAATAATTTAAATTAATTAATTTAATTACTTTGCAAAACAACCCACCCAAACCGGACAATGCTCACCCCTACATCCGCGTGTAATTTGATTTTAGCCGACCAATAATATATATTAGTAAATAATATTAGCCAACTACAAAAAGCTTTTCCCAATGGCCACGTGTCACCTAAGCGTTTCCCGATGGCTTTTTTGGAATGAATGCAGAGAATGATTCATATAATTTACTTATTTTTTAAACATAAGAACTGATTGACTAATCAAGATATTCATCCTTGATACGCCATGTAAAAATTATCTTGATCGGATGCGAATCTCGAGACAAAAAAGCTAGTTGGAAACTTCAAAATTTAATTTCGGGAGCATCCGAACTCCGATTTCAGCGGGCTTACAGTCAAACTGAGCGTCTCGGAAATACGAACCCAACGACACCAAGATCGACCCAATCCGAGCCCAAATGAGTCCGAATCAAGGGTTCAAAGCGCTGTTGGAAGGTTCAAACCGCAATTTGAGTTACCAAACGGTCTCCGATTTTGACGAGCTTATACTTGAATCGAACGGCTCGACGAGACGAATCCAACGAGCCCAAGATCATTAAATTCCGACATCATTAAGGCCTCCAAATGGCCAACGAACGGTGCACGGTCGTAGGATTCAATATCGGCCGTCCATTTGACCACTCCCTATTCGCCCCTGATCTCACGCCTATTTACGGGCCATGCCACTCCAGAAAATCTATAAATATAGCCCTCATTCTTCACAAGAGAGGATCCAAGCAAGAGAGAGAAGAATAGAAGAAGAGAAGAGAAGGAAGAAGAGAAGGAAGGAGTTCCTCCTCGACAGCCGCCGGACCACCATAGAACCTCGCCGGACCACCGCAGGAATCTCGTCGGACCACCACCGGACCACCGCAGGAACCTCGCCAGACCACCGCCGGACCACCGCAGGAACCTCGCCGGACCACCACAGAACCTCGCCGGACCACCACCTTAAGGCCCGACGTTCAGTCCCTACATCCTGCCGAAGACCCGAAGTCTTGTTCAAGGCCCGACACTCAGTCCCTACGTTCTGCCGAAGACCCGACGTCTTACTTAAGTAACTGATTGTAATCTGATCATCCTTAGAGGTGATTCAATCCTTTGTAACCAACTCAAAGTCTAGTGGATTCATTTCAACTGGGCTAGGCCCCGTGGTTTTTTCCCTTTCTAAGGGTTTTCCACGTAAAAAATATTGCTTTCTCTGTATGTGAGCTAGTTATCCGTACAACGCTAAGACGTAGAATTAAATCTCTATCGCTGCGTATTTTCTAGCCCGCAACAGATTGGCGCCGTCTGTGGGAAAGCCAATCCCACTACACTAAGGAATCCTCCAATGGTCAACAGGCGTAGCCATCGCATCATGGTTACCTCCCGCTCTAATTCACACCAATCCAGGAATTAGTCCCTAAATCAAGGACGACAGGCATCTGCCTCCTTTCACCCCGGTAACAGACACCCTGCAGGAGAAGGAACTTCAGGGCCGTCCCTAGAAGAACGTATCAGAAAAATGGAGGAATCTCAGAATGAGATCCTTCAGCTCTTAAGGGGAGCTCGAGGACCAGCGCCGGTACCCCAAGAAGATACTCTTCTCCCTCAAGATCAGCCAGGATTCGAAGACATTCTTCATGTCGAAGTCCCCCTTCCTCCGCCAAGGATGCGCCCTCCTACACGTCCAGAGAATGAGCTTGCTGATACAGCAAGCTCTACCCATCCTTCGCGCACAGGCCACCGGCAGCATATGCCGCCGGACGTCCCCGAGGACTTGGACCAACAGCACGTCACTGAACTCCCCCGTAATACTCTACGACATGAGTTACGGAGACTAGTCCGAGAAGAGTTCCCCACAGGGGGTATCAGGCAGTCCCTTCACCAACGGGACATTCAGGAGTCATCACCTTTCACCGAAGCTGTCCTCCGATACCCCATTCCGGCAAGATTCAAACTCCCAAATATTGATTCGTATGATGGAACTTCAGACCCCTACGAACATATCGACCACTACCGCACTATTATGCATATCCAGCAGGCCCCGGACACTTTGCTCTGTCAAGTTTTTCCTGCCACCCTTAAAGGACAAGCCCGGACATGGTTCTACTCACTGCCTACCCGATCCATCCCGATATTCGTTAAATTGGCCAAATTGTTCGTCGAACAGTTTGTAGCCAACCGAAGGATGATTAAAAATTCCTCCCACCTTTCAGGGATACGTCAGAACGAGGGTGAATCCCTTAAAGAATACTTCCAGAGGTTTTCTACGGAAGCCCGACAAATTCCAAGGGTAGATCCCGAATTGCTTAGAGGTGTATTTCTTGGAGGACTCCGCCCAGGCCCCTTCTACTCAGCACTCATGCGAGATACGATCCATTCATATGCGGATCTAATCCATCAAGTAGAGGCTCAAATCTCCGCCGATGATGCCATCAATGCTCATAGAAAGCAATTTGAGCAAACGACCAGGAAGCGTAAATATCCCCCAGGGACGGAGAATCCCCCCTCACAAAAAAAGAAGCAAGGAAACTACAATTTTCCTCCTCGACCCTCACAACCGCGACGAGAACCTCGCCAAGAAAAGGAGTACACACCACTCAATACATCCCAAGCAAATGTATTAATGGCCATCCGGGATCAGGAAAACGTAAAATGGCCACACCCTTTGAAGCCCAACGTCGGAAACCAAGAGCAATATTGTCACTTCCACCGTAGCCGTGGGCACACTACTGAAGCATGTTGGCAACTCAAGGAAGAAGTTGAGAGACTGATCCGACAAGGATATCTCCAACAATTCATCAAGAATGCACCAGCCCGAGATGAAGTTGGTCCGACTGGGGGGCAGAATCAACAACAAAGGCAGTCGATAAATAATCGCCAAATAGTGGGGGAAATTGGAACCATTGCTGGGGGCCTACCAACGCCTTGCCGAGTTTTAATTGCGTAGAGCACAGTAGTGCTGCTTGTTTTAAGTATCGTATGTCTTTAGTATTGTATGACTTCATTACTGTCTGTCTTTAATTTTGAATGTTGTTTGTGGTGTTTATAGCATCTCCCTCCCTAAGCTGTCTTAGGGAGCTATGCTTTTGCTTAATGCAGTAAAACTTTATTTCTTTATCTTTTTCGAGTAAAATTGTATTGATAAATTCGCAAAAGCTGTGAACGTTAATATTCTTGATTCGAGCAAATACATAATCATTATTATAGCTCAGTCAACAATCCTTGGTGGATTCTCCCGACCTCTTCCACACAGGTTAACGCCGTCGAGCAGGGCTCCGGCATACAACCTCGGAAAGGTCTCACATCCTTGGTGGATTCTCCTGACCTCTTCCACACAGGTTAACGCCGTCGAGCAGGGCTCCGGCATACAACCTCGGAAAGGTCTCAAATCCTTGGTGGATTCTCACGACCTCTTCCACACAGGTTAACGTCGTCGAGCAAATACTCTGACATACAACCTAGAAAAGGTCCTACATCCTTGGTGGATTCTCCCGACCTCTTCCACACAAGTTAACGTCGTTGAGCAGGGCTCCGACATACAACCTCGGAAAGGTCTCACATCCTTGGTGGATTCTCCCGACCTCTTCCACACAGGTTAACGTCGTCGAGCAGAGGCCCCGACATACAACCTCGGAAAGGTCTCAAATCCTTGGTGGATTCTCCTGACCTCTTCCACACAGGTTAACGCCGTCGAGCAGGGCTCCGGCATACAACCTTGGAAATGTCTCAAATCCTTGGTGGATTCTCACGACCTCTTCCACACAGGTTAACGTCGTCGAGCAAATACTCCGACATACAACCTAGGAAAGGTCCTAAATCCTTGGTGGTTTCTCCCGACCTCTTCCACACAGGTTAACGTCGTCGAGCAGAGGCTCCGACATACAACCTCGAAAAGGTCCCACGTCCTTAGTGGATTCTCCCGACCTCTTCCACAAAGATTAACGTCATCGAGCAGGGCTCTGACATACAACCTCGGAAAGGTCTCACATCCGTGGTGGATTCTCCCGACCTCTTCCACACAGGTTAACGTCATCGAGCAGGGCTCCGGCATACAACCTCAGAAAGGTCTCACATCCTTAGTGGAATCTCCCGACCTCTTCCACACAGGTTAACGTCATCGAGAAGGGCTCCGGCATACAACCTCGAAAAGGACTTTCGACGGACTAATACCCGACACCAAAATTCTTCCTGTCATCGGACTAATACCCGTCGTCGGACTTCTGCTCGTCAGCGGACTTCTACTCAACGTCAGACTTCTGCTCGTTAGCAAACTTCTACCCGACTACGGACTTCTCCATGTCGTCAGACTTCTACTCGTTAGCGGACTTCTACTCGTCGTCTGACTTCTGCTCGTCGACAAACTTTCATCGGACTTCTGCCCGAGGCCGTACTTCTACACGATGTCAGACTTCTCCTTGTCGTCGAACTTCTGCTCATCAGCAGACTTCTACTCGTCGTCAAACTTCTGCCCGTCGACAAACTTTCATCGTTCTTCTGCCCGAGGCCGAACTTCGACACGACATCGGACTTCTCCCTGTCGTCAGACTTCTGCTCGTCAGCGGACTTCTACTCGTCGTCGGACTTCTGCCCGTCGACGAACCTTTGTCGGTCTTCTACCCGACGCTGCACCTCTACCCGACTTCGTACTTCTACTAGATGTCGGACTTCTACCAGTTAATAGACTTTCGTCGGTCTTCTGCCCAACGCTGTATGACTACCCGACGTTGAATTCCTACCTGTCATCATACTTCTCCCCGACGCTGGAAGTATGCCCATCATTTCAACCTCCCTCCTCACAACAGTCTCTCCGACCTATATCTCCAACCAACTGATTAACATCAAACCTCCGTAGGATCTGTCGAAGAAGAAGGGGGAATCTCCGGACTTCCTTGACAAGAGAGGGGCCTCAGAAAATCGAGGGAAGGCCTCAATAGTAAGGACAGAGGGAGAAGAAAAGAATGGAGAATCTCCGAACATCCTTGCCAAGAGAGGGGCCTCGAAAAATCGAGGGAAGGCCTCAATAGTAAGGACAGAGGGAGTAGAAAAGAAGGAGGAATCTCCGGACTTCCTTGCTAAAAGAGGGGCCTCAGAAAACTGAGGGAACACCTCAATAGAAAGGACAAAGGGAGATCAAGAAAGAAAAAAATCTCCGGACTTCCTTGCCAAGAGAGGGGCCTCAGAAAACTGAGGGAAGGCCTCAATGGAAAGGACAGAGGGAGATGAGAAGAAAACAGAAGAAGAAGAGGAGTAGAGTGATTTTCTAAAGGCTTGAAGGGCCTATTTATAGTTTTTTAAGAGAGAGAGGAAGTTTCTAGAATTTCTAATTTTTCTAATTTTTCTAATTTTTTCGAAATTTTTTGGGATTTTTTAGGAATTTTTTCGGCCAAAAAACAATTAAAAAATCATTTTTTAAAGCTGTGGGACCCACTTGAGGCGGTGGATTAAACCGGTGCCTCGCCGCCGTCGAAAAGATGTGAACAACGCGTGAAATCGCGGCTGATTCACGCGGATCATGGCCCCTTTTTGGCGGACGACGGCCGGCTAGGCAAGCCGGCGGCAAATGCCGCGGAACAGCCTGGGAAGGCTGCGGAGTGGCCTGGCGTGCCGCGGGGCAAGCCCGCGGGGCAAGCCCGCGGAGCGGGCTAGTCCGCGGCCCGCGGTTCGGTTTGCCCGGGCGGTAGAACGGGCCGGCTGGCCCGGCAGCGCCGGCAAGCGGCGGCCAACCGGTGAGGCCGGTTCAGCTGTCCGGTCCAATCCGAGACCAAATTTCGTCCCGAAAACAGCAAGTCGGGGGTTTTGGGGGTCCACGGACACGTTTTTCAATGTTCTGGACTCAATTTTGATACTTTCAGAGCTCATTGAGGCCTCCTTGACTTAGTTTGAGGAAAATTTCAAACTTTTGGAACGTAATTTTTTGCTATTCGGCCAACGCAAAATGCCGACACTCATATTTTCGGACTCCTAGAGTTTCGACGTCTGAAAATAGGGGGGCATCTGATACGCCATGTAAAAATTATCTTGATCGAACACGAATCTCAAGACAAAAAAGCTAGTTGGAAACTTCAAAATTTAATTTCGGGAGCATCCGAACTCCGATTTCAGCGGGCTTACAGTCAAACTGAGCGTCTCGAAAATACGAACCCAACGACACCAAGATCGACCCAATTCGAGCCCAAATGAGTCCGAATCAAGGGTTCAAAGCGCTGTTGGAAGGTTCAAAGCGCTGTTGGAAGGTTCAAACCGCAATTTGAGTTACCAAACGGTCTCCGATTTTGACGAGCTTATACTTGAATCGAACGGCTCGACGAGACGAATCCAACAAGCCCAAGATCATTAAATTCCGACATCATTAAGGCCTCCAAATGGCCAACGAACGATGCACGGTCGTAGGATTCAATATCGGCCGTCCATTTGACCACTCACTATTCGCCCCTGATCTCATGCCTATTTACGGGCCATGCCACTCCAGAAAATCTATAAATAGAGCCCTCATTCTTCACAAGAGAGAATCCAAGCAAGAGAGAGAAGAAGAGAAGAGAAGGAAGAAGAGAAGGAAGGAGTTCCTCCTCGACAGCAGCCGGACCACCATAGAACCTCGCCGGACCACCGTAGGAATCTCGTCAGACCACCACCGGACCACCGCAGGAACCTCGCCGGACCACCGCCGGACCACCGCAGGAACCTCGCCGGACCACCACAGAACCTCGCCGGACCACCACAGAACCTCGCCGGACCACCACCTTAAGGCCCGACGTTCAGTCCCTACATCCTGCCGAAGACCTGACGTCTTGTTCAAGGCCCGACACTCAGTCCCTACGTTCTGTCGAAGACCCGACGTCCTACTTAGAACCCGACGTCTTGTTCAAGGCCCGACGTTCAGTCCCTACATCCTGCCGAAAACCCGACGTCTTAAGTAACTGATTGTAATCTGATCATCCTTGGAGGTGATTCAATCCTTTGTAACCAACTCAAAGTCTAGTGGATTCATTTCAACTGGGCTAGGCCCCGTGGTTTTTTTCCTTTCTAAGGGTTTTCTACGTAAAAAATATTGCTTTCTCTGTGTGTGAGCTAATTATCCGTACAACGCTAAGACGTATAATTAAATCTCTATCGCTGCGTATTTTCTAGCCCGCAACAATCCTAATGCCCACCATAAAAAATATGCTAATTGTTGTGTTACAAGTTGTGTCCTAAGAAAGAATTTACTTTTTAGGCTTCTGCTTTTTTTTTTTTTTGGAGCAGGTAGTATCGAGTGGCTACCACGTCAATTTGTCACACGCTTCATGATTTTCACTAGTCTCTTCAGCTGACCTAGACGAGCGACCTACACCCTTGCTACTCGTGGCCAGTAGATTTTTGCTTCATTTGGTATGCTTCATTTGATTCGACTTTCTTACTCAGTGGTGAAATCAACCTTTCATTTTAAGAAAAATAAAGAAACTTTCAAATAAATGGACAAATATTTTTAAAAATAAAATGATGAGATAATTCAAAACAAAATTTTATATTTCATTATGATATATGAATCAAAAATTATTATAAACTTATTAATTTATTTTGCATTTTTTTTAAATACTGCATTACAATTTAATTAAGAATCAAATCAAACACATCTTTTTAAATGTAAGGCACCAATGAAACATTAAGTCAATCATCACTCATCCTACCACAACTAATGTTTAATAATCTTTATTGCAAAAAAATTTTTATCCACTATAACAGTAGCAACTGATTAAAGTAATACATTTATAAACTAAATGATACACACACCATCTTTCTTGACCTTAATAATTTACTTTGCAAAATCAACAATATTGCTTAGAGAAAACTCATCATTGGTATGCATATCAATAATATAAGTTGATAATTAAATTTTAATAGCCACAAGCTCAATTGTAAAAAATCACTTATATATAACTTGGCTAAAAGTATCAATTTTCTCTTATCATAGCAAGGAAGAAATCACTTAAATTTAAACATGTCACACATAAAAACAACTCAATATTAGAATCATAAAAGTAATTATTTAGATCTTGATGTTGCATATCAACTATAATATATAATAGCACAACACGATAATAATATATGTTTGTTATCTATTCATTTCTTCACACATATCGATGACGAGTCATGTATGTATGTATCATTCATATTTATAACATCAACTTAAAAAACACTAAAAAAATGTGACGATTCATCTAGTAAAGTACTCAATCCATTCTCCCTTAATATATATAATTATTTATTAGATATTTAAACCAATTTCATCGCATTATCAATATTTTGATTTATTCTTTATAATGATTGTAATAACTCATTTGTAATTCCAAAATTTTAAATTATCAAATGCATTATAAAAATAAAATAAAAAATCTCCTTTATATCAATCAACATACCTCCTTTAACCGATTATTGGTCATTTATCTCTTTTTTAATAATTTCAAACATCTCGATTAAAGAAGCATACATTCTCATGAGACTAATTAACGTATGAAAATGTGAACTCCAAAGATAACTAGATCTTTATAAATTAATCTCTTGCTTTAAAAATTTACGAAACTTTAAGATGAAAATTCAATTTTAATTTTGCACTAGCATTTTCAAAAGAAATCCTCTTGATTTCTTAATTGTGATCAATAAGAAAATGAAATAAATCTAAGTAATCACTTTTGTTATTTGAATTAGATGTCTAAACGTGACCACAAAATGATAAGCCTTGTCTTAAAATAAATCTAATACAATCAACAACTGCACAATAATATTTGATTTTTTTTTTTATTTCTATCATCCTTACTTAGTCATAAAGTAGGAACACTATATACTTTAACATTTATTAAATCTTTTTATTTTGCTTTGTTGTGAGCACTATTATGTTCTCCAACATGAGCTAATATTTTTTTTTCCCTTTCTAATTTTTGAATCCTTCACCAATGAACAAATCACCACCAACTTGACTTTTAGAAGTTGAACATAAGGTAACAAGGTAATGAATCTGAATTTAATGAAATAGAAACAGGCAACAGGCAACAAGCAACAAGCAACAAGCAACAAGCAAAAGATAAGAAGAATAGATGATTAATATAAAGTAACTAGGTGAGGAATCTGAACCGCAAGAACTTCAAGAACATTCCTGAGTATATAGATATTGTTAAACAAACTATTTACTAAACATCATCTTGGTAGACATTTCAACTCTACTAAATGCCCTACCACGAAGCATCCCATGACCCATTAATTCTAGTAGGAACACCCTCATGATCACTATCTTCCATCTCTGAGCTATAGATAGTACCTTCGATTGTGCACACTGCATTATCACTTTCATTATTGGTTCGTAATTTATGTTTATTTCAGGAATAATAAAATGCACCAATCCATGTTCAATTGATCTTAAAGAGCTCGCCTCGAATTGGTCAAGAATTAAAGTTATGGTTCTGCTACTCAGGATATAACTTCCTCATTAAATTTAAAAAATGGTTATATTAGAATTAAATTAGAATGTCAAAAAAATTATTATTCTATATGGCAAAATTCTTACAGTGAAACTTCCGATGGTCATTGTGAGCCAAAATTTTGAGTACTAAAATCAGGATCTTGGATCATATACTAGTTTGAACATAAAAAACTTCGTATGTTATATCCCTTCTACCTAAGCTATGTCAACAGCATTCTCATTGTTCTTACCCTCAATAGATACAACTCCAGCTTGCAAAACTTGAGGGTTTCAATATGAATTCAACAAAATAGCATCACATGTACCATAATCTGTAATATGCGTAGTCATAAATCCTAACGGAAAATAACTATTAGTTGTACCTCATTAATACTTCAATCAAGTTTCAAGTGATGCAAGATGTACAGTTTTCAATCAACAGGCTTGGTGGTAATGGGAGCTTGAGTCATTTTGTTATTATCTCCTACGCACATTAGCGTGTAATCCTTAGATATACAAAGCACGCCATATTGTAGCATCAATCAAACGTTCTCTAACATCTTCAAGGATGCGAATAATTGCTCTAAGAGCAAAGAAAAATGTTGAAAATATCAATGGCAGTTGGATGAGCAAGTCCAATTCCCTTAAATACAAATCTAAATTTCTATCATCATTACAAAGCTTCCACATCCGCTAGTTCCAACAGGAATGGGTCAGACGAGATATTGTCAAGCAGTATGATCAGTGATACAACAACTAGTGGGTCCCTCTCCCATCCTTTACGAGTGGATATAAAAAACATCCAATGTCTTTAAAGTCCTACAAATGAGTTTTACTATCCTAAAACATAGATTAATTAGCACAAGTCAGCACCTTAACTAACCATCATTACATACCTTTACTATCATCATTAATATATCTCTTTCATCCTCTAGTGTTAAAAGAGATGGGACGAGACAGATCCTTCCTTCATCTCTAGCACAAAAAGTGGTGGATGGGACGAGATGTTGCCAAGCGGTATGACCAATGAATCTCTCCTTCATCCTTCAAAATTGGGTACAAAAAGGCAGTTGATTTCATTTAAATCCTTCAAGCAAGTTTTGGCTTCTTAATATAATAGGTTTCATCCTAATAGATTGAACAATTAATAGATTGGTAATTAATACCTTTTAGCAACCAAAGTCCATAACATCAGCCAATAATCTCTAATAAAAAAGAATAACAAGCTATAGTTCAATCTGGTATCAATCACAACGCTTCGACTAGAAAGAACCCCAAATAAAAAAAACTCACGAATAGACAAAAAAAAAAAAAAAAACTGGCCAAACTTCTAAATTAAAACTTAAATAAAATTAGAAGTTTCAACAAAGGAAACATCTGGTAAGAATTTAGAAAGCGAAGAGAAAAAATGCTTCAAAAAGTTATAAAAAAAATGTAGCAGTTTGTTCGAGGCCAACCTCAATAGTGAATTTTTTTTGAGAGGCACGGAGAACTGCCACAACAAATTTCTATAGCCAACCTTCGAAACAAAGAGCGCAATGCTACAGATGTGCCATCATTCTGCAAATTGGCTTTTACTACCTGTGCTTCAGATTTATTTTATTTTTTCTTATTTAACCATTTACAAAAATAGTAATGAAACGAATGTAATGGCGACAATATTCAAGCAAGCACATTAAGACGTTGTTCGACTGCAAGATCGACCCAATCCGAGCCCAAATGAGTCCGAATCAAGGGTTCAAACCGCAATTTGAGTTACCAAACGGTCTCCGATTTTGACGAGCTTATACTTGAATCGAACGGCTCGACGAGACGAATCCAACAAGCCCAAGATCATTAAATTCCGACATCATTAAGGCCTCTAAATGGCCAACGAACGATGCACGGTCGTAGGATTCAATATCGGCCGTCCATTTGACCACTCCCTATTCGCCCCTGATCTCATGCCTATTTACGGGCCATGCCACTCCAGAAAATCTATAAATAGAGCCCTCATTCTTCACAAGAGAGGATCCAAGCAAGAGAGAGAAGAAGAAAAGAGAAGGAAGAAGAGAAGGAAGAAGAGAAGGAAGGAGTTCCTCCTCGACAGCCGCCGGACCACCACAGAACCTCGCCGGACCACCGCAGGAATCTCGTCAGACCACCACCGGACCACCGCAGGAACCTCGCCGGACCACCGCCGGACCACCGCAGGAACCTCGCCGGACCACCACAGAACCTCGCCGGACCACCACCTTAAGGCCCGACGTTCAGTCCCTACATCCTGCCGAAGACCCGACGTCTTGTTCAAGGCCCGACACTCAGTCCCCACGTTCTGTCGAAGACCCGACGTCCTACTTAGAACCCGACGTCTTGTTCAAGGCCCGACGTTCAGTCCCTACATCCTGCCGAAAACCCGACGTCTTACTTAAGTAACTGATTGTAATCTGATCATCCTTGGAGGTGATTCAATCCTTTGTAACCAACTCAAAGTCTAGTGGATTCATTTCAACTGGGCTAGGCCCCGTGGTTTTTTTCCTTTCTAAGGGTTTTCTACGTAAAAAATATTGCTTTCTCTGTGTGTGAGCTAGTTATCCGTACAGCGCTAAGACGTATAATTAAATCTCTATCGCTGCGTATTTTCTAGCCCGCAACAATCCTAATGCCCACCATAAAAAATATGCTAATTGTTGTGTTACAAGTTGTGTCCTAAGAAAGAATTTACTTTTTAGGCTTCTGCTTTTTTTTTTTTTGGAGCAGGTAGTATCGAGTGGCTGCCACGTCAATTTGTCACACGCTTCATGATTTTCACTAGTCTCTTCAGCTGACCTAGACGAGCGACCTACACCCTTGCTACTCGTGGCCAGTAGATTTTTGCTTCATTTGGTATGCTTCATTTTATTCGACTTTCTTACTCAGTGGTGAAATCAACCTTTCATTTTAAGAAAAATAAAGAAACTTTCAAATAAATGGACAAATATTTTTAAAAATAAAATGATGAGATAATTCAAAACAAAATTTTATATTTCATTATGATATATGAATCAAAAATTATTATAAACTTATTAATTTATTTTGCATTTTTTTTAAATACTGCATTACAATTTAATTAAGAATCAAATCAAACACATCTTTTTAAATGTAAGGCACCAATGAAACATTAAGTCAATCATCACTCATCCTACCACAACTAATGTTTAATAATCTTTATTGCAAAAATTTTTTTATCCACTATAACAGTAGCAACTGATTAAAGTAATACATTTATAAACTAAATGATACACACACCATCTTTCTTGACCTTAATAATTTACTTTGCAAAATCAACAATATTGCTTAGAGAAGAAAACTCATCATTGGTATGCATATCAATAATATAAGTTGATAATTAAATTTTAATAGCCACAAGCTCAATTGTAAAAAATCACTTATATATAACTTGGCTAAAAGTATCAATTTTCTCTTATCATAGCAAGGAAGAAATCACTTAAATTTAAACATGTCACACATAAAAATAACTCAATATTAGATTCATAAAAGTAATTATTTAGATCTTGATGTTGCATATCAACTATAATATATAATAACACAACACGATAATAATATATGTTTGTTATCTATTCATTTCTTCACACATATCGATGACAAGTCATGTATGTATGTATCATTCATATTTATAACATCAACTTAAAAAACACTAAAAAAATGTGACGATTCATCTAGTAAAGTACTCAATCCATTCTCCCTTAATATATATAATAATTTATTAGATATTTGAACCAATTTCATCGCATTATCAATATTTTGATTTATTCTTTATAATGATTGTAATAACTCATTTGTAATTCCAAAATTTTAAATTATCAAATGCATTATGAAAATAAAATAAAAAATCTCCTTTATATCAATCAACATACCTCTTTAACCGATTATTGGTCATTTATCTCTTTTTTAATAATTTCAAACATCTCGATTAAAGAAGCATACATTCTCATGAGACTAATTAACGTATGAAAATGTGAACTCCAAGTATGACTAGATCTTTATAAATTAATCTCTTGCTTTAAAAATTTACGAAACTTTAAGATGAAAAATCAATTTTAATTTTGCACTAGCATTTTCAAAAGAAATCCTCTTGATTTCTTAATTGTGATCAATAAGAAAATGAAATAAATCTAAGTAATCACTTTTGTTATTTGAATTAGATGTCTAAACATGACCACAAAATGATAAGCCCTGTCTTAAAATAAATCTAATACAATCAACAACTGCACAATAATATTTGATTTTTTTTTTTATTTCTATCATCCTTACTGAGTCATAAAGTAGGAACACTATATACTTTAACATTTATTAAATCTTTTTATTTTGCTTTGTTGTGAGCACTATTATGTTCTCCAACATGAGCTAATATTTTTTTTTCCCTTTCTAATTTTTGAATCCTTCACCAATGAACAAATCACCACCAACTTGACTTTTAGAAGTTGAACATAAGGTAACAAGGTAATGAATCTGAATTTAATGAAATAGAAATAGGCAACAGGCAACAGGCAACAAGCAACAAGCAACAAGCAACAAGCAAAAGATAAGAAGAATAGATGATTAATATAAAGTAACTAGGTGAGGAATCTGAACCGCAAGAACTTCAAGAACATTCCTGAGTATATAGATATTGTTAAACAAACTATTTACTAAACATCATCTTGGTAGACATTTCAACTCTACTAAATGCCCTACCACGAAGCATCCCATGACCCATTAATTCTAGTAGGAACACCCTCATGATCACTATCTTCCATCTCTGAGCTATAGATAGTACCTTCGATTGTGCACACTGCATTATCACTTTCATTATTGGTTCGTAATTTATGTTTATTTCAGGAATAATAAAATGCACCAATCCATGTTCAATTGATCTTAAAGAGCTCGCCTCGAATTGGTCAAGAATTAAAGTTATGGTTCTGCAACTCAGGATATAACTTCCTCATTAAATTTAAAAAATGGTTATATTAGAATTAAATTAGAATGTCAAAAAAATTATTATTCTATATGGCAAAATTCTTACAGTGAAACTTCCGATGGTCATTGTGAGCCAAAATTTTGAGTGCTAAAATCAGGATCTTGGATCATATACTAGTTTGAACATAAAAAACTTCGTATGTTATATCCCTTCTACCTAAGTTATGTCAACAGCATTCTCATTGTTCTTACCCTCAATAGATACAACTCCAGCTTGCAAAACTTGAGGGTTTCAATATGAATTCAACAAAATAGCATCACATGTACCATAATCTGTAATATGCGTAGTCATAAATCCTAACGGAAAATAACTATTAGTTGTACCTCATTAATACTTCAATCAAGTTTCAAGTGATGCAAGATGTACAGTTTTCAATCAACAGGCTTGGTGGTAATGGGAGCTTGAGTCATTTTGTTATTATCTCCTACGCACATTAGCGTGTAATCCTTAGATATACAAAGCACGCCATATTGTAGCATCAATCAAACGTTCTCTAACATCTTCAAGGATGCGAATAATTGCTCTAAGAGCAAAGAAAAATGTTGAAAATATCAATGGCAGTTGGATGAGCAAGTCCAATTCCCTTAAATACAAATCTAAATTTCTATCATCATTACAAAGCTTCCACATCCGCTAGTTCCAACAGGAATGGGTCAGACGAGATATTGTCAAGCAGTATGATCAGTGATACAACAACTAGTGGGTCCCTCTCCCATCCTTTACGAGTGGATATAAAAAACATCCAATGTCTTTAAAGTCCTACAAATGAGTTTTACTATCCTAAAACATAGATTAATTAGCACAAGTCAGCACCTTAACTAACCATCATTACATACCTTTACTATCATCATTAATATATCTCTTTCATCCTCTAGTGTTAAAAGAGATGGGACGAGACAGATCCTTCCTTCATCTCTAGCACAAAAAGTGGTGGATGGGACGAGATGTTGCCAAGCGGTATGACCAATGAATCTCTCCTTCATCCTTCAAAATTGGGTACAAAAAGGCAGTTGATTTCATTTAAATCCTTCAAGCAAGTTTTGGCTTCTTAATATAATAGGTTTCATCCTAATAGATTGAACAATTAATAGATTGGTAATTAATACCTTTTAGCAACCAAAGTCCATAACATCAGCCAATAATCTCTAATAAAAAAGAATAACAAGCTATAGTTCAATCTGGTATCAATCACAACGCTTCGACTAGAAAGAACCCCAAATAAAAAAAACTCACGAATAGACAAAAAAAAAAAAAAAAACTGGCCAAACTTCTAAATTAAAACTTAAATAAAATTAGAAGTTTCAACAAAGGAAACATCTGGTAAGAATTTAGAAAGCGAAGAGAAAAAATGCTTCAAAAAGTTATAAAAAAAATGTAGCAGTTTGTTCGAGGCCAACCTCAATAGTGAATTTTTTTTGAGAGGCACGGAGAACTGCCACAACAAATTTCTATAGCCAACCTTCGAAACAAAGAGCGCAATGCTACAGATGTGCCATCATTCTGCAAATTGGCTTTTACTACCTGTGCTTCAGATTTATTTTATTTTTTCTTATTTAACCATTTACAAAAATAGTAATGAAACGAATGTAATGGCGACAATATTCAAGCAAGCACATTAAGACGTTGTTCGACTGCAAGATCGACCCAATCCGAGCCCAAATGAGTCCGAATCAAGGGTTCAAACCGCAATTTGAGTTACCAAACGGTCTCCGATTTTGACGAGCTTATACTTGAATCGAACGGCTCGACGAGACGAATCCAACAAGCCCAAGATCATTAAATTCCGACATCATTAAGGCCTCTAAATGGCCAACGAACGATGCACGGTCGTAGGATTCAATATCGGCCGTCCATTTGACCACTCCCTATTCGCCCCTGATCTCATGCCTATTTACGGGCCATGCCACTCCAGAAAATCTATAAATAGAGCCCTCATTCTTCACAAGAGAGGATCCAAGCAAGAGAGAGAAGAAGAAAAGAGAAGGAAGAAGAGAAGGAAGAAGAGAAGGAAGGAGTTCCTCCTCGACAGCCGCCGGACCACCACAGAACCTCGCCGGACCACCGCAGGAATCTCGTCAGACCACCACCGGACCACCGCAGGAACCTCGCCGGACCACCGCCGGACCACCGCAGGAACCTCGCCGGACCACCACAGAACCTCGCCGGACCACCACCTTAAGGCCCGACGTTCAGTCCCTACATCCTGCCGAAGACCCGACGTCTTGTTCAAGGCCCGACACTCAGTCCCCACGTTCTGTCGAAGACCCGACGTCCTACTTAGAACCCGACGTCTTGTTCAAGGCCCGACGTTCAGTCCCTACATCCTGCCGAAAACCCGACGTCTTACTTAAGTAACTGATTGTAATCTGATCATCCTTGGAGGTGATTCAATCCTTTGTAACCAACTCAAAGTCTAGTGGATTCATTTCAACTGGGCTAGGCCCCGTGGTTTTTTTCCTTTCTAAGGGTTTTCTACGTAAAAAATATTGCTTTCTCTGTGTGTGAGCTAGTTATCCGTACAGCGCTAAGACGTATAATTAAATCTCTATCGCTGCGTATTTTCTAGCCCGCAACAATCCTAATGCCCACCATAAAAAATATGCTAATTGTTGTGTTACAAGTTGTGTCCTAAGAAAGAATTTACTTTTTAGGCTTCTGCTTTTTTTTTTTTTGGAGCAGGTAGTATCGAGTGGCTGCCACGTCAATTTGTCACACGCTTCATGATTTTCACTAGTCTCTTCAGCTGACCTAGACGAGCGACCTACACCCTTGCTACTCGTGGCCAGTAGATTTTTGCTTCATTTGGTATGCTTCATTTTATTCGACTTTCTTACTCAGTGGTGAAATCAACCTTTCATTTTAAGAAAAATAAAGAAACTTTCAAATAAATGGACAAATATTTTTAAAAATAAAATGATGAGATAATTCAAAACAAAATTTTATATTTCATTATGATATATGAATCAAAAATTATTATAAACTTATTAATTTATTTTGCATTTTTTTTAAATACTGCATTACAATTTAATTAAGAATCAAATCAAACACATCTTTTTAAATGTAAGGCACCAATGAAACATTAAGTCAATCATCACTCATCCTACCACAACTAATGTTTAATAATCTTTATTGCAAAAATTTTTTTATCCACTATAACAGTAGCAACTGATTAAAGTAATACATTTATAAACTAAATGATACACACACCATCTTTCTTGACCTTAATAATTTACTTTGCAAAATCAACAATATTGCTTAGAGAAGAAAACTCATCATTGGTATGCATATCAATAATATAAGTTGATAATTAAATTTTAATAGCCACAAGCTCAATTGTAAAAAATCACTTATATATAACTTGGCTAAAAGTATCAATTTTCTCTTATCATAGCAAGGAAGAAATCACTTAAATTTAAACATGTCACACATAAAAACAACTCAATATTAGATTCATAAAAGTAATTATTTAGATCTTGATGTTGCATATCAACTATAATATATAATAACACAACACGATAATAATATATGTTTGTTATCTATTCATTTCTTCACACATATCGATGACAAGTCATGTATGTATGTATCATTCATATTTATAACATCAACTTAAAAAACACTAAAAAAATGTGACGATTCATCTAGTAAAGTACTCAATCCATTCTCCCTTAATATATATAATAATTTATTAGATATTTGAACCAATTTCATCGCATTATCAATATTTTGATTTATTCTTTATAATGATTGTAATAACTCATTTGTAATTCCAAAATTTTAAATTATCAAATGCATTATGAAAATAAAATAAAAAATCTCCTTTATATCAATCAACATACCTCTTTAACCGATTATTGGTCATTTATCTCTTTTTTAATAATTTCAAACATCTCGATTAAAGAAGCATACATTCTCATGAGACTAATTAACGTATGAAAATGTGAACTCCAAGTATGACTAGATCTTTATAAATTAATCTCTTGCTTTAAAAATTTACGAAACTTTAAGATGAAAAATCAATTTTAATTTTGCACTAGCATTTTCAAAAGAAATCCTCTTGATTTCTTAATTGTGATCAATAAGAAAATGAAATAAATCTAAGTAATCACTTTTGTTATTTGAATTAGATGTCTAAACATGACCACAAAATGATAAGCCCTGTCTTAAAATAAATCTAATACAATCAACAACTGCACAATAATATTTGATTTTTTTTTTTATTTCTATCATCCTTACTGAGTCATAAAGTAGGAACACTATATACTTTAACATTTATTAAATCTTTTTATTTTGCTTTGTTGTGAGCACTATTATGTTCTCCAACATGAGCTAATATTTTTTTTTCCCTTTCTAATTTTTGAATCCTTCACCAATGAACAAATCACCACCAACTTGACTTTTAGAAGTTGAACATAAGGTAACAAGGTAATGAATCTGAATTTAATGAAATAGAAATAGGCAACAGGCAACAGGCAACAAGCAACAAGCAACAAGCAACAAGCAAAAGATAAGAAGAATAGATGATTAATATAAAGTAACTAGGTGAGGAATCTGAACCGCAAGAACTTCAAGAACATTCCTGAGTATATAGATATTGTTAAACAAACTATTTACTAAACATCATCTTGGTAGACATTTCAACTCTACTAAATGCCCTACCACGAAGCATCCCATGACCCATTAATTCTAGTAGGAACACCCTCATGATCACTATCTTCCATCTCTGAGCTATAGATAGTACCTTCGATTGTGCACACTGCATTATCACTTTCATTATTGGTTCGTAATTTATGTTTATTTCAGGAATAATAAAATGCACCAATCCATGTTCAATTGATCTTAAAGAGCTCGCCTCGAATTGGTCAAGAATTAAAGTTATGGTTCTGCAACTCAGGATATAACTTCCTCATTAAATTTAAAAAATGGTTATATTAGAATTAAATTAGAATGTCAAAAAAATTATTATTCTATATGGCAAAATTCTTACAGTGAAACTTCCGATGGTCATTGTGAGCCAAAATTTTGAGTGCTAAAATCAGGATCTTGGATCATATACTAGTTTGAACATAAAAAACTTCGTATGTTATATCCCTTCTACCTAAGTTATGTCAACAGCATTCTCATTGTTCTTACCCTCAATAGATACAACTCCAGCTTGCAAAACTTGAGGGTTTCAATATGAATTCAACAAAATAGCATCACATGTACCATAATCTGTAATATGCGTAGTCATAAATCCTAACGGAAAATAACTATTAGTTGTACCTCATTAATACTTCAATCAAGTTTCAAGTGATGCAAGATGTACAGTTTTCAATCAACAGGCTTGGTGGTAATGGGAGCTTGAGTCATTTTGTTATTATCTCCTACGCACATTAGCGTGTAATCCTTAGATATACAAAGCACGCCATATTGTAGCATCAATCAAACGTTCTCTAACATCTTCAAGGATGCGAATAATTGCTCTAAGAGCAAAGAAAAATGTTGAAAATATCAATAGCAGTTGGATGAGCAAGTCCAATTCCCTTAAATACAAATCTAAATTTCTATCATCATTACAAAGCTTCCACATTCGCTAGTTCCAACAGGAATGGGTCAGACGAGATATTGTCAAGCAGTATGATCAGTGATACAACAACTAGTGGGTCCCTCTCCCATCCTTTACGAGTGGATATAAAAAACATCCAATGTCTTTAAAGTCCTACAAATGAGTTTTACTATCCTAAAACATAGATTAATTAGCACAAGTCAGCACCTTAACTAACCATCATTACATACCTTTACTATCATCATTAATATATCTCTTTCATCCTCTAGTGTTAAAAGAGATGGGACGAGACAGATCCTTCCTTCATCTCTAGCACAAAAAGTGGTGGATGGGACGAGATGTTGCCAAGCGGTATGACCAATGAATCTCTCCTTCATCCTTCAAAATTGGGTACAAAAAGGCAGTTGATTTCATTTAAATCCTTCAAGCAAGTTTTGGCTTCTTAATATAATAGGTTTCATCCTAATAGATTGAACAATTAATAGATTGGTAATTAATACCTTTTAGCAACCAAAGTCCATAACATCAGCCAATAATCTCTAATAAAAAAGAATAACAAGCTATAGTTCAATCTGGTATCAATCACAACGCTTCGACTAGAAAGAACCCCAAATAAAACAAACTCACGACTAGACAAAAAAAAAAAAAGCTGGCCAAACTTTTAAATTAAAACTTAAATAAAATTACAAGTTTCAACAAAGGAAACATCTGGTAAGAAGTTAGAAAGCGACGAGAAAAAATGATTCAAAAAGTTATAAAAAGAAAAAAAATGTAGCAGTTTGTTCGAGGCCAACCTCAATAGTGATTTTTTTTTGAGAGGCACGGAGAACTGCCACAACAAATTTCTATAGCCAACCTTCGAAACAAAGAGCACAATGTTACAGATGTGCCATCATTCTGCAAATTGGCTTTTACTACCTGTGCTTCAGATTTTTTTTTTCTTATTTAACCATTTACAAAAATAGTAATGAAACGAATGTAATGGAGACAATATTCAAGCAAGCACATTAAGACGTTGTTCGACTGCAAGTAGGATTTAGCGAATCCTTTGAATCCAAATTTGGTAGATCCAAATTGGGTTGAATTCTAAAAATAATTTAACATCATAGATATTAAATTGTGCTAAATCATATGAAATTGTTTGACAATATACTTCAGGATTCAAAATTTTTATTTCCAAATATATATATATATTTAATAATAAAAAACAGTAATAAAATAAGAATAGTTATTACAAATGCATCTACTCGTAAAATTAAAATAAGCATGCACATTATTATCACACTGAGACATGTTTAAACACATTGTGTTCGCAGTGGAGTCCAATGAAATAATACAATACTATACAAAAGCATAATATCTACCTGAACAATCAATAAAAAATTTACATGTGAGTTGATGATTGAAAATTCTCTTTCCAAATATCAAATATTCTCTCCATTAAATTATGTAATTATGCATTACAATGATAGTACAAGTCCTACTCAATTGAGTACTTACGAGATGTTTTCCACTATTATCACTAAATGATATCAAAATCTTCTAAATTGTGCCATTAGTTCATCGATGTAAGCTTAACACGTAAACCCAATAATAATTACCAAATAGCACTTTAAGATATCCATCATCCACTACCGCAACAGCTCATATCAGCTGCAAACCCGTATTTATCATATCAATAATATATTTATGCATTCACTTAGAGAATTGGCAGCTCGCTCCAGACAACATCCTCATCTCTGCCTCCGTTTAACTTGTATTTATTTTCAAGTAAATGAATAAAATATTCACTTCATATATACATGAAGTTAAATATATTCATTTGCATATTCTTTATATTCATGTTTTAAATGTCTAAATTAAAATTCTTGACTCCGTAGGATAGAGCTATCCTTTCTTGCATTCATAAGGCGATGGATTATGTTTAGAACATTAATTGGAAGCTCACTCCAGGCAAGCATATACCCAAATTGTACACCCCTCAATATATCTTCTATAAATCCTAAATGAACTCGTAAGTCTATGGTTCCTTCTTAAATGTTAAATCAATCTTTGATCTTTTAAACTCAAATTTTAATCAAATCTTCATATATTTGAAAATTGTAATTCTCGCTAAAGATAAAGATAAGAATTTATCCCCTTTAGAATACAGCCTAGGAACCCCCTCTATGCAGCAAACTAAGAAGACAATAACAGAATATTCTTAATCGAGAGTATTCTTAGGTCAATGCCTAAGATGTAAAACCCACACGCACATCAAATAAATCTCATTCGAGCGGGGGTATTGAATGGGAAAAATCTCTTGACTATCAAATTATATATATTATTATCCATCGATATGTGTAGGTTGAAACCGCTATTCTTCATAGATAATCGTATATATGATTACATCTGCTCTCCCAATAGCCTACTTGAGTTGAGTACAAAAGTCTACAGGATAGTGTGATCATACCTTTTGTATTCTGACCCCCGGTAACAGCATCCTTTCAGAGACCCACATAATTATATTATAATATGTGCAAACCTAAGAATGTCATTCAAAGATTCAGAAGCATATAAAATCATTGTTCTATAGCAAAAACCGCCATCATAATAAAGGTCCATTTTGTTAACTCTTAATCAACATGTTAACTTCTTTAAATTAAAATGATTTGTTATTTGCAAATTAAAAATATTTAGATTGTCTTACTCCAAGCATACATAATATACTTACTCATACAACATTTTCACACCCTTTGAATGCCATTTGACTTAAAATTCTCTTAAAAGACAAATAATTATGATGAACAACCTAAACAAAGATCTCTCCCTACAAACATGAACCAAGCTAGGGTGTTCATCATATACCTAGCAAAGTTTATGATTAAAAAGAATAGTTTCATTTGACTCCTATAAGTTAAGCAATAACTACTTCCATGATTCATAAGATTCTGACTCGATGATATCACATGCAAGCTTGAACATACTAATAGAATTAATCCCAACTGTAGCAAGGTACCTTTAAACTTCACTCAAACGAAGGGCTATTTAGATTTAGTACAGGGTAATAATGAAACAAACCAACAATAGATGCTTTGAAACTCCCGAACAAATTTCTAAAACTATGTGATGAAGCAAAAGCAAATCTAGAAAATTTACCTGGCATTAATAATCTTATTGCTTCTATGAAATGATATTAGAGACCTACATGACTTCTCCTAACAATCAAAAATTGTTTCTCCTTGCATCACATTCCTTCATATATAATTTGCACATTAAACTAGGCAACTATACGGCCAATTATTTCTATTCGTTTCAAAATAATTTGAAATCTTAATCTAGGAATAATGATATGAAATATCATGCTGGTCCATATATCTTATTAAAAACCTAGAACCATTTGATGACACTTTCTTATATTCAACAATATTATGAATAGATCATGCATTAATTGCAGATTAAAGGTAAAATTTATTTTAGAAAAACATACCAACATATAACTCAGAGGGTATTAAATTTTCTTCCACATCTGTTTCATTATCTAAAGGCCCATCAAAGTTAACAACTGCATCCCATTCCTGAGTATATAGATATTGTTAAACAAACTAATTACTAAACATCATTTTGGTAGACATTTCAACTCTACTAAATGCTCTATCATGAAATTTCTCATGACGCATTAACTCTAGTAGGATCACCCTCATAATCACTATCTTCCAACTCTGAGCTATAGATGGATGGTACCTTCGATTGTGCACACTGCATTATCACTTTCATTGTTGGTTTCTTAAATTGGTTCGAAATTTTTTTTTTTAAGGAATAAGAAAATGTACCAATCCATGTTCATTTGACCTAAAAGAGCTCGCCTCAAATTGGTTAAGAAATAAAGTAATGGTCCTGCAACTCAGAATATAATTTCTTCGTTAAATTTAAAAATTGGTTAAATTAGAATGTCAAACAAAATATTATTCTATATAGCAAAATTCTTACAGTTAAACCTCGATGGTCATTGTGAGCCAAAATTTTGAGTGCTAAAATCTGGATCTTGGATCATATACTAGTTTGAACATAAAAAACTTCGTATGTTATATACCTTCTACCTATGTCAACAGCATTCTCATTGTTCTTACCCTCAATAGATACAACTCCCACGTACAAAACTTGACGTACAAAACTTGTGGGTTTCAATATGAATTCGACAAAGTAGCCTCACATGTACCATAATCTGTAATATGTGGTCATAAATCCACTACTAAATGGAAAATGACAAATTAGTTGTACCTCATTTCTATTTCAATCAAGATTCAAGTGATGCAAGATGTACAGTTATCAATTAACAAGCTTGGTGGTAATGGGAACTTGAATCATTTTGTTATTATCTCCTACGCACATTAGTGTGTAATCCTTTAGATATACAAAGCACACCCTATTGTAGCATCAATCAAACGTTCTCTACCTTCTTCAAGGATGCAAATAACTGCTCTAAGAACAAAGAAAAATGTTCAAAATATCAATAGCAGTTGGATGAGCAAGTCCAATTCCCTTAAGTAGAAATCGAAATTTCTATCATCATTACAAAGCTTCCACACCCGCTAGTTCCAACCGGAATGGATCAGACGAGATATGGTCAAGCAGTATGATCAGTGATACAACTAGTGGGTCCCTTTCCCATTCTTTACGATTAGATATAAAAAACATCCAATGCCTTTAAGGTCCTACAAATGAGTTTTACTGTCCTAAAACATAGATTAATTAGCACAAGTCCCCACTTAGCACCTTAACTAACTAACCATCATTACATACCTTTAGGGGCCATTTGGAAGCAGGATTTAGGCCGGATTTGAGGTTTGAGGTGGATATGAACGAAATCCAACCAAACATCCTAAAATGCAAAACCAAATCTAACAAAAAATGAAAGCTGCCGTAGACGAAAAATTTTGCCTATTCATGCTAAATCCCGGATTTCCGGAATCCTGTTTTTTGTCAGATTTACAAAATCCGTTGGCTTGAGAGGAAAAGTACGCTCATTAAATCCATTCTATAGCCAAACAATCACACGGGATTTAGTAGGATTTATCATGAATGTTACCAAACAGTTTTTAGGATTTACGCCCCTCAGGATTTCATAAATCCGGATTTAGCATATTTCCGAAATCCTACTTAAATCAAATCTTAGGTACTACCAAACAGCCCCTTACTATCATCATTATATAGCTCCTTCATCCTCTAGTGTTAAAAGAGATGGGACGTTTACTGACACAACTGACAGATCCTTTATCTCTAGCACAAAAAGTGATGGATGGGACAATATGTTGCCAAATGGTATGACCAATGAGTCTCTCCTTCATACTTCGCAATTGGGTACAAAAATGCAGTTGATGTCATTTAAATCCTTCAAGCAAGTTTTGCTTCTTGAGATAATAGGTTTCATCCTAAGTAGATTGAAGAATTAATAGATTGGTAATTAATAACTTTTAGCAACCAAAGTCCATAGCATCAGCCAATAATCTCTAGTAAAACAGAATAACAAGCTATAGTTCAATTTGGCATAAATCACAACGCTTCAAAGAAAAGAACCCCAAATAAAACAAACTCACGACAAGACAAAAAAAAAAAAAAAAAAGCTGGCCAAACATTAACTCAAAACTTAAATAAAATTCGAAGCTTGAACAAAAGGAAACATCTGGTAAGTAATTAGAAAGCGTGGAGAAAAAAAGCTACAAAAAGTGAAAAAAGAAATAAAATTAAAAATAAAAAAAAATGTAGCAATTTGTTCGAGGCCAACCTCAGTAGTGAATTTTTTTTGAGAGGCACGGAGAACTGCCACAACAAATTTCTATAGCCAACCTTCGAAACAAAGTTCACAATGTTACAGATGTGCCATCATTCTGCAAATTGGCCTTTACTACCTGTACTTCAGATTTTTTTTTCTTATTTAACCATTGACAAAAACAGTAATGAAACGAATGTAATGGCGACAATATTCAAGCAAGCACATTAAGGCATTGTTTGATTGCAAGTAGGATTTAGCGAATCCTTTGAATCCGAATTTAGTAAATCCAAATTGGGTTAAATTCTAAAAATAATTTAACATTATAGATATTAAATTGTGCTAAATCATATGAAACAATTTGACAGTATATTTCAGGATATGAAATATATATATATATATATATATATATAATATATATATATATATATATATATATATATATATATATTATATATATAATGATAAAAAATAATAATGAAATAAGAATAGTTATTACAAATGCATCTACCCGTAAAATTAAAATAAGCATGCACATCAACAAAAATTAAATCCTGACAATGTTAAATCCCACGAAACTATTTGACAATGCATTTTAGGATTCAAAACAAGTAAAATAACAATTATTATAAATACATCTACTCATAAAATCAAATAAAATTGCACATTAGCAGGAGCATCGTACCCATTAAAATAAACATTATAATTAAATATAAATTTTAAATTTTTGTGCAGCTCAAGCATAGAGCACACTTAAATTGATAAGCATGATTGGCTCGTTGCCTATGAGTCAGATTAATATTTAGTAAATAATCTATATAAAATGAAATAAAATTTCACTTAACAAAATAAAATAGAACACATCCTTCACATAAGTTGGTGGCAAATGAATGCCTCACTACATCTTATATTCTCACCAAAACTATTGCAAGCCTATTTAGGATATTTATCATTGACTTACACCTAATTGAAATTATTGTCATTATTCTTTCACACTGAGACATGTTTAAACACATCGTGTTCGCAGTGGAGTCCAATGAAATAATACAAACTATACAAAAGCTTAATATCTACCTGAACCAATCATTAAAAAAGCGGACGAGGCGTCCGCATTGAGTCGCGCCTCAAGTCGATGCGGAAGTCATGCGTATCGGGGCTTACGCCTCGAACCATCCAGCGAAGCCTACGATTTTTTCGCATGAGGCGTACGCATTAGAGCGTAACGCCTCGAGGCAGTATGAGGCACCGCCTCGAAATTTTTTCTTCGGTATATATGTAAATACGACACAGCCGATTTGTGTTCGTGTATTCGCGCATAGGATTAGGGCTTCCTGTGAGAATTGAAAGGCGAACTAGAGGCGAAGCCGTGAGGGAAAGAGACGAAGCTGTGAGGGAAGGAGACGAAGACGTGAGTGTAGGAGACGAAGTTGGAAGGAGACGACGCAGGGAAAGAAACGAAGCCGAAGTTGTGAGTGCAGGAAACGTTCAGGCATCGATTAGGTCGGAAGAGCAGGTACGCGGTGTTGTGGCATTGACTATGACGTGCAGTAACGAAAGCTTGAATAACTCCTTATTCGGCTTTCTTTCATTCGTCCGATCAGTACATGCTCGGTACCGAGAAGGTACAAGCTCGGTACCGCTCAGTACAAGCTCGGTACCACTCAGTACATGCTAGGTACCGCTCAATACCGAGTGTACCGAGCAAGTACAGGCTCGGTACTGAGCGGTACATGCTCGGTACTGAGTATTATATGCTCGGTACTGAGTATTATATGCTCGGTACTGAGCGCGGTACATGCTCGGTACTGAGTAGTACATGCTCGGTACTGAGTATTATATGCGCGGTACTGAGTATTATATGCTCGGTACTGAGCGGTACATGCTCGGTACTGAGTTTATATGCTCGGTACTGAGCGGTACATGTTCGGTACTGAGTGATACATGCTCGGTACACTCGGTATTGAGCATATACAACAAACAGGTCGAACCCCGCCAGGGGCAGCGCCCCCTTGGACCCCCGGCAGACTGGTATATTTTTTATACATGTTGTTTTATTATTAGTGATGTAAATAATTGTTAAAATATGTCATATTGTTAGCAATGACTAGTGGCACAAGAAGGAAAGATCCTGCATGGAAATATGGAACTCAAATTGAAGTGTCAGGCGAATGTGCAAAGAAGGGATATGTTTACATGAAATGTAATTTCTGTGAGAAACGCATAACTGGTGGCGTCAAGAGATTGAAGGATCATCTAGCCTGCACTCATGTCAATGTGGGACCATGTGCAAAAGTTCCTGATGAGGTGAAAAAGGAATGTACAAATTATTTAAAGAAGTTTGCCACCACAAAGGAGGTCACACAAAGAAATATGGAAGAGATGATAGGAAACTCTTCTTACTATGGATCACAACATGAAGGTTCCAGTACTGAAAGCCATCTAGTTTCTTCTGATCGAAGCAGTCGGGGGCCCATGGATAGATTTATGCTAAATATTGATAACGATGAAAACATAAATACTCAGGATATTCAGCCTCCAACAACTACAAAAGAACTCAGGAACAAAGTTTGTTTGGATATCGTCAGATTCATCTATGAAAATGGGATTCCATTTAATGTTGTTAGGAGTCCGTCGTGGATCAATATGTTACGATCTGTTGGAAGCTATGGAAGAGGATTACAACTTCCAAGCATGTATGAGCTGAGGACTTGGATGCTGAATGAGGAGGTTAAGACAACTTCAAAAATGATGGATGATGTTAAGAAGACTTGGATTGAGACAGAAGTGACAATAATGTCAGATGGTTGGTCAGATATTCGACATAGAAGTATTATTAATTTCTTGGTTAACAATCCATATGGAACAGTTTTTCTTAAATCAATAGATGCTTCAAGCTTTGTAAAGGATGCACAATTATTGTTTGAAATGTTGGATGAAGTTGTGGAGGAAGTGGGAGATGCCTTAGTAGTACAGGTTGTTACTGATAATGCAAGTGCATACAAAGCTGCAGGAAGAATGTTAATGGAGAAGAGACCTCACCTTTACTGGACTCCTTGTGCTGCACATTGTATTGACTTGATGCTTGAGAGGTTGGGACAGTTGCCTCAACATAAATCAGCCATATTGAAGGCCAAATTCGTCAGTAAGTTTATATACAATCATTCTTGGGTACTCAGCTTGATGAGAAAATTCACTGACAAGGAAATTATTAGACCTGCTGTTACAAGATTTGCTACTGCATATTTAACATTGCAGAGATTCAAGGAGTTAAGACAACCTTTGGAAGCAATGTTTGCTTCTGAAGAGTGGGATAAAAGTTCATGGGCCAAAAAACAAGAAGGAAAATATGTTAAAAAGTTTGTTATGAAAGACGATTCATTTTGGCGCAGTACAAATTATGCTTTGAAGACAACAGGACCATTAGTAAAGGTTCTTAGAATGGTTGATGGTGAGAGGGCCCCAGCTATGGGATTTATTTATGAAGCAATGAATAGGGCTAAAGAAGACATTGCAAAAGAATTGGGAGGTCAAGAAAGTGCCTACAAAGAAATATGGGATATTATAGATGAAAAGTGGGATCGACAATTACACCAACACTTACATGCTGCTGCATATTATTTAAATCCCCAATTTCATTATGATAAGGATTTTCATGTTGATAAAGAGGTGAAAACTGGTTTGTATGCATGTATGGACAGACTTATTTCTGAAGAAGACTACCTCAAAGTGAATGATCAACTTGAGGATTTTCATTTGAAGAAGGGAATGTTTGGATTTAGAGCAGCACAAGCATGCTACAAAACACGATCTCCTGGTATGTTTATAGTTTGAATATTTATAATTTTAATGTTAATATTTATATTCAAGTCTTTTACTTCAACCAATATTCATAAAATATTATGTTTATCTTCATATAGAACGTTTGGAGATGATGTTCCTGAATTGAAAGCTTTTGCAGTTAAAGTTCTTAGCCTAACATGTTCGGCTTCTGCATGCGAGCGTAATTAGAGTATCTTCAATCAAATTCATACAAAGAGAAGAAATCGATTGGCGGCAGATCGAATGAACAAACTAGTTTATGTTATGTTTAACAAAAAACTAAAAGATAGACATCTCAAATTGCAAAATCAAGGAAATATTGAGAATGAAATCGACCCTTTGCTTGTTGATGAGTTACAATCTGATGATGAATGGGTTACTCCTAAAAATGCTGATGTATCTGAAGTTGAAGCAGAAGGAGAAAGTAATGTCAATGAAGAAGACAATCAAGCGACTACCCAAATATATAAAAGAAAGAAACAAAGTGAGATTGGAGCTTCAAAAAAATTTAAAGATATTCTTAAATATAATGAATTATTTTGTATGTTACTATTGTTTCATTTTAGACCTAATGAAATATTAACTGATATAGGAGATAAAGGAAAAAATATTATAGATGAAGAAGAGTTGGAGGATGACTTTGACATTAATTATGAAGATTCTTCTGAAGACAATCAAAGTGATGATGAGCCTGCTTTGGGTCTTGATCCTAAGGGAATGTTTTATTTTTAAGTGAGTTTATTTTAAATCTTGTATTCCAGTAATATTATCTTAAAACAAATCTTCAAATTCATAGTTTACATAATATTTTGTTATTTTTTGTCATTATTTATAATTTTAAATTATTTTTTTTAAATTATTTTTTTTAAATCATTTTGAGGCTTACGCCTCGATCCGCCTCGAGGCTTACGCCTCGCCTCGCTTAGAAAAAATGCCTCGATTCCCGATTTCGCCTTTTAAAACCTTGACCTGAACAATCAATAAAAAATTCACATGTGAGTTAATGATTGAAAATTCTCTTTCCAAATACCAAATATTCTCTCCATTATATTATGTAATTATGCATTATAATGATACTACAAGTCCTACTCAATTGAGTACTTATGAGATGTTTTCCACTATTATCACTAAATGATATCAAAATCTTCTAAATTGTACCATTAGTTCATCGATGTAAGCTTAACTCGTAAACCCAATAATAATTGCCAAATAGCACTTTAAGATATTCGTCATCCACTGTCGCAACACCTCATATCAGCTGCAACCCCATTCAGACCAAATATCACATATACAAAGTAGCAATCAAATGAGATTGCCACTATAACATTCTACCAAGTCTAGACTTCATTCTTGTCTGAGGTCATAAGGACCTATATAGACTCTAGTTTAGTGATCTGATGATTGACAATTATCCACTTGACAATTATATTTCAATCCAGACTTTAATCAAATCTCATTCAGACTTACAAAATGGAATTGAAAATAATAAACATCCGTCAAAACCAATAGTTAAAATGAGGCACCAGATAAGACTGATAAAAAAATTAATACATTAAAATTAAAAGAAGGAATAAAAAATCGAGAAAAAAATAAACAAGGAATAAGAAGTTTCAGATATGTAGCAATTTGTTCGAGGCCAATCTCAAAAATGAGTTTTTGAGAGGCACGGAGAACTGCAATGAAATATTACTATTGCCAACCTTCGAAACAAAGATCACAACCTCATTGATGTGCCTTCATTCTGCAAATTGGCTTGTTCTAATTGTACAATTAGATTTCCTTTGCGCAATGGCGAGAATATTCTAGCAAGGTGCATGGAAATAGAAATTACAATCATTACCACACATAATTACAAAATTTAGTCGACAAAATATTTAATAAAGGGAAATAAAGATTCCAAGAAATAACTCATAAGTGACAACTTTTTTATGGTTCAAGTAGATATTCTGCTTATTTGTGCACTGTTGCATAATTTTATTGGACATTACAACAAATAGGATATATATTTTAACATATCTCAAATTAAAATGCAGCATGATAGTGATTTCAACGAGATATAAGTTAATAGTGAATACCCAAATGTGAACGCAACATTTCAGGAGATAGTTCAGGCCTTCAGGGTGATGCAATGAGAAATTCAATCGCCACAATAAGCCCACAATACCAATCACTTAAGTACATCCATTAAATAAAAATTTTATATTCAATTGTATTTTTAATCGTATTGGATATGTTACTTTTATTGCTGTGTACTTTTATTTGGAATTCATAAGTAGATATGTTTATATTAATAATTATAATTTCATTATAATCTCTTGCATATATCTAATCTGAACTAGTTGACTTGAATATACTGGCATTGCCAAATAATTTTAAACAACTTAATATCTGTCATGCCAAAAATTATTTTAGAATTTAACATACTCAGAATTTAGTAAATCTGGATTTACAATATTTATCTATTTGCAGACAAACAACCCCTTAATCTTAAATGAAATTTAGTAAATCTGCAATGCCTAATAATATGGATAAGATTAATGATAATGAGAACAATACAAACGTTTAAATATTGAAATGCAACAGATAAACGAAAAAAAAGGTATAAATAAAAAATCAAGTACAGACAGAGAATAGAGAAACGTGAAACCCTAACATAACCCTGTAAAATACATAAGAAAAGTAAATATACATCGTCATTCATTAGATGCGCATCCGGGTAAACAATAACCCTGCTTGTAAAACGCAAAAGAAAAGGCGATAACCTTATAAAAGTCACTTGAGTTTCCATAGCTTCACACCCATCGGACCAAGTCAATGAACGATCGCCTCGCAAAGAGTTTTTAGTTGAGATCTGAAAAAAGAAGGTGAAGCGAAGTTTCTAAGCCGAAAGTTAGAGAAGATCAACCTTATCTCGGTCAATTTGCACCAACCCCACATTACAACCGCAGCCGCCGCTTTCGAAGTTCGTCCACGCTGTCTAGCTCTCAGCTCCCGCCGCTATACAACTAACCTAGATGACTATCGCCAGAAACCCTAAAAGTCCGAATCCGGGCACGCTTTCATCCTTTAAATAGCAGAGGAACCACTCCGCAGTGTATTGTTAAACCATTTCTTGAATTAATAAACGATAAATTTGTAAGATGCTTCACCTAAGTTTTTTACTTCTCCAAATATTTTATTTTTAGAATAAACATTTATTTTGGAAAATTATTTTATCCACATTTTTTATTTTAAAAATAAATGAGTATGTTTTTAAAATTTTGAGCATATTAATTTTTTTCTTTTTTTATTTTTAATATAACAATGAATAATTAATATACATCTAAATATTTTTTATTTTAAATAAAAAAATAAATTCTAACTAATATGTTGTTAATATTATGATTCAATGATTCATCATAATAATGAGACCAATGTAATCTAGTATGTAATTAAATGATTGCAGTTATAGTTTTTCAAATACTTAAAATCATTATTGATAAACATGCAGCTAATACTGAGCACAAACATAATAACAACTTAGGTCATCTTGAGACAGTTTGTTTATTACTTCCTAAAGCAGCTTTTTAGTACATAAATTTCTAATACAAATTTCTTGAATTAGAAATTTCTGTACTAAACTGTTATTTTAGAAAGTAATAAAAAAGTTATTTCAAACAAAACTTCAACAAGAATGAAATCATTCAAGTTACTATAGGCTAATCATAATAGATGTTGAAATTTATAAAAATAAAGAGGAAATGAGAAGTTATGACTAACATGTCATGGATTCCGGGGCAGAACCAATATTAGTTCTAAGGGAGGGCAAGTGACAAATTTATAAAAAATAAAAATTAATATAAGGGTGCAAAAATAATTTATTTTACACATAATTATTTTTCAGAGACTTGTTTGTTAATGTTAGAAAAGTTCAACATAATTGAATGAAAATAGCGAGAGGCTAAGAGGCTTTCCGGTTTTTGGAGGGGCAAATTGCATGAAAAAAAGATAGGTTGGGGATAAAAAAAGAATTTCATGAGGGGCATATTACAAATAACCCTTACTATACTAAGAGTTTTAATTTTTTTAGGGCGTGATGTAAATCTTTCCTTAGGAGTAGGGACACATACTAAAGTAGAAAACTCAAGAAAAAATTTTATTATAAAATTTAAGTATTTATAATTACAAGCAACACTATCTACAAGAATAAGAGGAAAAGAACAGATACACAACATACCTCCAAATTTAAATCTACCACCAAAAGTTACCTACTACAATTATTTACATACATATCATCATTACCATATTTATCATCATTAACATATCTAACATTATTATCATATCTAACACCATTATCATATATGTCATCAATTCTAATAACATATACTTCTTTTATGGGTCTTGACATAAAAAAAAAAATCCAATATAACATCGTCACACAAAGGTTCAATAATACCCGATACATATAAGCCCAAAAAATATCATCAAAACAAAAAGGCCTATTAACAAATAAGTCCAAAATATTACTATATATCATACACAAATGCTAGAATTTAAAACAAAGATGATGATAATGATTATGTCTTGCATCACTTCAAACTTTGAAGGATTTTCTTTAATATAATAAAAATCCAACTCATCTTATATAAATTATGAGATTAATTGATGTAACTTGACAAAAGTAAGCCATCAATCATGAAGGTTAGATAGACCTTGCAAAAAAAAGTGGGAACTTTTAATTGCCTCCATCATATATGGCCATAATCTATGGGATCATAAAAGACAGGATGGCAAATACAAAGGAATATCAATCGATATTTTAGTGCTTTTATAGAGGAAGTAATGATATCCATAGCTTATCCATGATGTAAAATCCGACATTTAATATTGGAGAAATACTAGCATCCATTGAAAGATCTATTTCATAAATATTATTATTTACCTTCCTTTGAGCCATTTAAGGATCAAATTTATTAAAGATTAACTTTAGTAGTTCAAATTAAAAATCTTTTATGTCTTAACCTTAACTAAAATAAAATTTTACTTCTTAAATTTTGCATATCAATTATGTCCATCAATAGTAACTTTATACTTATCATTACTTTAAATAAGTTTATATTGAATTCCTTGATGTAAGTCATACATGTCTTGCGTAAATGATGATGTAAATACACTAGACCTATGTGAAACAAGTAGTTCATTGAGATCAGTTAGTTTTCTCGGTTCATTCCTAGTAGTAATAGTGAATGACTCATATATGTTGACCTATTAATAGAGCTAATATAGGTAAATTCTATAATAGGGAGATTAAGATCCTAACTAATAGAATGTTTGGTCACTAAGCATCTAAGTAAGTCTCTTAAGTTTTTATTGACAACTTCAGTTAATAGAATATAAAAGTTTAGTAGCAAATTTTTTTATAGGAATTTTCAAAAGTAGCTCATAAAGTTCACATGGTGATCAGATATAATTATCTTGGAAAAGCTATACATATTGATTATCACATAAAAAATAGATGTTTTACGTAATGCATTTAGTGTCTTACAGCATGAAATGAAGTTTCAATTTAAAAAAGTGTTCAATAACCATTAAGATAGAGTTAAAGTGTTGCAAAATGAGTGGAGATCCAAGGATAAAGTCCATAACAAGATCTTCTAATTGTTTAAGAGGAATTAGAAGCGGCAAGTAAAAAACATAGTTATGTTTTTCATTATTTTCCCTCTGACATGTACAACATTGAGAAGTAATGTGCTATATCTCTCTTAAGGCTCTAATAATAAAGCCTATCCATAGATAAACCATTGATAAAATGGACAAACCCATAAAAATTATGAGCATCATGATTTATGGCTAGAGTATTCCACTCTTGAATGGCCTTAATTTCTTGAAGATCATTAGACATGTTATCACAAAAATGACAAATCTTAAGAAGATAATTGAAGAGGCAATAAATGAGCACTTTTTTAATGAATATATAACTTTTATAATGAAGCACCTCAAAAATTAATCGTAAGTAATTCTCATGATCATTTCTATTTTGATTAAAACTAATATATTATCAAAGTATATGACTAAAAAAATTTTAACAAACGGGCACAAAATACATTACTCAATGAATATAGTTGGGGTATTGGTTAAGCTAAATGACATTACCAACCATTCTTATAAACAATCCTTTATCTTGAACATTATCTTCCATGCAAATCTAATGATATCTACTTTCGAAATCTTTCTCAAAGAAAATCACTACTTTGACCATCATATTTAGCATGTCACCAAGTTGTGGTACAGCCGTATAGAGAACCTATGTTTGATAGTGATTTTATTTATGGTATGATTATCTATATACATATGCCATGTACCATCCATCTTTATAGTAAGGAGGCCCATATTATGTATGAAAAACCTTCAAATCATAAATCATTATTTTATCATTTAAGCTATACATTATCATCTTGGCTCATATGATAATAAGAAAATTTTAGAAGTGAAAAACATGAAATCAAATCTAATAAATGTTGGATGTTTTCAATTAGGGAAGCTCACATGGGAATTCTCCTAGACAAATATCATAAAATAAATAGAAGTCTATTCACCTTAAATTGGAGCGGTGTTAGTGAAAGTGTTAAAAAGGGATTTTTGAAAAACTTAATCTTATTTGGAAATTTTGATTGTTTAAATTTACAGTCTCAAAATTAAATGTCTTATTATAAATAATATATTGCCCCTTAAGGCAAAGATATCGTTTGCTTATGGGTTCAAATGATGAGATTGAAAGTTGTCATCCCAATTGTAGAAGTTGAATTCAAATAAGAATCGCATACGATCTTGAAGGGTCGAAATTAGATTCTATTAATATTCAACCACTATAATTCGGACAAGAGATCATTAATTTCATATTTTATATCATAATAGTGAATGATATATCCCTCCAAGAAGAGAAAATATCACTTATTATTAATCGATGAAATACGATGATAATGATCATTGTCATCTTTATTTTCCCAAAGAAGATTCATGTTAATCTTTGAAATTTAAGTAGAAATAATTTTTTACACCCTAACGAGCCTTGCGTCTCCAGACTAAATAAAAAATGGCACACAATCGCCAAAAATTAGGAAAAGTAATAAATCTTATAGGCAATCAGATAAGAACAAACATAGAAATATAATTAATTCATTAAAGTAAAGTTCATAGGTAAATGTCCCATTTATTACAACCAGGGTCTGAAAAAAGTTAAAAGTTGTCAAGCACCACTAACAACAACCCAGATTCTAATCCTAGTACAGACACAAGTGACTTTGAGTGGGATACTATTTATCTTCGATTCCTCGATCTCTCCTTCGGATCCATATATTCATTGTAGCTGAATACCCAAATGGGAAAGAAAACTCTTCCCCTGAAGAGGTGGTTATTCTTTTCACTTTGGGTATGAAAGTAATCCAAACTTGGGCTTCTAAATAGAAAAAGTTTATACCCCTAATGGGTATCTTTTCCTCTTTGTAATCCAACTTTGGATCTGTGTATCCCAAACTCAAAGTGTAACTTTCACAACTCAATACTCAAACAAATTACATTAATATAAAAATGAAAATTCTAGACTCTCATGTAGAGTTATTCCAAACATTTAAATATGAAAGAGTCCCAAGCAGTTATATATATATATATATATATATATATATATATATATATATATATATATATATATATATATATATAATATATATATATATATTTGTGTGTGTGTGTGTATAAAAAAGTAAATACAATTGATCACACTCATTTTTATTTTGGGGGGCTAAGCAGCTAAAACATCTGTAGTAGTTATATTTATTATTTATTTAGCCCATTTTATTGCCCTGTATGAGCGTGACCACATGAAGAAACCTCAGTGAGCATCCAGATTATTCTTAACCAAAATATAATCTAATTGCCCATCACATCAATCCACTGAGTGCAGTAAATTAAACAAACACATCAAGCAATTTAATCATAACATACATTAAAAACCCAAAAAACTAGCACACAACAGAAAAGTAAACACCAACCTAGCCTAGATTTAGAGCTGGTTGTCCTAACAAACCATCTAAAGTGTACGTAGAAGGTTGTGTGGTTGGAGTAAATCCTAAATTGGGTTGCTTATTGAGATTGTCTAATGTTTGAGTTTGTTAAATGTTAAAGGGGATATTTATCTTTAAGTTTAAATATTAATATATTAAAGCTTAATCAATGGTGTATTTTAATTTTTAAATGATTACTACATTTATTGCTCACTAAGACTGTGAAGTTTATTTCACAATCATGTGATTAAATTAATAGCCTTCACTACAGGAAATTAGCTCATTACCGACAGTTTACTTGTATTAGTGAAAGTGTTGAAAAGGGATTTTTGTAAAACTTAATCTAATTTGGAAATTTTGATTGTTTAAATTTACAGTCTCAAAATTAAATGCCTTATTATAAATAATATATTGCCCCTTAAGGCAAAGATATCGTTTGCTAACGGGTTCAAATGATGAGATTGAAAGTATATCATCCCAATTGTAGAAGTTGAATTCAAATAAGAATCGCATATGATCTTGAAGGGTCGAAATTAGATTCTATTAATATTCAACCACTATAATTCGGACGAGAGATCATTAATTTCATATTTTATATCACAATAGTGAATGATATATCCCTCCAAGAAGAGAAAATATCACTTATTATTAATCGATGAAATACGATGATAATGATCATTATCGTCTTTATTTTCCCAAAGAAGATTCATGTTGATCTTTGAAATTTAAGTAGAAATAATTTTTTTACACCCTAACGAGCCTTGCGTATCCAGACTAAATAAAAAATGGCACACAATCGCCAAAAATTAGGAAAGGTAATAAATCTTATAGGCAATCAGATAAGAACAAAAATATAAATATAATTAATTCCTTAAAGTAAAGTTCATAGGTAAATGTCCCATTTATTACAACCAGGGTTTGAAAAAAGTTAAAAGTTGTCAAGCACCACTAACAACAACCCAAATTCTAATCCCAGTATAGACACAAGTGACTTTGAGTGGGATACTCTTTATCTTCGATTCCTCGGTCTTCTCTCCTTCGGGCTCCATATATTTTTTTGATAGCTGAATACCCAAATGGGAAAGAAAACTCTTCCCCGGAAGAGGTGGTTATTCTTTTCATTTTGGGTATGAAAGTAATCCAAACTTGGGCTTCTAAATAGAAAAAGTTTATTCCCCTAATGGGTATCTTTTCCTCTTTGTAATCCAACTTTGGATCTGTGTATCTCAAACTCAAAGTGTAACTTTCACAACTCAATACTCAAATAAATTACATTAATATAAAAATGAAAATTCTAGACTCTCATGTAGAGTTATTCTAAGCATTTATATATATTTGTGTGTGTGTGTATGTATAAAAAAGTAAACACACTTGATCACACTCATTTTTATTTTGTGGGGCTAAGCAGCTAAAACATTTGTAGTAGTTATATTTATTATTTATTTAGCTCATTTTATTGCCCTGTATGAGCGTGACCACATGAAGAAACATCAGTGAGCATCCAGATTATTCTTAACCAAAATATAATCTAATTGCACATCACATCAATCCACTGAGTGTAGTAAATTAAACAAATACATCAAGCAATTTAATCATAACATACATTAAAATCTCAAAAAACTGGCACACAACAGGAAAGTAAACACCAACCTAGCATAGATCTAGAGCTGGTTGTCCTAGCAAACCATGTAAAGTGTGCGTAGAAGGTTGTGTGGTTGGAGTATATCCTAAATTGGGTTGCTTATTGAGATTGACTAATGTTTGAGTTTGTTAAATGTTAAAGAGGATATTTATGTTTAAGTTTAAATATTAATATATTAAAGCTTAATCAATGGTGATTTAATTTTTAAATAACTACATTTATTGCTCACTGAGACTGTGAAGTTTATTTCACAATCATTAGGATTAAATTAATAGCCTTCACTACAGAAAATTAGCTCATTACTGACAGTTTACTTGTAAATACCGGCGGTTCTGAATAAAACTGGCGGCTTTTTGGTGGTTGTCACACCGTCGGAAAAAATGGCATCGGAAACCATTGTCGGTGGCATTTTTCCAGCAGTTTATTTCACCGACAGCTTTCCGGTGGCATACACTACCGTTATCGCCGGTGTTTTTACTGGTGGCTTCCCGGTCGTCCGACTGCCGGTACAAATACTGTCGTTTGACTGCCGGTAGACCACCGGGAAATGTCCCGGTGGCTAATCGGGCGTCATAGCCGAAGGAATTCCGGGCGGTTGTAGCCGCCGGCGTGTCGCCGAACAACCACCGGACAACATCGGCAAACCGCCGGTAAAATACCGGCGGATATAAGAGATTTCTGGCGGCGTCAATCAGCCGTCTGGTATCAACATTTATGGCAGCTAAATTGCTGGTTAGCCGCCAAAATCCTGTAGCACTTGAAAAAAAATTGACAGCCTCCCCTCTATTTGAGGGATTTTCATCTTAAACTCTAAACCTGCACAGAAAATTATAATCATAATTTTGGGCAACAAGCCACTATAATCCATCATAGCAATTATCACAATTGTATTCATAAATTAAATCAAACAAAACAATAAATAAAACCAGAGTTCTAACTTCACAAGTTCAACCAAGTTCATCAAACCAAAGTTTTAAGTTCAATAAGTTCAATCAAATAAGTTTACAATCAACACCATCATAAGTTCATCAAATATAAAAAAGTGTTAATCCTCAATTGTATCCTCACTGTCTGGAGATGCATGTGGCTGCTCCGTCTCTTTCTCTTTCTTCCTTTGATTTTCATCTCTATAGGATTGCAGCCTGCTTGCATTTCATTTTGAATATTTCTCATCTCTTCAATCTCTCTAGTCAGCGCTGCAACCCTTCTAGCTTATATTTTTTTCAGCTCCACTTGGATCATAAAATATTGAGATGGATGAACTGTCCTCGTAAGCATAGCCCTATGAACCCAAGCCATATACCCTCCCCCTCTATCTTCCACCAACAACATCTGACCATGTATGATACTAAAAAATCTGGGTCGATCTTGAAGATGATCCCTCACCAGTGGACTGTCGACTTTCTCGAGCTCATACAAAATCATCCTGCGAGAATAAATCCATAAAATATATTGATATTACAATTAATTTTATTAAAATAAATTTCTATTCCCAAACTCCAAAAAATTATGATCTTCTGAACTCATTGATGCATAGAGTCGCTGAAGTCTTGGAATGATCGGTAAATAAAATAAACGGGAATATGGAACATCTTTCTTTTGAAGATGTTGTTTTCTCAAGTTTGGCTTAAATTGAGGAGCATTGTAGGTGCGACAATAAGTTTTGTTGCATCATCCTTGTAGATATAACATACATCCATTGATACAACAATTAATTTTTGTAGCAGAGACCCAACTGGATACTAATTTCTACGTTCGGTACAAGTCGTGTGAATTAAATTGTCTGTTATTAGTTATTTCTTGAGAAGACCAATAAAGTTATTGAAACAATCACGAGGAATATTATACTCAGTTTTAATACTTAACATCCTCACTGCAATGGATAATTCTGAATGGGTACTGCAACCGTCCCAATTAGTTTTTGAGTTGCAAATAGTAACTCAAATAATTTTTGAGTTTTTGCATTTAGTGGCTCTTCCATACTAGCCCTTAAATTAAGACCTGCTACATCAAAAATAAGTTCTTCATAGGGTCTACTCATTTGATCTTTATCAAATGTTTCATAAGCTGTGGATGAACCGACATGAGCATCTCTGTGTGGCTCGTACTCGCCATGTGATGTCCAAATCCATTAGTCTGGAAGAAATCCCCTATGATATAAATCAAGCTTCACATCATCGGGCTTGAGGAATGCTTTATTTTTATGCTTCGAACATGGACATTTAAACATTTTATTAAACTAAAAGGAAGACAGTTGAGATGCAACTTGAATAAAAGTTTCAACTCCCTATATAAATTCATCTGTCAATCCTTTTTGATCAGGCAACAATCTATTATAAATCCAATATCTCTCTTCTTAGATAATCATTTGGACGTTGAAGCAAACGTCCCCATACATAGTTATGAAAACATTTATTAAAACACGTGTGTCCCTCTCACTGGGTCTATTGCTACTAAAATTACACTCTATATATTCAATTTTAGATCTACTAAAGAGAAAACCTTTAGACTCTAAAATTGACCTCCATAATTCGAGTTTACCTTCAACTCCCTCTCTAGTCTTATCAACATATAGAATTTCATCAACAAAAAGCATACAACAAAGTACATCTAAGGCGACACTCTCTAATCTCATCATCTACTGGAGGTACTCCAACATTTCCATGTATATGCTCATTCCATATTCTATCTCTAGGGGTAAAGCCACTCATCCACCTAAGCTCCCTCATCTCTGCAACACTTAACTTTGTATTATGCTTCTCTTTTATTGACTAAGATTCGACACCATAAAGCATTGCATGATCTCACCACCATCTTATAGAATTTTCCCTAAAGTTTGAGGGGGTCTTTTCTATCACACAATAAGCCCGATTCATTCCTCCATTTCAACCATCCAACTTGAATTGTGCTGATAATATCCCCTTCTATTTCACCATCACGCTAAACAAAAGATCCAAGATATCTAAAATGTGTACTTTTACTAATTACTTGATCGCCCAAAGTCACAATCCCCTCACTAGGTATATTGCTACTAAAATTACACTATATATTCAGTTTTAGATCTACTAAAGCGAAAACCATTATACTCTAAAATTGATCTCCATAATTCGAGGTTACCTTCAACTCCCTCTCTAGTCTTATCAACATGTAGATTATCATCAACAAAAAGCATACACCAACGTAAATATAAGGCGACACTCTCTAATCTCATCATCTATTGGAGGTACTCCAACATTTTCATATATATGCTCATTCCATATTCTATCTCTACGGGTAAAGCCCAAATTAAGTCACAAACCGCTCACTATGTCTATTGCTACTAAAATTACACCCTATATATTCAGTTTTAGATCTACTCAAGAGAAAACATTTAGACTCTATAGTTGACCTAGTTTACCTTCAACTCCTTCTCTAGTCTAGTGAGAACAAAAAGCATACACATCAACAAAAAGCATACAACAAGGTACATTATCTCGCAAATGTCTAGTGAGAACATCCATGACAAAATACATTAAAAAAAATTAAAAAAGCTCACCTCGTAGGTGGCGGCGTCACGCACGGAAAATACAAGTTCATTGGCGATTGCAGTGGGGAGTTCGTGGGCGGCCGGAGATAGCTCGGTCGCGCGAGAGAGCGGGCGGAGGAGAGGGGCAAGCGCAGCCGGAGAGAGAGAGAGAGGTGAGAAGATGAAATGAAATGAGAGGCTCAGGCTAGTTTATTTTAGGCTTTTACTGGTGGCTATCCGACGGCTTAAACCGCCGGTACTTAAATCACTTAACACCGGCAATTTTTGCCGCTGGTATACCGTCGGTACCTTTCAAAGCCTGCGATTTACCCTGCAATTTTGTGACCGCTGCTATGTCCGGCGGCATAAGCTTGTGTAACGGCTGGTGGGGACGTCGGTATTCACCGGAGGCCAAACTGCCGGATAAACTGTCATTAGTACCGGCGGCTAGACAACCGTCTGTCTTGGCCGCTAATAATTGATGAATTTCTTGTAGTGCTCGTAGGTTCAGGTTACCAGTAGCAATCGGGATTAGATAAGTTAATTTAGTTTATTAGACATTAAGGGTTGATTAGTATTAATTAATTTGATTAATTATTGATGTTTTGTTTTTCATCAACAGGTTCGTGACGTTGTGCCACGAGGCTCGAGGAATCAGGCCTCCTTAGGATACATAGTCCTGCAGCCCAGAGTAGTCCATCTTAAAAATCTTATTTATGTAGTTGAATTAAGGATTATAATGTAGTTAAGTAATTAAAAGTGACTTCATTTTAATGTTTTATACTCTATTGAATTTATTTATGGCGTTGTGCGACCAGGCTTGTGGAACCATGCCTCCTTAGGACACGTAGTCCCATAGCCCGTAGTAGTACATCCAATAAACTTTATCTTTAAAGTTGTTGTTATCTATTAGGATATCGGTTAAGTGATTTTATTAATCACATTAGAATTTTCTGAAATTTAATTGAATTATTGATTTTTTTTTAGATTTATTGGAATTTTTTAATGTGTTAACTAAGGGTCCAAAAGTTGACTTTTTTAATCAAAATTAATTTTGAAAGTTTCAAATTTTTAACAAATATTAGACCTTATGATGAGTAGTTAGACTATTAATACGCTTAATTTGGAGTTTTTTACAATAAGTTATGAATTTTTTTAAATTTTGATATGATTTTGACTCGAGTTTTATCGAATTGTTGACATTTTGACTTTGATTAGTTTTTGAAGGTTTGACATTTTTGTAAAATATTAGATTTTAATTTGAGTTGAATGCCTTTGAGTTTAATCAATTTGGAATTTTTTAGAATTGGTTATGATTTTTAGAAGTTTGGGAATTTATTGAATTTTTAAAATTATTTTAATTAAGGGGATTTTTATGATTTTGATTTAAATCAGACTCAAACCTGTTGGAATCACCCACAAAGGTCAGAAATAACCTAAGGGGATGCTTCCAAGCATTTGGGATTTTTTTAATTTTTGAATTATTTTTAATTAATTAAATTAATTAAATATTCATTTTTAATTAAAGTTAAAATTTTCTTATAATTTATGTCAAATTAAAGTGCTTTTAATTTTCTCTAATCAAGGGTTTAATTATGGTTAGTTAAAAGTATTATATGTATTTTTTAGATTTAATTTTGATTTATTAGAATTTTTTGAATTTTAAATGTTTAGTTAAGGGTTTAAACTTAAGTAAATTAATTAAGAGGCCTAATGACTTCAAAAACTATTGATAAATTTTCTATGTGTAGGCAATGTCACTATGTTTATGTGTTCAAAATTTTAAGTCAAGAAGATATGTATCCTAATTATTAGAAATTTTATAAGTTCTCTAAACAAGTCCTTAATTATTGTCCTTAATGATGCCACTAATTTAAGTATGTTTGAATCAAGGTTGTACTAACCTGGCCTTGGAATTAACACGTATAAATACCCAAAAATAACACAATTAAGTCCTTAAATCTCGGATAACCTAGACTAAGTGGTGTGTGTATACTACACATACAAAGGATAAAGAGCACAACTATTCACTAATCCCCTCCCATGATTCCTATTCATGTGAACTCATGCTAAGTTTAAGATTTCAAAGGACCACTCAAGCTCTCACAATTTAACACATATAATTTTAAAAGTAATTATAATATTTAGAAAATAGATTAATCTTTGGATTTTCTAGAAAATTTAAGATAAGTCAAAATAATTTTGAAAATAAACCCAAAATAATTTCAAAATAGTTTTAAAAAAATTTTGAAGAATAGTTTGTAATTTGAAAATAATTTGAGGTTCTTTGGATTTATATAAATTTTTTTAAGTTAAATATTAATTAAACATTAATTAAATATTTAAGTCTTTAAATAGTTTAAATTATTCAAAATATTTAAGATATTAAAAACAAGAATTTTAAATTTAAAATAATCAAACTAAGTTTTTTTATTTTTAGTAAAATAAAATTAATTTTTTAATATTTTGAAAGATATTTAAGTTAAATTAAATCTTAAAGGGGGTTAAATAATTAAAATTAATTAATGTTAATTAAATTAATTTTAATTTCAAATTAAAGATTTCTTAAAATAATTTTTAATTATTTAGAATATTTTAAAACAAAAGCTTTAATTTTGGAAATGTTTACTTTAATATTTAATTAAATACTAATTAAGTGTTAAAATATTAAAAATTTAAATGTAAAAAAGAGACTTCAAAATATATTGGATATTTCAAAATAATTTTAATTTTATTTAAAATGGTTTATAATTTCAAGCAAATCGATATATCATAGATAATTTTTAGATTAGTAAGTAATTTCTAATAATTTTTTAAATTTTTTGCTAAAACAACAACAACAACAACAAGCCTATGCCCCATTATGTGGGGTTGGCTACATGAATCCTTTTTGCCATGTGTCCTGTTAAAAGTCAAATTCACATTTAAACCTATTAAATAAAGATCATTTCTAATATTTTCTAACCAATTCTTTTTAGTTTTACCTCTACCTTTCTTAACATAAGTCAAATCTAATACCTCAACTTTCCTAACAGGTTCATTGGAAGGCCTCCGTTTAATGTGGCCAAACCATATAAGGCGACTCTCTCTAATCTTATCTTCCACTGGAGCTACTCTAACCTTATCATATATATGATCATTTCGTATTCTATTTCTAAGGGTAAAACCACTCATCCACCTAAGTATCCTAATCTATGCAACACTTAACTTAGTATTATGCTTCTCTTTTAATGGCCAACATTCGGCACCAAAGAGCATTACAGGTCTCACCACCATCTTATAGAATTTTACCTTAAGTTTGAGGGGGACCAAATTTTTTTGCTAATTAAAATAATTAATATAGTAATTACATAATAAATAATAGGTCTCAATAGTGCTGGCGGAAGTTGGAGGACACACGATAACCGGGGGTTGGCCCGTGGAATCACAGGTAATGATTGCCTGACGGAGCAATGATTGCAGCGCTAGTAATCATCGGATAATGATGAAACTGTAGATGCAGTTTCACTTATCCGAGTCAACTTGGCCTCTCCACCATCAGATCATCCACTATAACTAATCAATAGTTATGATTCAGCCGGATGAAGTAGATGATCGTGGGATCGAAACTACGGTTGAAAGAATGCACGGAAAGCTTAATGTGGGTCATTGATCATGCGATCAATGGCTCATAAAATGTACACTAAGGGTACGTAGCGAACGAACCCTAGAATGGAGTTTTTAGCTCATTCGATCGATCAGGTTAACCAAATAAGTTGAAATTTTAAACCTAAGTTTAACATATGATTAAAAATTTTGGGGGATACTTAATATGGCTTATAACACACATAGTAAAATGCTAATTAACCCTAACTATTATGACCTAGGGCTAAGGATTTTAGGAGATTTTATAGTTGGATTCATAGAAAAATGAAACGGTTGCACTTGCAGACTATCCACATATGTTTTCCCTCTTGAAAGCATGGTTCAAAATGCCTTGGATCGATTGGATGAAGCTTTAGACGGAATTGGCACTAGGGTGGCCAGAGGATCGTCACCGATGAGCTTCCAATGGCTTGGTTTCACTTGGAAATTGAGGAGGAGGGTCTGGGGATTCAAAATGAATTAAGGGCTGGACTGGAGAAAGCTAGAGTGGAGAGAGAGTCTAAGGATTAGAATGATCCTCAAAATGGGGCTTTTGCCCTATTCAAATGACCAAGAGACAAATGGATGGTCCTGATCAATTAGAGACCCTCCTTGGATCATTGACAAGTGTTCCAAACTGTTGGGTGGTATAGAAAAAGGTTGGGTCAAGCTCCATTGCTATTGGATGCTTTCGGCTTGAAGGGAGGGACCATTTCCCTTTTGGGTTAAACTAGGGATTGGGCTTGGTTAGAGAGTTATTAAGAGAGCTTTAGCCTCATTTGGGACTAACTCAGCAGCCTAATCTAAGGGATAAAGCCACCTTTAATAGGGTGTTGACCATGAAAAGGGGTTTTAGCATGGGTTGACTTTTTTGACCAGTCAAAGTGTTGGTGAGGTGGCAAGAGGTAGGATAGGAGCTTCTGGTTGAGAAGGTTTAAAGCTTTGAAATGATGTATTTAGAGTTTAGAGAGGGAGTTGACTATTTCAAAGAAAGGTTTAAATGCTCAAGTTGACCATTGGACTAGTCAAAGGGTTTGGTTGACTGATGAGGTGGATTGGAGGGAGTGTAACTATTATTGAGTCAAGTGGGAAGGATCAAAGTGGTTAGAGCCATGATAAGGATGAATGGGAGGATGTAACATGGGGTTTGACCATGGATTTTGAGTTGACTTGGTCAAACTCAAAGGGTTTAAGTGGTGCATGATAAGGTTAATTCAAAATATAGCATGGAGTTAGATTGAGGGTTTGGAGGAGTTAATTTGGCCAAATGGATAGATTTGATTCAAATAAGCTAGGTTTGACCAGATGTTGACTCAGATGATCAGGTCAATTATTAATTAGGTCAACATGTGCAATCAGGTCTAAACCATTGGGAAAAGTGTTCAAAGGAGTTTGATTGAATTTGAAATTAATTTGAGTTTGGATTAAATGAGTACAGAGTTTATGTTGGGTTTGGTCAACCTAGGTTTCCTTGGTCAATCAAGTTGACCTAGGAGTAGGGGTTGGGCTCAACAGTTTGAATTGATCCAAGGAGTCCACTGGAGGTAGCTTCAAGGTTTGGGGAGGTCACTTCTGTTGGGTCTAGTAATTAGGTTGTTAAGCCTAATTAAATGTCCCAAGGCTAACCAAGAGGGGGGGGTGAATTGGCAATTTAAAAAATGTAACTTCAACTCTTGGAATTTTAGAAAACCTTTTGAATTATTGATGCAAGTTAAAATTAAAGTTTAAAATAAACTTTTCAACCAGAGTAAACAACTTGCAATGAAATTAAATGCGGAATAAAAAATAAGAAAGAACACACCAGATTTATAGTGGTTCGGTCAAACCTTGACCTACATCCACTCCCCAGAGGCACCCTCTGAGTATTGCACTAATACCACAAAGTGACTCTCCTTTTGCTCCCACAGCAAGGCGGAGAAGCCTGTACAAAATCACTTTCACCTTCCCCGGTGCGGCGGAGTAGCCAGGTTCTTTAACACCAAAGAGATCTTCTTCTTGCCAAAACTTCCCTCAAGACGACCCTTGAATCCGATGGTAATGAGGTGCAAGTTCGCCGGAGCAACTGTGTGAATATCCCCTTCACACTCCCTTGAAATCCCCTTCAAGGATCTTCTCCCTATCAAACTCCACCCTTTCCTCTCTCCCTTTCAAGTTCTCTCTTCAAGTTTTCTCCACAAGAACGAAGACACAATGACTGTCAAAGATACACTTTGTCGTCCTTTTACACTTCTCCAAGTGTCAGCAGAGAACCAGACCGATGTTGTTGAACTTCACTTGAGAGCCTTCGCTGGAGCAACCGTGTGAATATCCCCTCAACACTCCCTTGAAATCCCCTCCAAGGATCTTCTCCCTCTCAATGATCCCTCTCAAGAGAAAACAACTCCAAAGGCATTTGTAATAGTTTCTAGGACTCCTTATATAGAAAGCAGAAGAAAAACCGTCCAAAAAACTGCCCAAAACAAGTTTTTCTGCGCACTGGATCGTCCCGTACGAAATTTTGTTCATCTGTACGAACCAATTTCGTCCTGGACGAAATTGGTTCGTCCTGGGACGAAAATATTTCGTCTGGACGAACAGTTATATCAAAAGTCGGTTCCGAAAACTGCCAGAAACTGCCATAGTCGGTTCCCATCGTCCTGGACGAACTGGACTTCGTCTGGACGAAAATTTTACAGAGAACCCATCGCCTGGTACGATAATAAATTTCGTCCTGGACGAATAGGACTTAGAAAATATTTCCAGTTCAGTTCTTGTCCGTTCCATTGCTCTTACAAGGAGATAACTGATCTGATCGTCCCGTACGAACAATGTTCGTCCCGTACGATCAGTATAAAAACTTTTTCAAGATCTCCTTTAAGTTTGTGTAAATTTATTCACTCAATAACAATCACTCCCTCTCAAATTTAATTCAAATAAAAAGTACAAGCTTCAATTTCACAAAGTATCTCATGCTGAATTTGATTTGAAGTCTTCGTAGTCTGGAGTTTGATTTTCCTGAAATATTAGTACACACAAGAGCAAAAACAAATCTTCCAAAAAGTGTTAGGAGATAACTACACATAAAACAATAATATTTGGAATCATCAAAATAATACAAGTTGCAAGAATGTAAAATATGCAAATAACAACTTTCCTAACAATCTCCCCCTTTTTGATGATGGCAAAATAATTATTGTTAGTAAAATTTCAAACCATTTTAAAATCTCCTAAACTCCCCCTGAATTAATGAATGCATTAAAATAAGGAGGCATTTTAAAAAACAATTTTTTTTTTTTTTTTTTTTAATTTTACATACACACATACACAAAAACAATACACAAAAAACATTACAAGACACACACAAAATTTAAAAAAAATTCTCCCCCTAAATAATACAAACAATAATCTCTCCCCCTTTTTGACAACAACAAAAAGTGAAGAAGAAATAGACTAGTAATGTAGAAAATCTTATGAAAAATTCATGTATAAATTTAATCTAAAAAAGTGATTGACATAAGAATGCAACTAAGAATTAAGAACATTAGTCAAATCATAGAATTTCATAGAATTTAAAAAATTGATATAACATTGTAATAAGTAAGAATTTATGAAAAACATGATTCAATTTAGACATTTATGATATGAAAAATCATTGTAATAAAGATGAGTAAAAAATTGCATATTCCAAAAATCAATTGAAATATAAATGAACATTAGATCTACTTGAATTAATAGACTAAAAAGAATCTGGAAAGAAGAAAATCACCACAAGTGGCGCTTTGCGCATCTTTTTCATATAGGTGGCACATTTTTGTGCCTCTTTCTTTATTGGGCTTATTTTGTGCCTCTTTTTCACATTTGCAACTTTGTTGCGCTTTCGTTTTGATTTTGTACATTTGTACAATTGTCAAGAGTAATTGAATTCTTTCCAAAGACAATAATCTAGAATCTCAAATTTTTCTAAGTGCATAAATATTAATTGAAAAATGAAATACAAAATAAGATAGACATCTAAGATACAATAATAATAATTAAGATTTTGTAGTCTAAAATGAAAGACATGAAATTAAAAAAAATTCTAACTAAAACAAGTTATAGGCAAAAAATTAAATTTAGATAAACTAGATTTTCTAATGAAATTAATTTCTAATTACAATTTTAGTTTAGGCACAATAGAGATTAAAAGTACTAAATGAATTTCATAAAGATTAAGAACATTAACATCGAACTAAAACATGAAATCAAATGAGAAAACATTTCAAAATCATTCAAAACACAAAAACACACAAAACAAGCAAAAATAAAAATACAACAAAAATAAATAAACAAAGGGTTTTAAACATCATTTTTCTCCTGGTCTGATGATTCAGAAGCTAGATCCGCCCAGGAGATTTTTTGCTTTTCATTATTTTCCCATTTTATAATTTGCTTAGCTTTGCCCTTTTCTTTAGCAGGAAGAGTTCTCAAATTAGGGCACTGACTTTTCAGATGTCCAGATTTCCTACATCCAAAGCAAATAATATTTGAAGAAATCAGAACATTCTTACCATTTTTACCTTTATTCCACTTTTGTTGATGCTTATTCTTGTGCTTTAGTGGACTTTTCAATTTGCTTGTTAAGTCATCGCTTTTCTCACCAACTAAGCCACTTTTCTCCATGTCTTCCGCTTTTAGCATTATTGTTTCACCTGCATCCAAAAGTCTTTGACCCAAACATTCCTCGTAGGCAATGAGTGAGCCAATCAAATTATCAATAGAATATTCATTCAAATTTTTCGATTCACAAATAGCAACAACTTTGGCATCAAACTTGTCAAGTAAACAACGTAGAATTTTATTGACTATTTCAAAGTTTGAAAACTCTTTACCTAAAGCATGCAATGATGTTACAATTTGAATAAACCTAGTATACATGTCTAAGATCGACTCATAAGGTTTCATGCTAAAGAGTTCATAGTCATTCATCAAAAAATTCAACTTAGATTGCTTGACTTCACTAGTACCTTCATATGTAATGCATAAACTGTCCCAAATTTCCTTACCTGTAGTACATGTAGAGACTCTCATATAATCTTCAGAATTTAAAGCACAGAATAAACAATTCATACATTTAGCATTTAATTGTGCATAAATTTGTTCTACTCTACTCCATTCAGAAAAAGGGATATCAGTTTTGATTCCATCTATAATACGTGACGGTACAGAATAACCACTTTGAATCATATGCCACATGCGATAATCTATTGATTGCAAGAAAGTAGACATTCGAATTTTCCAAAAATCAAAAGAAATACTTTCAAATAAAGGTGGTCTAACAATCGAACATCCATCTAACAATTTATGGTTTCTAAAATTAGCCATATTCGTTTTTCAAAAAGTAGTCTAAACTTATGATTTTGAAACAAAGCTCTGATACCACTTGTTGGGTCTAGTAATTAGGTTGTTAAGCCTAATTAAATGTCCCAAGGCTAACCAAGAGGGGGGGGGGGTGAATTGGCAATTTAAAAAATGTAACTTCAACTCTTGGAATTTTAGAAAACCTTTTGAATTATTGATGCAAGTTAAAATTAAAGTTTAAAATAAACTTTTCAACCAGAGTAAACAACTTGCAATGAAATTAAATGCGGAATAAAAAATAAGAAAGAACACACCAGATTTATAGTGGTTCGGTCAAACCTTGACCTACATCCACTCCCCAGAGGCACCCTCTGAGTATTGCACTAATACCACAAAGTGACTCTCCTTTTGCTCCCACAGCAAGGCGGAGAAGCCTGTACAAAATCACTTTCACCTTCCCCGGTGCGGCGGAGTAGCCAGGTTCTTTAACACCAAAGAGATCTTCTTCTTGCCAAAACTTCCCTCAAGACGACCCTTGAATCCGATGGTAATGAGGTGCAAGTTCGCCGGAGCAACTGTGTGAATATCCCCTTCACACTCCCTTGAAATCCCCTTCAAGGATATTCTCCCTATCAAACTCCACCTTTCCTCTCTCCCTTTCAAGTTCTCTCTTCAAGTTTTCTCCACAAGAACGAAGACACAATGACTGTCAAAGATACACTTTGTCGTCCTTTTACACTTCTCCAAGTGTCAGCAGAGAACCAGACCGATGTTGTTGAACTTCACTTGAGAGCCTTCGCTGGAGCAACCGTGTGAATATCCCCTCCACACTCCCTTGAAATCCCCTCCAAGGATCTTCTCCCTCTCAATGATCCCTCTCAAGAGAAAACAACTCCAAAGGCATTTGTAATAGTTTCTAGGACTCCTTATATAGAAAGCAGAAGAAAAAACCGTCCAAAAAACTGCCCAAAACAAGTTTTTCTGCGCACTGGATCGTCCCGTACGAAATTTTGTTCATCTGTACGAACCAATTTCGTCCTGGACGAAATTGGTTCGTCCTGGGACGAAAATATTTCGTCTGGACGAACAGTTATATCAAAAGTCGGTTCCGAAAACTGCCAGAAACTGCCATAGTCGGTTCCCATCGTCCTGGACGAACTGGACTTCGTCTGGACGAAAATTTTACAGAGAACCCATCGCCTGGTACGATAATAAATTTCGTCCTGGACGAATAGGACTTAGAAAATATTTCCAGTTCAGTTCTTGTCCGTTCCATTGCTCTTACAAGGAGATAACTGATCTGATCGTCCCGTACGAACAATGTTCGTCCCGTACGATCAGTATAAAAACTTTTTCAAGATCTCCTTTAAGTTTGTGTAAATTTATTCACTCAATAACAATCACTCCCTCTCAAATTTAATTCAAATAAAAAGTACAAGCTTCAATTTCACAAAGTATCTCATGCTGAATTTGATTTGAAGTCTTCGTAGTCTGGAGTTTGATTTTCCTGAAATATTAGTACACACAAGAGCAAAAACAAATCTTCCAAAAAGTGTTAGGAGATAACTACACATAAAACAATAATATTTGGAATCATCAAAATAATACAAGTTGCAAGAATGTAAAATATGCAAATAACAACTTTCCTAACAACTTCAGCCAAAATGACTATTTTGACCCTTAAGAGACTTTTGGGTCAACCTAGGTTGACTTGGTCAACCAAGTTAACCCAGGATCTGGGTTTGAGTCCAATGTATTCCTAAGGAATTTTAGGATCCATTGGGATAGGTTTTGAGGGTAGAGGAGGGAATTCCATGTTAGATTTCAGGGAAAAGAATAAAAACCCCTGAAATAACATTTTGGCCATTTTGACCCCTAGTTAATACTTGGTCAAATTGGAGACAAAATAGTGTAGGTTTGTGGTCAAGAGGTTTTAACAAAGGCCATGGGTATTGTTGGAAGGTTTGGAAGGGATCCCAAGGTCAAATTCCACTTGTTGGCATATTTAGTGGCATAGGTTGTAAATAATTAATGATTTTACAGCCTTTGGGAAAAGAATCAGTTTCAGGGGCTATGAATGTTGGATTGAGCTCAAATTTGAATGGTTTACCTTAAAGACATTCCTAAATAATATGCAATTGATAGACCATAAATCAGAGGTCATTAGGCTGGGTTCCATAGGGTTTGGAAATTCACCTAGAAAGGGTTTTACGACCTTAGTCCTTAGCCCTTAGATTTGGTTTGAAACTTTGGAATTGGATTAGGTCCTAAATGGGACCTACATGATTGGGTGGTGGACATACCTCAATCATTAGGTCACCATAGGAAGACCTAAGTAGGTCCCAATGATCTCATAAAAAAATGAGGTCAACAAGCAGTTCAAGGTCGATTGGCTAATGGCAGTCAAGACAACAAGAGCAAAGATGTTATCCCCATTAACCTCCTAGTTGTTATTATCAATAATTAATTTACATGTCCTTTTACTAATCTAAAAATATGAGTGATAAATTATCAATACATATAATCATATAAGTTATAGGATAGCCAATATATAACATATAACATAGACAAATTTATTACTTCTTTGGCATCATGATCCTCATAAAAAAGTGCTCGGCATAATCTAACATCCATATTTTGATTTAGTTTATATAAATCCTTAAGATTTTATTGAGGGCAAGTATTTATGTAGTGGTTAGTCTTACCACTTATAAAGCAAGTAATACTAGATGCCTTAAAACTAGAGGTTCCAATTAGTGACTTTTCTTTTAGATCAATGGGTCATTTGGCAGCAACTAAGAGGTGGTAGAGTGGTAGAAGATTTTAAAAGCATTAATGGTGGCTATGAGTTTGGAGTGACTACTGAAGGTGGTAGGATCATATTAAATTTTATTTTAGCTTGTGATTTTGTAATTACTAATACCTTATTTAAAAAAAAAAAAGAGGACCGCCTCTTCACTTATAGGAAATGAACATAGGGGTTGTTTGGTTTGAAGTAAAAGGAATGTAACAAACATGGGAGTTTTGAGAATATTGGCGTTTGGTTTGAAGTGAAAGTTTGTTAGGGATGTTAAGCCCTTATGAACTAGCCCAACACTAACTAAGAGAGAGGTGAATTGGTATTTTAAAAAACTTTCGATCAAAAACACAATCTTAAAACCAAACCAAAATTCATCACAATAAAAATCAAAGTGCAGAAATTAAATGCAAAAATAATAAAGGAAAAAACACACCAGATTTATAGTGGTTCTGTCAAACCTTGACCTATGTCCACTCCTCGGAGGCACCTCTGAGTATTGCACTAAACTCAATATCTCTCCTTTACCCCCAAAGTTAGGCGGAGAAGCCTTTACAAAATCACTTCCACCTTCCCCGGTGCGGTGGAGTAGCCGGATCCTTTGACACCAAAGAGATCTTCCTCTTCCCAAAATTCCCTCAAGATAAGCCTTGAATCTGATGGTATTAAGGTGCAAGCTCGCCAGAGCAACCGTGTGGAACCCCCTCCACACTCCCTTGAAACCCCCTCCAAGGATCTTCTCCCTTTCTCAAACTCCACCATTACCTCTCTCCCTTTCAAGCTCTCTCTTCAAGTATTCTCCAGAAGAAATGAAGCCTCAATGGCTACCAAAGATGTTGCGGATCTATGGTTTATGATTTTGATGATAGCAAACATTTCTTATTTCTCTACAATCGCCTTATGTACTGACTTTTCAGGTTCACACGATCGGACTGCAATCTGGAACCAGCTCAAGATTGGGTAGACTAGGTCTGTGTCAGTTTGTAATCTTTTTCCTTTCTTGAGTATGTTGTATTTGGAGTGGCATCTGATGATTTGTAACTTGGAAGATTCTCTGTTGTGCCCTAAAAGATTTCTATTTTTGGTAACATCGTCCGGGACAAAATTTATATCGTCCTAGACGATCTGACAAAAGTAGAAACTCTAATTAGGGCATCCTCATTAAAGCAGCCGTCATTGTGCAAAACACATCGTCCTGGACGATTTTATATCGGCCAGGACGATAGGCTCAATTCATCAAGAATCTGCCACAAGATCTATTTAGAAAGAACCTATTTTTGGACATCGTCAAGAGGATTGGCCTGGACTATAAAATATTGTCCCGGCCGATCCAGAATAAATTTTCCAAAATTTCTCTAGAATTTAAGGAAAGAAATTACATAGTCAAATCATCCTAGATGATCGCAAGATAGTCCGGGCCGATTAGACATCGTCCAGCTTCATTTCAGGGCAATATTCAGGATGATTTTCCTCATATTTGAACTAATCGTCCAGGACGATATGCCTATCGCCTTGGACGATAATGTTGGCAACTTGCATTAATGAGCTTGTTTTTAGCTCTTCTATTTAAGCTATGACAATGCACTTTGTAAGTGTCTTTGGCAGCAATTGTAGCTTCGTTCTTATGGGGGAAACTTGAAGAGAGAGCTTGAAAGGGAGAGAGAAAAGGGTGGAGTTTGAGATGGAGAAGATCCTATGAGGGGGCGGAACTCAAGGGAGTGTGGAGGGGATTCCACACAATTGCTCTAGCGAACTCGCACCTTAGTACCATCGGATTCAAGGTGTTGCAAACCTTCTTTCATGGCTGATGTTTTGATGATTGGCAAACCCTACTGATTATCTAGGACTGCCTAATTTTTCTAACATTTCAGGAATCAAAGTTAGGACGAACAAACGATACAAATGAAGAAGTGGGAAGGATGGGGTTGAGTCAGTCTGTAATCTATTTTTTTCTCTTCTTGAGTCAGTTTGTAATGTTCAAAAGACTGATACTAAGTAACCCTACACACATACACTTGAGAGATTTAGAATCTCTATTTTTGCTCACATCGGCCAAGCCGATCCCTTGGATCGTCCTGGACGATCGAGTTTAAAACAGAGACTCTAAATAAGGATTCTTAATTAAGGCAGCCGACATTAACATATCGGCCTGGACGATACGTGTATCGGCCATGAAGATAAGCTCAAAACAGAAAGAAGTAGCCGCCATAGACAATTAAGGTATACTATATTTTTAAATTATCGGCCAGGACGATCCTTGCTCGGCCTGGACGATATTCACAATTATACCTTAATTGAACAGACAAATCAGGAAAGTAATTAAGGATGATTGATATGATCACATCGTCCTGGACGATCGCAAGGATCGGCCAGGACGATATATTTCATATCCTTGGTCACTCCTGGACGATCGGGATCGGCCAACATGAAAATAGGGCGATGCTCAGGACGATTTTCTTCTGAATTGAACTAATCGGCCTAGACGATCGTGAGATCGGTCAGGATGATAAAGTCAAATTTCAATCGTCCAGCACCCAAAACAGGGCGATGCCCAGGCCGATCTTCTGAGTTTTGTACTGAGCGGCCAGACCGATGTCCATATCGGCCTGGACAATATTATCGGCAACTTGCAATTAATGAGCTCCTTTGAAGCTCTTCTATTGAAGAGCTCTTGTTCAACGTTTTGAAATACCTTTGGCTGCTGTCTTGACCTGAGAAGACCTTGAGGAGAGAAAGAGAGAGAGGGAGAGAGAGAGGATCTTGTGAGGGGGAGCTTGTGAGGGGATTCACAAGGGTTGCTTCAAGGATCGCTCTGCTTGTTCTTCGTCTAGAGTTTCTCATCCGTGGAAGGGTCGGTAGAGGTAAGGAGTTAGCTTTTGGTTGTGGTTCTCTGCCAGCTTCAGGAGGAAGCAAAAGGAGATAGGTTCTCTGCCTTGCCGGGGTGGCAAAAAGGAGGTTCTTGTGAGGGCTTCTCCGCCTAGCCATGGGGGCTAAAGGAGAGTCACATTTTATAGTGCAATACTTGGAGGGTGCCTCTAAGGAGTGGACGTAGGTCGTGTTGACCGAACCACTATAAATCTCTATGTTATTGCTTTATTGCTTCCGCATTTTTATTTCCGCATTTACTCTATTGTGGTGAGTTTTGGTTTTTCATTATTGTATTGATTGAAAAGATTTTTAAAATATCAATTCACCCCCCTCTTGGTTAGCTTGGGACTAAGTTCATAGAGCTTAACATCCCGAACGAACTTTCAAGTGGTATCAGAGCGGGATTCAAAAATTTAAGTTTAAAAACTTTTTGAATTAGATTCATGGCTAACTTTGGAAATAGAAACACTTCTGAAGGTTATTCGATTACACGACCTCCACTGTTTGACAACTTGCCATTTGATTTCTGGAAAACTCGCATGTCTACCTTTTTACAATCTACTGATTATCGCATGTGGATGCTTATTCAAGAAGGTTATTCTCCACCTTCTCGTGAAATAAATGGGATTAAAACTGAAATTGCTTTTACTGAATGAACTTTCGATGAACGAGATTTAGCTCAATTAAATACGAAATGTTTGAACTATTTTTTCTGTGCCTTAAAATCTGAGGACTACATGCGCGTTTCTACTTGTTCAACTGGTAAGGAGATTTGGGATAGGTTATGTATCACCTATGAAGAAACCACTGAAGTAAAATAATCTAGGTTGAATATTCTTTTGCATGACTACGAACTTTTTTGTATGAAACCATCTGAAACTATTTCTAACATGTACACTAGATTTACACAGATTGTTACTTCACTGCATGCTTTAGGAAAAGAGCTTTCAAACTATGAAAAAGTTAACAAAATTTTGAGATGCTTACCTTCTTCATATGATGCTAAAATCACTGCTATATCTGAATCAAAGGATTTAAACACCTATTCGATTGACAACTTACTTGGCTCACTCATTGCTTATGAGCAAGGGGTGAATCAAAGAAATCTTGATGCAGATGAGAAGAAGAAAGAAAAAATTATTGCTCTAAAGGCGCACAAATCGGATTCAGAATCTTCCGGTTTTGAAAGCGATGAAGTTGCCTTCATCACAAGGCAATTCAAAAGCTTTCTAAGGAAGAAGCACAAGCACCATATGAGAAAAGGCAAAGATCATAAACATCCTAAAGTATCTTCTGATGTTGTATGCTATGAATGCATGAAGCCCAGACATGTGAGAATAGATTGCCCTACACTTCAAGATCACTCAAGCAAAGGAAAGGGTGAGGAGAAATCTAAGTACAGGAAGGGCAAAGGGAGATTACAAAAGGCATTTTGGGCGGATTCTGCATCGGACTCATCGAAGACAGAACCAGAAGATGAAACATCAAAGCTATGCTTAATGGCAGATGATAATACGGATCAAGATGAGGTGTGCTCTCACAAAAGGCCTCGTGAGAGCATGTGGTACTTGGACAGCGGATGCTCTCGACATATGTCTGGTGATGCAAATCAATTTATCGTTTTGGAGTCCAAGACTGGAGGCAAGGTTACTCTTGGAGACAACACCACCAGGAAGGTGGTAGGATCAGGTATAATCTGTAATTCCAAGAACTTTATGATTGAAAATATTTTGCTTGTAGATGGATTGAAGCACAACATGCTTAGCATCAGTCAATTTTATGACAAAGGCTTCATCGTGCAATTCTTTGCAAACTCATGCATTGTAAGTTTAAGTAACAACACTATTTTGCAGGGAAAGAGGATCAACAATGTCTACATGCTTGATTTAAATAACATTGAATGTGCTGCTTCTTTTTGCTTAAAAACTGTTATTGATGATTCTTGGTTGTGGCACCAGAGACTTTGTCATGCTAGTATGAAAACCCTTAGGAAAGTGACCCAAAAAGACCTAGTTAGAGGTGTCCCCAAACTCAAGTTTTCAAAAGACCACCTTTGTGATGCCTGCCAACTAGGAAAGCAAGTTCACTCCACCTTTCACCCCATTAAGGACATTAGCACCTCTAGACCTTTAGAAGTCCTTCACATGGATTTGTTTGGACCCATTAGCATTACTAGCTTGGGAGGGAAAGTCTATGGATTTGTGATTGTTGATGACTACTCGAGGTTCACTTGGACAAAATTTCTTACACATAAAAATGAGTCTTTTGAGGAGTTCAAAACCTTTTTTGCTTGGATCCAGAAAAAGCTAGGTTGTGAAATAGTGACCATCCATAGTGATCATGGGGGAGAGTTTGAGAATGAAAGATTTGGTGATTTTTGTGAGGACAAGGGGATTAGCCACAACTTCTCATCCCCTAGGACCCCTCAACAGAATGGGGTAGCTGAAAGGAAGAACCGGACCTTGGTGGAAGCCGCTAGAGCCATGCTTGCCGAGTATTCACTTCCAAAATACTTTTGGGCTGAAGCGGTTAACACAGCTTGTTATGTGTTGAATAGGGTGAATATTAGAGCTAAACTAGAAAAGACATCCTATGAGATCCTTAAGGGTAGGACACCCAATCTTTCCCACCTTCATGTCTTTGGTTGTAAAGTTTTCATTCATAACAATGGGAAGTCACACTTGGGAAAATTTGATGCAAAATCTGATGAAGGAGTTTTCTTAGGATATTCTAGTGTTGGGAAGTCTTTTAGGGTGTTTAACAAGAGAACTTTGATGATAGAAGAGACTACCCATGTGGTTTTTGATGAGTCTGATCCTAAGAAACCTAGAGTTGAAGATGATGAGGATGTTGGAGAGATTACTAGTGGTGTAGAAAAGTTGGGGAAGGGAGTTGAACAACAAAATGAAGGAATAGGAGAAGTCATCCAAGGAGTAGAAAATTTTGACTTGGATGATAGGGTTGGACCTTCACACACTTTACATAGGGATTGGAGATACTCTACAAGTCACCCCAAGGATTTGATCTTAGGAGACCCTTGCAGTGGAGTCAAGACTAGACATGGACTTAGGAAGGAAGTAAACCACTCAGCTTTTATTTCAATGACACCATTAACTAAGCCCTTACTGATGAATTTTGGATTTTAACAATGCAAGAGGAATTGAATCAATTTGTTAGGAATGATGTTTGGGAGCTTGTAGAAAGGCCTAAGGAACAAAGTGTAGTTGGAACAAAGTGGGTATTTAAGAACAAAGTGAATGATTCAGGAGTGGTGGTTAGGAATAAGGCAAGATTGGTGGCTAAGGGGTATAACCAAATAGAAGGGATTGACTTTGAGGAGACCTTTGCCCCTGTAGCTAGATTAGAAGCCATTAGAGTGCTATTAGCCTTTGCCTGCTATAAAGGATTTAAGCTTTTTCAAATGGATGTCAAAAGTGCCTTTTTAAATGGGGAAATAAAAGAAGATGTGTTTGTAGAACAACCCCAAGGTTTTGAGAGTTCCCAATTTCCAAATCATGTGTTTAAATTAAAAAAGGCCTTGTATGGTTTAAAACAGGCACCAAGAGCTTGGTATGAAAGGCTTAGCACATTCTTACTAGAGAGGGAGTTTGTTAAGGGGAGTGTAGACACCACCCTTTTTCTTAGGAGAATTGGAGATGATTTACTCATTGTTCAAATTTATGTGGATGACATACTCTTTGGATCTTCTAATAAAAAATTATGTGAGGAATTTTCTAAAACAATGAGTAGAGAGTTTGAGATGAGTTTGATGGGAGAATTGTCCTACTTTTTGGGGTTTAGCATAAAACAATTGGAGGATGGAATCTTTTTGAATCAAACAAAATACATAAGAGACATGTTGAAGAAATATGAGATGGACAAAGCCAAACCAATTAACACTCCAATGACTTCTAGTGCTCCATTGGATAAGGACCCAAGTGGTAAGTTCGTTGATCAAAAGAAGTATAGAGGCATGATTGGATCATTACTTTACTTGACTGCAAGCCGACCTGACATTATGTTTAGTATTTGCCTTTGTACTAGATTTCAAGCTGACCCTAAGGAGTCCCACCTGACTGCAGTTAAGAGAATTTTTAGATACCTTTTGGGGACACAAGGCTTAAGGATTTGGTACCCTAGACACAACACTTCTTTTGAAATTATTGGATTTTCTGACTCTGATTTTGCAGGATGCAAGGTGGACAGGAAAAGCACGTTAGGAATTTGTCAATTCATTGGACAGTCTTTGGTCTCATAGTCTAGCAGGAAGCAAAATTCAGTTGCACTTTCTACTGCTGAAGCAGAGTACATTGCTCTTGGAAGTTGTGTGGCCCAAATTCTTTTGTTGAAACAACATGTATTGGATCTAGGAGTTCCGGTAAGCACTATCTCAATTTTTTGTGACAACACTAGTGCCATATGCATATCTAAGAATCCTATCCAACATTCAAGAACTAAGCACATTGACATTAGACATCACTTCATTAGAGATCATGTGACAAAGGGGGACATTTAGGTAAACCATGTGTCAACTGAAAATCAACTAGCCGATATCTTTACTAAACTACTGGCATTCGATACTTTCAGTTCATTAAGGACCAGATTGGATGTGATTGACATAAATGCATGAACTTGATTTCTTTACTTGCTTTCCTTTTTTTTTCTTTTTCTTTTTCTTCTAGTTTATATGTTCTTTTGTTTTGGTTGATTGTTCCTTTTTATGTTATTTTATTTGTTTGATTTATTCTTCTTAAAAACAAAAAAACAAAACAAAACAAAACAAAACAAATTTTTTTTTTATCAAATTTTTTTTCAAAATCATCGCTAATATGATATCATATGCCTTGCATTTGCTTTTGAAAATTTGTAGTCAATGGTTTGCATCTCTTAAATCCATTAGATTATTGAAAAATTCTGTTGATTGTGTCTCTTTCTTTAGTATAGTTTAGTGGCACAGTTTTCTTCTCTAATCAAAAATCTATCTCAAATTAAACGATTATATATGAAATTAAGGTCTTTTCTAATCTTGCTAAAGCAAATCTATCTTATATTATAGGGATTAAAGTCTTTTTATCAAATCAAGATTCATAGTTACTCTTGACATTGGTCAGTGATTCTGTTTTGTGGATTGTTCTTCTCTATGTTAGAGAGAGCCCCTATTCTCTAATATCTAGAAGATATACTCATAACTAAGTCCTTTTTAAGAGATGACTAAAAGAGAATCTAGCTTGAAAAAAATTTTTTTGGCCAAAGATGCCAACAAAAGAAGCACAAACCCGCCAAATTGAATTTATGAAAAAAAAAGGGATGCGCAAAGCGCGATTCAAATGACAAGAGGCATAAAATGAGCCCATCAAAAGCAAGCTCTTCTCTCTTTTCAAATCTTTTAAAAACTTAGAAGCTTTCATATACAAAAGACTTGAGTTCGTTTTGCGATTATGATGTATCTACTTTGATCCTTTATTCTATAAGATATTTTTTCTTGACTCAAGTGATGATTAGATCCTTCATACTAATATATGATTGAAGTTTTGAGTTAGGTCATTGATTTCAAAAGACAACTCTACCCTACAAAGATACTTTAAGCTTAAGGGTAAACATGATCGGATACTTTTTTGATTCTTTGAATTTTTGATGTTGTTCAAACTCATTAACTTACATGCCTTTAAAATCAATCACATGGAATGCTATATCATATTCATGCTTTGAATCAAAATTAAAAATTATAGGAGAGATTCTTTTTCTTTATTGTTTTTTTTTTCTTTTTGATATGTCAAAAGGGGGAGAAATAGGAAAAATAGGAATTGCTTATTTGTTTTGCCATCATCAAAAAGGGGGAGATTGTTGCAAACCTTCTTTCATGGTTTATGTTTTGATGATTGGCAAACCCTACTGATTATCTTGGACTGCCTATTTTTTCTAACATTTCAGGAATCGAAGATTGGACGAATAAACGATGCAAATGAAGAAGTGGGAAGGATGGGGTTGAGTCACTCTCTAATATATTTTTTTCTCTTTTTGAGTTAGTTTGTAATGTTCAAAAGACTGATACTAAGTAACTCTACACACACACACTTGAGAGATTTAGAATCTCTGTTTTTGCTCACATCGGCCAGGCCGATCCCTTGGATCGTCCTGGACGATCGAGTTCAAAACAGAGACTATAATTAAGGATTCTTAATTAAGGCAGCCGACATTAACATATCGGCCTGGACGATACATGTATCGGCCAGGACGATAAGCTCAAAATAGAAAGAAGTAGTCGCCATAGACAATTAAGGTATACTGTATTTTTAAATTATTGGTCAGGACGATCCTTGCTCGGCCTGGATGATATTCACAATTATGTCTTAATTGAACAGACAAATCAGGAAAGTAATTAAGGATAATTGAACGATCACATCGTCCTGGACGATCGTATGATCGGCCAGGACGATATATTCCATATCCTTGGTCACTCCTGGACGATCGGGATCGGCTAGCATGAAAACAGGGCGATGCTCAGGACGATTTTCTTCTGAATTGAACTAATCGACCTAGACGATCGTGAGATCGGCCAGGACGATAAAGTCAAATTTCAATCGTCCAGCACCCAAAACAGGGCGATGCCCAGGTCGATCTTCTGAGTTTTGTACTGAGCGGCCAGACCGATGTCCATATCGGCCTGGACGATATTGTCGGCAACTTGTAATTAATGAGCTCCTTTGAAGCTCTTCTATTTAAGAGCTCTTGTTCAACATTTTGAATTACCTTTGGCTGCTGCCTTGACCTGAGAAGACCTTGAGGAGAGAAAGAGAGAGAGGGAGAAAGAGAGGATCTTGTGAGGGGGAGCTTGTGAGGGGATTCACAAGGGTTGCTTCAAGGATCGCTCTGCTTGTTCTTCGTCTAGAGTTTCTCATCCGTGGAAGGGTCGGTAGAGGTAAGGAGTTAGCTTTTGGTTGTGGTTCTCTGCCAGCTTCAGGAGGAAGCAAAAGGAGATAGGTTCTGTGCCTTGCTGGGGTGGCAAAAATGAGGTTCTTGTGAGGGCTTCTCCGCCTAGCCGTGGGGGCTAAAGGAGAGTCATGTTTTGTAGTGCAATACTTGGAGGGTGCCTCCAAGGAGTGGACATAGGTCGTGTTGACCAAACCACTATAAATCTCTGTGTTATTGCTTAATTGCTTCCGCACTTTTATTTCCGCATTTACTCTATTGTGGCGAGTTTTGGTTTTTCATTATTGTATTGATTGAAAAGATTTTTTAAAATACCAATTCACCCTCCTCTTGGTTAGCTTGGGACTAAGTTCATAGGGCTTAACATCCCGAACAAACTTTCACAAGGCTTGTCTCGAGGTAAGTTCACCAAAGAAGAAGATCTCTTTGGTGTCAAAGGACCCGGCGACTCCGCCGCACCGGGGAAGGTGGAAGTGATTTTGTAAGGGCTTCTCCGCCTAGCTGTGGGGGCTAAAGGAGAGTCACGATTGTAGTGCAATACTTGGAGGGTGCCTCCAAGGAGTGGACGTAGGTCAAGGTTTGACCGAACCACTATAAATCCGGTGTGTTCTTTTCTTATTATTGCTTCCGCACTTTTGGATTGAGTTTTATCTTTGATTTTAAAGTTATCCAATTCACCTCTCTTTTTGTTAGCCTTGGGCCAGTTCATAGGGCTTAACATTCATAACGAACTTTCTAGTGCCATCAGAGTACTTTCAAGTGGTATCAGAGCGGGATTCATAAAATAAGTTTTTAATAGCTTTTGAATTTTGATCCATGGCTAATCGTAATATTGCGGAAGGATATTCAATCACCAGACCTCCTTTATTTGAAAATATGTCTTTTGATTTTTGGAAAACTCGCATGTCTATTTTCTTGCAATCGATTGATTTTCGCATGTGGCATATGATTTTAACTGGTTATTCATCACCGTCACGTATTGTTAATGGAGTTAAAACTGATATTCCTTTTAATCAATGGAATAAGGAAGAACAACTGAATGCTCAATTGAATGCAAAATCTTTAAATGCTTTTTCTGTGCTCTAAATTCTGAAGATTTTATGTTAGTATCCACATGCACTACTGGTAAGAAAGTTTGGGATAAACTACATACCATATACGAAGGCACTAGTGAAATCAAGCAATCCAAGGTGAATTTATTAATGCATGATTTTGAACTGTTTTTTCATGAAACCTTATGAGACGATCTTAGACATGTACACTAGGTTCATTCAAATTATAACATCATTGCATGCCTTAGGAAAAGAGTATTCAAATTTTGAAAAAGTCAATAAAATTCTTCATTGTTTACTTGATAAATTTGATGCCAAAGTTGTTGCTATTTGTGAATCAAAAGATTTGAATGATTATTCTATTGATAATTTGGTTGGCTCACTCATTGCCTACAAGCAAGATTTGGGTCAAAAATTTTGGATGCAGGTGAAACGATTGTTCTAAAAACTGAAGATACGGAAAAAGATTGCTTAGTTGGTGATGAATGCATTGACTTGTCAAGCAAATCACAAAGCTCACCAAAGCATAAGCAAAAGTGGAAAAAAGGTAAAAGTGGTAAGGATGTCCATATTTCTTCTGACGTTATTTGCTTTCGATGCAGGAAGCCTGGACATATGAAAAATCAGTGCCCTAATTTAAGAATTCTTCCTACGAAAGAAAAGAACAAGGCGAAACAAAATTTAAACTGGAGAAATAATGAAAGACAAAAAATCTCATGGGCAGATCTGATTTCTGAAGCATCGGATCAGGAGAGAGATAATGGTTAAAAGCTTTTTATGTTTTTGTGTTGTGTTTTTATTTTTATGTTTTTTTTTATTCTTTGAAATTTTCATTTTCGTGAAAGTTTTTTTTCTGATCAACACACACATTCACTTTTCTAAAAATGAAAAATCTACTTCCTGTTTTTTCTTGAAATCTTTGGTAAGTTGTGTTTGACTTCTCTAAAACAGTCAAAGGAAGGAAACTCATGTTTTTTACTCTCAATCTCTATTTTCTAAAAGAGGTTATTTTCTTTTGATTCAAAATCTTCATCATATTTTAAATTGGATTTTGAAACTAATTTTTTTTTCTCCCTACATTTTTTCTATCGCATAGAAATATTTTGCAAGATTGTTGAATCCACCATAAAATTTTCTTAATCAAGTTGTTCGTGTTATCAATAATTTGGGTTTACTTTAGTTTTGAATATATAAGAAAGAAAGCATATTTTTTGAAAATAATTAAAAAAAAGTGATCAATGATGCCAAATCAAAAGATGCGCAATGATGCCAAATTAAAAAAAAATAAAATACAGAAAGTGTATTAAAATCAAAAGATGCTCAAAGAGCCATTCAAGTGATAAAGGGCATAAAATGAGCCCACAAAAAAATGCTTATTTTTTCTTGTACTACGAAAAATTTAAGAAAATCCTTGATATGTTCGAAACTTATGCTTGAAAATTTTGGTTCCTGATTCAACAATTCGTGCATTGATCTTCTATTAGATATGTTTTATGAAAGGAGTTTTGAAAAATTAATGTTTCTTTTTCCCGTTTATTCCTTGATTTGGATATTGGATTAAAAAGTTTTTGAGCCTTTAAAAGAACTTGAGTTGGGATTAACAATTTATGAATTTTTTACTTTTTCTGGATTATGCGTTGCCAATCCAATTCTACTAAGTTTTTGAGTAAAACCAAGAGGTAACTTTCTCATTTTAAGAATATTTATTTTTCACTAGATCAGGGAACGTTTTTTTTTTCTTTTGTTCATTTTTTTTTTGTGCCTCCTCTCTTTTTGATAATGTCAAAGGGGGAGAACGTATTGTTAAATTTGTATGTTTTTTATATTCTTTTTTTTCAAAAAAAAAATTATCTCCAAAGGTTTTTTTCTAGTGAGGGGGAGATTAGGAGAAAATAGTCCTTTTTGAAAATTTAAATTGAAATTGTTTGCCATCATAAAAAAGGGGGAGATTGTTGCGGATCTATGGTTTATGATTTTGATGATAGCAAATATTTCTTATTTCTCTACAATCGCCTTATGTACTGACTTTTCTGGTTCACACGATCGGACTGCAATCTGGAACCAGCTCAAGATTGGGTAGACTAGATCTGTGTCAGTTTGTAATCTTTTTCCTTTCTTGAGTCTGTTGTATTTGGTGTGGCATCTGATGATTTGTAACTTGTAAGATTTTCTGTTGTGCCCTAAAAGATTTCTATTTTTTGTAACATCGTCCGAGACGAAATTTATATCGTCCTAGACGATCTAACAAAAGTAGAAACCCTAATTAGGGCATCCTCATTAAAGCAGCCGTCATTATGCAAAACACATCATCTTGGACGATTTTATATCGGCCAGGACGATAGGCTCAATTCAGCAAGAATCTGCCGCCAAATCTATTTAGAAAGAACCTATTTTTGGACATCATCCAGAAGATCGGCCTGGACTATAAAATATCGTCCCGGCCGATCCAGGACAAATTTTTCAAAATTTCTCTGGAATTTAAGGAAAGCAATTACATGGTCAAATCGTCCTGGACGTCCGGGCCGATTAGACATCATCCAGCTTCATTTCAGGGCAATATTCAGGACGATTTTCCTCATATTTGAACTAATCGGCCAGGACGATATGCCTATCGTCCTGGACGATAATGTCGGCAACTTGCATTAATGAGCTCGTTTTTAGCTCTTTTATTTAAGCTATGACAAGGCACTTTGTAAGTGTCTTTGACAGCCATTGTAGCTTCGTTCTTGTGGGGGAAACTTGAAGAGAGAGCTTGAAAGGGAGAGAAGAAAGGGTGGAGTTTGAGAGGAAGAAGATCCTGTGAGGGGGGGAACTCAATGGAGTGTGGAGGGGATTCCACACAGTTGCTCTGGCGAACTCGCACCTTAGTACCATCGGATTCAAGGCTTGTCTCGAGGTAAGTTCACCAAAGAAGAAGATATCTTTGGTGTCAAAGGACCCGGCGACTCTGCCGCACCGGGGAAGGTGGAAGTGATTTTGTAAGGGCTTCTCCTCCTAGCTGTAGGGGCTAAAGGAGAGTCACGATTGTAGTGCAATACTTGGAGGGTGCCTCCAAGGAGTGGACATAGGTCATGGTTTGGCCGAACCACTATAAATCTGATGTGTTCTTTTCTTATTATTGCTTCCGCATTATTTTCTTCCGCACTTATTTTTCCGTGGTGATTTTGGATTGAGTTTTATCTTTGGTTTTAAAGTTATCCAATTCACCTCTCTTTTTGTTAGCCTTGGACCAGTTCATAGGGCTTAACATCCCTAACGAACTTTCTAGTGCCATCAGAGCACTTTCAAAAGACAGTTACAAAGACCCTTGTCAAAGTTTAAATAGAAGAGCTCTAAACAAGCTCATTAATTATAACTTGCCAACTTTATTGTCTAGGCCGATATGAGTATCGTCATGTATGATCAGTGCAAATTAAGCTCAGTCAGCCAGGGCGATCTGGGAAGATCAGAGAAATTTTGTTCATATCGTCCATGATGATATTATATCATCCCGGACGATTAGTACAAATCATGGAATATTGTCCTGAACATTGCCCTGAATCAGAGCTGTCTAATATCCAATCGTCCAATGGATCATCCCGGCTAATCCTGCGATCGTCCTTGATGATGTGATTGTATCAATTAAGCCTTAATTGCTTTCCTTAATTACCAGATTAATTTAGGCATAATTGAGTTACATCATCTAGAACGATGTCAAAAAATAATTAATGCCTAAATAGATCTGGTGGCTTATTCTTTCTGATTTGAGCCTATCGTCCAGGACGATGTGCTTAATGATGACTGCCTTAATCAGGATGCCCAAATTAAGGTTTCTGTTTTTAGCTGATCGTCTAGGACGATGTTTGGATCATCCCGAACGATGTGAGCAAAAATAGAGAACTCTAAAAAGGAATAAGGAGCAAAGTTACAAGCAAGCAAGCACCCTTACTAGACTTGACTCAAGAAATCAAAATTATATCAATGAATATTACAAACTCTTTACAACATAGCCTTATTCAACCCAATCTTGATCTTTAATTCACTGTTTGATGTTGCATGGTATTCCTGAAATGTTAGTATACAAATAAACAAATATAGAATGATAAATAATTTGAGATATAAAGATGTTTGTTATCATCAAAAATATAAAACTCGTGAGCTCGAGTCGTAACAATCTCCCCCTTTTTTATGATGGCAAATATTATTGATGAAGTTGCAAACTAAAAACACTTTCTCCTAAACTCCCCCTTACTAAGATAAAAATTTTAAAATAGGGAAAAATAAAATATTCCTTTTTTAATTTTTATTTTAAAATAAAATAAGTAAAACAAAACAAATAACTAAATCAAATATAAAAAAAAAGTATGTTCTCCCCCTTTGATATTATCAAAAAGAAAAGGGGCATAAACAAAAATGATTAAGAAACAAAACGATTCGTGATCTTGTGAAAAAAAAAATAAATATTCTTAAAATAAGAAAATTGTCTATTGATTTTATATAAAAACTTAGTAAGGAATGTATTGACAATGCATAATTCAGAAAAGATTAGAAATTTAGAAATTATTACTCTAATCTCAAGTTGTTTTAATGTCTCAAAAAACTATTTTAATCCAATATCTAAATCAAGGAATAAATTAAAAAAAGAAACACTATTTTTTTGAAAAATCCTTTCATAAAATATATCTAATAGAAGATCAATGCAAAAATTGGTGAATTAGGAATTATGATTTTCAAGCTCAAGTACCGAAAATATCAAGAATTTTCTTAAGCTTTAAGAAGTACAAGAAAAGTAAGCATACTTTTGTCGGCTCATTTTATACCTCTTGTCAATTGTATGGCGCACTTTGCGCATATTTTAATTTTTTATACACTTTATGTATACTTTTTAAATTTGGCGTCATTACGCATTTTTTTGTTTTGACATCATTGGCCACTTTTTTGATTTAGCGTCATTGGCCGTTTTTTTTTCAACCAAATATGCTTCTTTTCTTATATTTTAAAAGCTAAAGTAAACTCATACTATTGACAAAACGAACTACTTGATTAAGAAAATTATGAGGTGGATTCAACAACTTGTAAAAGATTCTTATGCGATAGATAAAATATAAGGAGATGAAAAAAGTTTAGTTTCAAAATCTAATTTAAAATATGATGAATATTTTGAATCAAAAGTATAATAACATCTTTTAGAAAATAGAGAATAAGAGTCAAAATCCAGAGTTTTCTTTCTTTGATTATTTTTAGAGAAGTCAACCAAAACTTACATAAGAATTCAAAAAAAAAAGGAGGTAGATTTTTCATTTTTAGAAAAAAAATAACTCTTTTTTTTAAATTTGATTTTTTAAAAAAGATGGTGACATATGTGTGTTGATAAGAGGAAACACTATAGAAAAAGAAAAAGTAACGGCAAAATTAAAAATTTAACGAAAAAAAGAAAGAAAAAAAGAATGAAAAAAGAATAAATCTAAAGAAAAAAAAAACACAGAAAATACACAAAAACGAACAACACATGCAAACACAGAAAAATAAAGCATACAAATAATGGTTCAACTATCATCTTGTTCTTGGTATGATAATTCAGAAGCTAAATCTGCTTAGGAGATTTTTTGCTTTTCATTATTTGTCATTTTTATAATTTCCTTAGCATTATCCTTTTCTTTTGCAGGAAGAGTTCAAATTAGAGCATTAATTTTTTATATGTACAGGTTTCCTACATCCAAAACAGATAACGTTAGAAGAAATCATAACATTCTTATCCTTCTTACCTTTATTCCACTTTTATTAATGCTTATATTTTAGTGGGCTTTTCAATTTTCTTGTTAAGTCATTGCTCTCATCACCAACTAAGCCACTTTTCTCCGAGTCTTCAGTGTTTAGCACTATCGTTTCACTTGCATCCAAAAGTCTTGACCCAAACTTTGCTCGTAGGCAATGAGTGAGCCAATCAAATTATCAATAGAATATTCATTCAAATTTTTTGATTCACAAATAGCAACAATTTTGGCATCAAATATGTCATGTAAACAACGTAGGATTTTATTAATTTTTTTAAAGTTTAAAAATTCTTTACCTAAAACATGTAATGATGTTACAATTTGAATAAATCTAGTATACATGTCTAAAATTATCTCATAAGATTTCATGCATAACAGGTCATAGTCATGCATTAAAATATTCACTTTTGATTGCTTGATTTTATTAGTGCCTTCATAAATAGTGTGTAATTTATCCCAAATTTCATTACCAGTAGTGCATGTGGATACAAACATAAAATCATCAGAATTTAAAGCACAGAAAAAATAGTTTAGTGATTTTGCATTCAATTGAGCATTGATTTGTTCTTCACTATTCTATTGATTAAAAGAAATATCAGTTTTAATTATATCTAAAATACATGATGGTACAGAATAACTAGTTAAAATCATTTGCCACATTCAAAAATTAATTGATTGCAAGAAAGTAGACATGCGTATTTTTCAAAAATCAAAAATAATATTTTCAAATAAAGATGATATGGTGATTGAATAATCTTCCACAATATTACGATTATAAAAATTAGCCATGGATCAAAATTCAAAAGTTTTCAAAAACTTAATTTTATGAATCCTGTTTGGATACCACTTGAAAGTTCGTTAGGGATGTTAAGCCCTTATGAACTAGCCCAAAACTAACCAAGAGAGAGGTGAATTTGTATTTTAAAAAACTTTCAATCAAAAATACAATCTTAAAATCAAACTAAAATTCACCACAAAGAAAATCAAAGTGTGAAAATTAAATGTATAAATAATAAAGGAAAGAACACACCAGATTTATAGTAGTTCGGTCAAACCTTGACCTACGTCCACTCCTCGGAGGCACCCTATGAGTATTACACTAAACTCAGTGTCTCTCATTTATCCCCCACAGCTAGGCGGAGAAGCCATTACAAAATCACTTCTATCTTCCCTGGTGCGGCAGAGTAGCCAGGTCCTTTGACACCAAAGAGATCTTCTTCTTCCCAAAACTTCCCTCAAGACGAGCATTGAATCCGATGGTACTAAGGTGCAAGCTCGCCAGAGCAACCGTTTGAAACCCCCTCCACACTCCCTTGAAACCCCCTCCAAGGATCTTCTCCCTCTCTCAAACTCCACCCTTTCCTCTCTCCCTTTCAAGCTCTCTCTTCAAGTTTTTTTTCCAGAAGAAATGAAGTCTCAATGGCTGCCAACGATACTTATAAAGACCCTTATCAAAGTTTAAATAGAAGAGCTCTAAAAAATCTCATTAATTATAACTTCCTGACTTTATCGTCCTATACGATCAGTGCAAATTAAGCTCAATTGGCTAGGGCAATCTGGGACGATCAGAGAAATTTTGTTCATATCATCCCGGACGATTAGTATAAATCATGGAATATCATCATGAACATCGCCCTGAATAAGAGCTATCCGATGCCCAATCATCCAGTGGATCATCCCGGCCGATCCTGCGATTGTCTAGGACGATGTGATAGTATTAATCAAGCCTTAATTACTTTCCTTAATTACCAGATTAATTTAGGCATAATTGAACTGCATCGTCTAGGATGATGTCCAAAATTAACTAATGCCTAAATAGATCTAGCGGCTGATTCTTTCTGATTTGAGCCTATCATCCTGGCCGATATAAAGATCATCCAAGACGATGTGCTTAATGATGGATTCCTTAACCAGGATGCCCTAATTAGGATTTCTATTTTTAGATGATCGTCCAGGCCAATGTTTGGATCATCCTGAACGATGTGAGCAAAAACAGAGAACTCTAAAAAGGAATAAGGAGTAAGGTTACAAGCAAGTAAACACCCTTAATGGACTTGACTCAAGAAATTAAAATTACATCAATGAATATTACAAACTCTTTACAACATAACCTTATTCAACTCAATCTTGGTCTTTTATTCTTTGTTTGATGTTGCATGATATTCCTGAAATGTTAGTATACAAATAAACAAATATATAATGATAAATACTTTAAGATATAAAGATATTTATTATCATCAAAAAATAAAACTCGTGAGCTCGGGTCGTAACATGAATTAAAAAAAAAAATGCACTATAAATTTTTGGTGCATTTTAAATTCACTCTCTAGTTCACTTTTGATATATTTGAAATTCCTCATATTTAGGTATGTTTCAAATACACCAAAAATTCATTACAATTGTCATCACCACTATCATCATGTGTTGGTTATTGACCACCATCCACCACTTCGACCACCACTACCCACCACCACACAATCATCATCGTTGTCTGCCACTACCGAGCACTGCCCCTCATCGACCATCACCAACCTCCACCACTTGCCACCATTGTTATCGTGTTATCACCCGTCTCTGATAAGAACCACCATCAACCACTACCTCCATAGAAAGTTGTCGACCATTGCTAGCCACCACAACCATCATCTCCCACCACCAACCACCGCCATCATTAGTTGCAACTATCCACCACCATTAATTACCACCAACCACCACCGACACTAACACCATCCACCAACCACCACCCTCTTTATACTTTATATTACATTCATTTTACTTCAAATCAAATAAAATAGTAATATCACGCATTTCTTTTACACTCATCCAAACAACTCCAAAGTATTCCTTTTTTAGCTAAGCAAATAGAACCACAATAAAATTTTAATATCTTATATTATGGAACTCAAGTAATGAACTTAATAAAGTTTAATATTCATTAGTATTTTAGTTTCTATATCAATTTTAATTTTAAAATGTTAAAAGGGTCATTTGGTGATCATGGAGTTGGATTTAAGGAGTTAAAATATAAATGGTTGATCATGGAGTTGGGTTAAAGGAGTGAAAAGGTCAATTTGGGATCATGAACTTGGATTGATAAAGTGAAAATGTAAGTTGGAAAGTTTGTTTTGGGGGCACCATGGCCCGAAGGTTGGTAGAGTCGTGGAATTAAGCTCTCAAGTTTTAGGACAAATTTTGGAAGATTATCTAGGGTGCTACAGCATTAGAAAATTGAGCACCATGGAATTAGGTCAAGTTAATGGTTTTTAAATAAAAAAATATCTAAAATGATTTGGCATACCATTTCTTCACCCAATCTTTCCAGAGAGAAAAAGAGGAGGAAGAGAAGAGGAAAGAGAAAGGATTAAAGAGGAATTTGGTGGACAAATCTTGTGATTTATCCATCAGGCTAGTTTAGGATATTATAAAGCACAATGTAGACTTCTAAACTCCTATTTTTTATTTTAATTTTAGTAAGCTCATATAAAGATGTGAATAATTTTTTTTTTTTCGAGTTTTATGAATTTTTTACCTTGTGATTTAATACGTTATTGCACTCCTTATTATGAATGTTTTAACTTTATGAAATTGAGTTTTAAACAGTTAAATTTTTCTACACAATTTTTTTAGTATATTAGTAAATTGAAGCTTTTATGGAAAATGCAGTAATTATATAAGAGCCTTGAAATATTCACATAAAGGTTTCTTTAAAGTTATATAAAAGCCATCATGTTAGAAGTCATTGTCCCCACTTTGCTCTAACCTATTGTAGTCTGATTCCAGTTGTCAGTACTGCTCCGATTAAGCTTATAGTTTATAGTTTGACTCAACATAAGGTGAGGGAGGCACCAGATATAGTGACATATATGGTTTATAATTTTAAGCAACCTTATAAGATTCTCTTTGATTTTAGAGCTAGTTATTCTTTCATGTATAAATGTCTTTTGGCAAATTTAAGCTTAGATTTTATTTTGTTATCTCCTGAGTTATCTGTTATGTTATCAACTGGGGATCTGATGTCTACTAGTAAGGTTTTTGCATGAGAGCTTGAGATTTATGGTAGGAAATTAGTGTCAGCCCTTATCTTATTACCTTTGAAATAATTTTATGTCATCATTGGTATAGATTAGTTGAGCAAGTACTAGGCTTAGATTGATTATCATAAAAAGCGGGTGAGTTTGCATGTTGATGGATAGGTGTTTACTTTTCTAGCCACGAGGAGTATCTTATCATCTCTAATATCTGTATTGCAAACAAATAACACTTAGAAGAAGGGAGATTCTATATTTTTGGCCAATGTGAGATATTTAAATAAATTTGTTAAAAGTCTAAAAGATATCCCATTATTGAAAGAATTCTCTGATATTTTTCTTGAAGAATTATCTAGGCTACCGCTTGAGAGAGAGCGATGAAATTCTACATTGAGGTTATGCTAAGTATAACTCTAATAGAAAAAATCTCGTATAAGATGGCACCTAGGAAATTACAGGAGTTAAAGGCGCAGTTATAGGAGTTATTATACAAAGGTAAGCATAGTAGATCTCCTCGAGGAGCTCCTATAATATTTGTACAAAAGAAGGATGGATCTTTATGAATGTGTATAGATTATCAGGAGCTAAGTAAAGTGATAATGAAGAACAAGTATCCACTGCCCATGATAGATAATCTTTTTGACCTATTAGAAGTTGCAACTATATTCTCCAAAATTTATCTAAGGTATAGTTATCATTAGTTAAAAGTGAAGGCTTATCATATGGAAAATATGGCTTTAGTATGAGATATGAACATTATGAGTTTCTTGTAATGATATTTAGTGTGATGAATTCCCCATTACTGTTTATGTATATGATATATCAATTATTCAAGGAGTATTTATATCAGTTTATTATTATGTTTATCGTTGATATTTTAATTTACTCAAAGTCAAAAGCGAAGCATGTAAATTAACTGAGATTATCTTTGGAGACTCTGAGGCATCAGAAGTTACATGCAAAATTTTTTTAAGTGTGAATTCTAGTTGACTTATGTAGCTTTTTAGGGCATGTAGTGAGTAAGGAAGGGATTACTAAGGATCCTCATAAGATGCTGACTATAGTAGACTGGTTGAGGCCAACATCACTGATCAAGATTCCTAATTTTCTTGTTATGGTCGGATATTATAGGAAGTTTGTCAGAGGATGTTCATATATTGTTATCTCTCATACTAGACTGACTCAAAAAGTTGTGCCATTTGATTAGATGTTAGAGTACGAAGAAAGTTTTTAGAAGTTGAAGGAATATATATCTAATGTCAGCCCTTGTGCTGGCTATTCAATCAGATTCAGAAGGGTTTCAAGAGTATAATGATGTATCTTTGAAAGGTCTGGGATGTGTGTTATAGTAGAAGGGGAATGTGATGGCTTATGCTTCTAGGTAGTTAAAGCTACATGAGTAGAATTATCAAACTCGTGATTTAGAATAAGTGGCTATTATTTTTAAATTAAAAATCTAGTGGTATTATCCATATAGTGTCAAGTATAAGAACTATACTTATCACTAGAGTTTGAATTATATTTTCACCCATAAGGAATTGAATCTGAGGCAAAGATGGTGTTTGGTGTTAATTAAGGATTATAATTTGGATATTATTTATTATCAAGATAGAGCTAATGTGATTACCAATGTTTGAGTAGGAAGTTAGTGGGAGTAACAACCAGTTTGATCACTTCTAAGTGATAGAGTAGATCTAGTCTAGGAAGAAACTAAAGTTGCAAGTAAATAAGCAAGGTGTTATTTTTTTGTGACAATAAGCTATGAGTCCTAAATAGTTGTAATATAAGGAAAGAAATTATATATGAAGCTCACTATTATGGGTATAATATTCATCCAGGTAGCAGTAAAATATATCATGATCTGAAAGGCATATTTTGGTGGTGTGGATTGAAAAGAGAAGTAGTAGAGTTTATCTCTAAGTGTAAGTATATCAGATGGTGAATGTTGAGCATCAGAGACCCAATAGATTATTACAACCATTGCTTATTCTAGAGTAAAAGTGGGAAGATATTACTATAAATTTTGCTATGGGTTTTTCCAAGTCTATATAAGGTCATGATGGAGATCTTAAAGATTATTTTTGGCTCCTTATGATTTTATCTTTTCCACATAAATTCTTGACTTTCTTAGAGTTAATTAAGCACTATAGAACTTATAACGAATAACTAAATCAAAATTAATTGAAGATTCATAATTACCTAAGTCCCAAAATGATAAGTGTTATATTGTACCTCTGCAATATTTACAAAAAAAGTATTTAAACTTGTTGTTTCATGACATTACATTGTAGGTGGATTTTGGCGGGCGTTTCTTAGGGTGATAAAGTTCTATCAATAACTATAGTAGAGGTGAATATCTAAAACTGTATCATTACCTTAAAATTAAAATATCCTTCCTAGGGAGGAATCCTGATGCAAAGAGTAGTTATGAAAAGTTTCTTAATAATATTTTGGATCATCATATTAAGAAATCTTCCATTTGAATAAATTGTTTAATTATGAGGAAATCTTATTCCTACATTTGTGGAGATATCTCCTTCTCATTTGGATGCTTCAACCATAATTTGACTTATTATTCTAAGATTTTTACACATTCGCCATACTTAAAAGAATGTTGAAATGAATTCTATCCATAGGTAATATCAAAATAATACTAATAACTATTAAACATTAATAAAAGAAGAAAAAAAAATATATAAAAAACTATGTAGATAAACTCTAAAATTTTGACTTGATTTTAGTCTGATAGTACAATTTGATGTAATATGAGTCAATCATAACATCTCAAACACATCATTGCATCCCTGTTTATAGGTTTAAGTTATTATTTAGTGCTACAAAGATGATATTAAATAAGTAATACATAGTATAATTACATAACAAGTTAAAATAAAAATTGGTATTAAAATATCTTATGTCTTTCTAGTTAGAAGTTGTCCAAATACTTGTGCAACTCTTGATGAATTCCATGTTGTGATAAAATCATTTGAAGAAGAGCTTCCTGTATTTATCTGTCTAGTCTGTTCAATAACAAGTTCCCTTGACAAGTCAATGGTAAGTTCTTTGACAATTTCATTATGAATGGGAAAGTAACTTTAGGCAAATTAATGGCATCAATTGTCAACTTCTTTAATGAGTAGGCCCTTTCTTCTTGTGACTTCAAATTTGTTGCACTTAATTAAGACATTTTTAATCTAATGCTTATTTTGATGTCTTAATTCTTTTAGCTAGTTGGTTAAAGTGCGTAACGACTTTTTGAATTTTGTTCATGATGATAATAGTACTTGATTAACTTGACACATGCCATATTTGATGTATAAATATTATGATAAGAAGTATAAATATTGTTTATTTATAAGAAAGTAAATAAAAAAAGAGTAAAATAAAAAAGTTATAAGTTGCTTTATATTAAAAATGTTTAATAATATGAATGAGATTATGCTAGTAGTGGATAAAAAATTGAAAGATAAATATATTGAAATTGATATAATTGATGATAATATAATTATTATTAACATTAAAAAAAATTATATATTTGACAAATACTTTAGGTTTCTAATATTAAATTAAAAAAACTTTAAAAATATTTGGAAGATAAAAATATTGAAACTCATATAATTGGTTATAATATAATCATTATTAAGATTATTAAAAAAATTATAATATAATTTTTGTTACATTTAAAAAAAAAACTTTAGGTTCCTCATGTTAAATTAAAAAATCATTAAGAAAAAAAAGGACTATGAGATACTTAGCGCTTGCACGCTTACCTCAACAAATCGATCTCAGCTGTCCTTCACGTTGACCTCTTACAGGCACCCGCAAACGACACTCATGGGAGCACCCATCCACTACATCGCATCCTGGCTCACTCCCCGCAACTCGGCTTCGTCGCTCGCATCCCACCTCAGCTCTGGTTCTCGTAAGTCCTAACATCGTCAACAAAAAATTACCTTACAGTGACTCCCACTCGCCAACCGGCCACTCCTCCGATCGGCGAACTTCGAAGATTCCCGGCTACCGGAGGGCGGCAATGGAGGGGAGCAGCGTACCTATGAAAAAATCTAGGCGAAATCGGATCGTACGCCACGATCTTAACTCCCAGGTCTGGTCTCACTAATCGCTAGGGTTTTACGCTGAGCCCTTTTCATTGCACCCCTCTGACTCTTAGAAGTCTCCCCGGTTAATTTGTAGAAATCTATATTACCCCGACAAAGGTGCGATGTTGAACTTTTTTCGCCTTGGATTCAGGAAATATCTGGGGAGACCGCCATGGCTTCAGGCGACATGGAAGAAGTGGAGGAGGATGAGATCGACATCGACAATTCGAATGATTACGGCTATGAAGGCGTACCAGAGGTCGGAATGGTGTTCAAAACCCACCAGGATGTTTCTAAATTCTACAAGGCTTATGCTCGGCGAGTGGGATTTGGGGTCTCTGTGAGGAGATCGTCCTTCACCAAAGAAGGTCTCTGCTTGTATCTTGAGCTCATGTGCTGCAAAGGCGGCGGCAACAAGCGCGCAGAACCTAAGTTCAGGAAGAGGACTAGTGCAACCACCAATTGTTTGGCTAGGATCCGGGTGAAGCTCTGGGCGGATGGGCTGCTGCATTTGGAGCTTGCTAATCTTGATCACAACCATCCAGTCAGCCCTTCCATGGCTCGATTCTTGAATTGTAATAGGCATTTGTCAGGATCTGCGAAGAAGCGCGCTAGGATTGATGAGTGTGATGCAGCCCAGATTGGCGAGGAACAAGTGCCAGAGCCTGCCAATGGTTTAGGCGCTCTGGAGGATTTGCTTTTTGGTGAGAGTGACTGCAAGAGCTTTGTTGAAAGAGCAAGGTTGAAGCTTGGAGAAGGCGATGCTGAGGCAATTCGACTGTTCTTCACTCGGATGCAGGCCAAAAACTCGAACTTTTATAATGTTATTGATTTGGATGAGGTGGGATGTGTGAGAAATGTGTTCTGGGCTGATGCAAGGTCCAGGGCAGCCTACCAGTATTATAATGATGTTGTGTCTCTTGATACTACCTATGTCACTAATAAGTATGATATGCCACTGGCAACTTTTGTAGGAGTTAACCATCATGGTCAGTCTGTGCTACTTGGTTGTGCTTTACTCTCAGATGAAAGTACTGAAACCTATATATGGTTGCTGAAAGCTTGGATAGCTTGCATGTCGGGGCAGCTCCCCAAGGCATTAATCTCTGATCATTGTAAAAGCATTCAGATTGCAGTATCTGAGGTGCTTCCTAGAGTTCGTCATCGACTTTGCTTATGGCAAATCATGAAGAAAGCTTCTGAGAAGTTAGGTGGACTGACGGAGTATAGGGCTATCCATAAAGCAATGCAGAAAGCTGTTTATGATTCACTAAGCGTTGAGGAGTTTGAAATGGAGTGGGGGAAGATGATTGAGATTTATGGGCTTCGGGGGAACGATTGGATGAGTTCATTGGATGAAGACCGGCACTGTTGGGTTCCTGTCTATCTGAAAGATACATTTTGGGCGGGTTTGTCCATTACACAAAGGAATGAATCCTTGACTGCATTTTTTGATGGGTATGTGGATGCAAAGACTTCTTTGAAGCAGTTTGTTGGTAAATATGAATTGGCTTTGCAAAGCAAGTATGAAAAAGAAGCCCAAGCTGATTTTGAAACATTCCATAAGCGGCGCCCCTCTGTATCAAAATTTTTCATGGAAGAGCAATTATCGACGGTTTACACCCTGGATATGTTTAAAAAATTTCAGGATGAGATAGAAGCTATCATGTATTGCCATGTATCAGTTATTAAGGTGGAGGAATCAATATCTACACTTGATGTGAAGGAATGCATCTTCCTTGAGGATGGGAAGAGAACAATGAATAAGAATCATGGGGTTCTCTACAATTCAGAAGATAAGGATGTTCAGTGCATTTGTGGTTCTTTTCAGTTTACAGGAATTTTATGTCGGCATGCTTTGTCTGTCTTCAAGCTACAGCAAGTGCATGAAATTCCATCTCAGTATGTTCTTGATCGGTGGAAGAAAGACTTCAAGCGCTTGCATGTTCTGAACAGGTTCTCAGAAGATGTAGTTTCTAGCAATAGAATTGGTCGATATGATTACTTGTCAATGCGATGTCTTCAACTGGTTGAGGTTGGGGTTTTATCTGACAAATACCAACTTGCTTTGAAGTTGATTAGGGAAATGGAGAAGTTTCTTCTGAGTGACAGTACACATGAAGGGACACAACCAAAGATTATTGCTCGTGTAAATAAGCCATCTAAGCCAGATAATGTTTCCATTGAATACATTGGATGTGCCACTCTCTTGGATAAGGGAATTGAAGGGAGGCGAAGGCGGGGTCGAGCATCACAAGTGAATGAATCTCAGGTATAGAACTTGGAGCAGCTAAATTTGCTGCCCTTGATATCTAAGTAGTTAACTTTTAGGATCTGGCTCATTTATTTTCATTGGCTAAATTGTCCTTTTAGGATGCACAGACTCCTCTAGAAATATTGAAGGTTTGTAACCAGAGATATTAGTTTCAGATTATTCCAGCAATACCCACTGTATTTCCATTGTGGTTGTGCATCCCTGTGCATTATTCTACTGCTCATTGTTGATTGAATGGAATCAAATGCAGGAGCAAGTTATCTCAAATACTTTGCCTCATGGGAGCCAGTATGTATTGCAAATGCCTCCACAACAATTCATTGACAATCAAACAGCAATTAGGCCCAGCATTGTCTATATGTTCCCGGTTTGTGATTTAACTTTTCTTTGCACCGTCAACTTACCAACATTTAATTTAAAATTTTAGTTGGATATTTAAATGATTTAGTAGCGATGGCTGTCGAAGCATACTTTTTTTTTTAATGTATTTGTGATCCATTGTCCAAGGGCTTACAAAAGAAATTTATGTGACAGGGAGGGTTTAATCCGCATGCCTTTGGTAATGGAACCATGATGCCATGGATGTATCATCAAATGTACCAGGTTTGATTTTGATTTCTCAGTTATACTAGTATGGCAACATGTAATTTTCAATATTCTTCCCATGATTCGATTGCTTCTTACATTGTAAAAATATTATTGTATGAACTGATCAGCCTAAGGATCCTTCTGGCTTTGGCACTGCTCAAGCCATTAGAAAGCGGAAGGTATCTCGCCGCGTAAAGACGACACAAGGAGCTGAAAACCCACATTGTCCTCCAGCCCCACCTGTGTCATAGAACTGCCTCTGCACTGTAGAAGATCTGTTCTTGGTGTGTGTTAAACCACACATAAACTTTGCATTTCATTAATTGCAAACTTAAGCTTGCATCTCCTTCAACAATTGCTTATGATGGAAATTTTATACCGTGCCCTTGGCATCCAGCTGATATGTTGGTTTAATCTTTGCTGGACGATCTGTTGGTTTAAGTTGCTTCCAGTTTGTTGCAGAATAGTGATTTTCTTGAAATTAGACCTGTTCGAAGCTTCGGTTCATCTTAGATTTTGATCTCGGATGTCTGATTATCTCCAACTTGCTGTTTTTTGCCTTTTGAGAGTTAGCAATTCGAGTCCAGATGTGTAATTAGAAGTCCAGCAAAGATCTTGTAGAGTTTCCAAAATCTATGGCACGAACCACAGCTGAAATTTTTGATCTGAAAGAAAAAAACATCAATGGCAAGATTGTTTGTGTGACGACTTTCAATGCGAGGAATCCTGCCAAGAGCAATTTTCCAAGTTACACGGCTTAGGCGCAGGAAGTATACGGCAGCTAAGAAGTAGAGTTTCTTTCACAGGAATGAAATTTAGGCTTCGTTTGGGACGGCTTTATTACTACTTCGTAAAACAGTTTTCTAGTAAAAAATTAAAATTTTTATACCAGAAACTATTTTAAAAAGCAGAAAAAAGTCTTTCCAAACGAAGCCTATTGTGTACCATTCTGTAGCGGCTTATGTTAATTTTATGCCAACATATTACATGGGATTTGACTTTGTCTGTAAGGCAGCTTTCATCTCGGTCTTGTGGACTCTCTCTTAATCTGTAAGAGAGATGGAGTTGTGTAAATATTGTAGTGTGGTGTGCTTGGATAAACTATGTTGTGTTTTTAATGAGAGTTCTGTTTAAGCTAGGAAATTCTAGCTCACTACTTGGCTTCTCTGTGATCCTATGTAACAATTTACAGTGCGGTTTTGTAGTTTTAGGTCTATGCAGCATTGAAATAATTGATTAACTTCTTTGTTCATAATGGCTTCTCAGCATTAGTTGCAAAGAGGCTTCTTGGGCTGCGATTTTGCTCCTAGTACTATGGTCAGAGATTACTTTAGAGCTTGTTCGGTTAGAGATTCGATCATGTTAAACACAATTCAACCCCATAATCAAGCAAAAATAGTTTTTAACTCCTTAATACAGCTGTTAGTTTCAGAGATTGTCATGTATCACATATGTTAACTGTCCAATGGAAAGCTTGAGCCTTATGATGCATTATAGGATGATTCTTTCTCTTGAATTAACAGATTCTGCTTGGTGGAGAACTGATGGTTCTAACAATTTTTACAAGGGTAAGTTAACTCTAAGTTCATGCATTTTGTTTCAGGTGTCGTTAATTATTGATTATTAAGATTATTTATGTTTGCAAAGCATCTTTTTTTTGCAAGATAGCAATCAAAATTGTTCAAATAATTATTTTAATAAAAGGCATTTTAGAAAATATCAAGATTTTTTTTATATGTTCGTATGCTCTTATATACCTTAGTACTTATTTAGCAAGTAAAATGGCAAGTCATGGTAGGAACTACCCCTTCACCCATGGGGTGAACTTGCCTAAATGATATGGGTGATTTTTCACGCAATAGAAGCACAGGAGGAATCATCCAAAGAATTAATAGGCATTACTCACCCAAGCTTTTACTAAAGAGCTCGCCTGATATAGTGCAGTCAAGGACCTACTTGTCAAGTCAACAACTTATCATTTATCACATGTAAGGATGTTGCATCAATCACTCGCTCTCTCCAAAGTGACCATCACTTCATCCAAACTTAGCTACGCGAAGTACCTATTCATGGAGCCTTCAACTAGCCTTGTTGTGATTGGCTAACTACGAAGCTTGCCTTATTCACCATCACAGATCACCAACCTTTTCACTTAGGTGATTCAAGGCTCAACACAAGTAGCTAGTAGCTTCAAGAACATCTAAGTACCTCCTCAGAACTCACTTGCAGGCTCGCCTACTACTACACAACACTATCAAGCTTGGCCTAACTATGGAGCTTGCCCAGTATGCACCCAACATTATCGAGCTTGCCCAGAGACAGATCGACAGAACTCTGCACCCCTCGCTCTCCCTCAGTCAATCAGCGGGTGACATGTGTTTAAGGTAGAGTGTACTACTGTATGGGTGATATGTTTAGCATTTGTATTTTTTTTAAATTTTTTATTTATATTTTTTCATGAAACTAAATGGGTTAGAAAGAAGACTAAGGAGATTGATAGTTTATGATATGAGTTATATAAGAAATTATGCTTGAATGATTATAGATAAGAGTTTGAAGGATAATATTTCAGAAATTAACGCAATTGGAGAAAAAATTTTAGTTTTAAAATTTATTTTTGATACTAAGATTATTAATATAATTATAAATACTTTTGCTCCTCAAGTATGTTTGAATATATGTTTAAAATTTAAATTTTGGAATGATTTTGAATAATTAATATGAAAAATATCTCTTGAAGAAATTATTTTTGTTGGAGGAGATCATTTAAATAGACATATTGGTAGAGTGGTAAAAGATTTTAAAATTATTCATGATGGCTATAGTTTTGGAGCTACTAATGAAGTTAGTAGGACTATATTAGATTTTATTTTAGCTTATGATTTTGTAATTGCTAATACCTTATTTAAGAAATGAGAATCATCTAATTACCTATAAGAATGGATATATTAAAACTTAGATGGATTATTTTTTTTATAAGAAAAATAGATCGTTTAGATTGAAACCATTTTAAAGTTATTTTGAGTGGAAGTTTATATACCCAATATGACTAATTAAATTTAGATTTTAAGACAAAGGAGCAGAATATAAAAATAATATAAACTATTATAATATGATTATATGAGAGTATTTAAAAAACAAAACAAAAATATTGTTGAGAGTAAGATTCAAGATCTTAAGATCTTAATTGTGCATGAAAAGTTAATGTTATGTGTAAAAAGTAGCCAATAATATTATAAATATTGCAAAGGATATTTTTTGAGTGTCAAAAGAAAAAAAATCATAATAGTAAAAATAGTTTGTGGTGGAACAAGAAAAAAATAAAAAATAAGAAGCTTTGTAATAAAAATTAATTTCGATTTAAAAGGTTGAAAAATTGAGAAAGACATAAAGTAACCCGTAAGAAATATAAGAAAGTAATATGCAATGCAAAAGATTTAGATTTTAAGGATTTATATATAGATCATATACTAAGGAGGGCGAAAGTTGCTTGTATAAGTTAGTCAAACAAAGAGAAACGAGAAGTAAGGATTTAGTCCAAATGAAATGCATTAAGGATGAAGATTAAAAAGTGCTTTTATTAGAGGGAGGTATTTAACAAAGGTGTTAGAAATTTTGATAAACTTTTCAATGAAAATTATGAGAGTACAATTAACTTTAGTAACCTTAACACCCTAAATGAAAAATAGAGTTTTATTTTTTTTCATCGTATTAATAAAATCAAAGTTAGAGAGGTTTTATAGAAAATAAAGTATAGAAAAGTTATTGGACCTAGATATTCCATAGAGGTGTGGAAATACTTAGGAGATGAAGAAATTTCCTAACTTACAAGTCTTTTTTAATATTATTTTGAGAACTAAAAGATGCCATATGAGTATAGGAGTGCATTAATTTATATTTTTAAGAATAATGGTGATGCACAAGAATATGCAAATTATAGAATAATTAAGTTAATGTGTCATACATTAAAAGTATGGGAGAGAGTTATCAAGCATATGTTACGAAGTGATACACATGTTTCTCAAAATTAATTTGGATTCATGTCATTTAGGTCTACTATGGAAGTTATATATTTATTGTGAGGTTTGATGGAGAAATATAGAGAGAATAAAGTGGATATACTATGATATTTATTGATTTAGACAAAGTATATGATAAAGTTCTTTGAGAAGTACTCTCGAGAGTTCTAGAAAAGAATGGAATTAATAATGCTTATATTCAAGTTATTAAGGATATATTTGCAGGAGTTGTTACTTGTGTTCAAATGTAATGCAGTTTAACTAAGTATTTTCCTACTTCAATTGGGTAACATCAAGGATCAACTTTAAGCCCATATCTTTTTGCTAGTCACACTACAGGAAAATCTCTTATTTCCGGCGGATTTTTTGGCAGAATATTAAGTAGATTCCGGCGGATTATGAAAGTTTCCGGCGGATTTCCTGCGAAATTTTGTTCGCCGATAAATCGAGTGTCGAAAAATTTTTTCGTCGCAAGAAATCCGCCAGAATTTTTTCCGGCGGACTAGTCCTGCTGGAAAAAATTTCCCGCGAAAAAAACTCCGACAAAAAAAAATCCTTCCCGCCACCCCGCGGGCCAGCATCCTACAGGCGAACCCGTCCTGTGAACCGCACTAGCGCCCATCGCACGGGCGAACCTGCCGCTGCACCCAGTGCGCGAACCTGAGGAACTCGTCCAGCGAACCGCGGCCGTCCCACGGGCGAACTCGTCCCTGTCCCGCGAATCGTGCTCGCACCCGTCTAGCGGGCGAACCAGCCCCTACGCGCGAACCCGCGCCCTAGCCCATCCAGCAATCCGCGCCCGAGCTCGTCTAGTGGGCGAACCCGCCCCTGCGCGTGAACCCGCGCCTGTCAGCGCGGGGATTCGAACTGAGGATCTCCTCTTCGGTTTCAGAGTGTCAACCACTTTGCCGTGTTGTATAATAAGTTTATTTTGTAACTATTTTATATTTAAATAAACAAACATAATAAAATTTCAAAAAATAAATTTTAATAGGCAATAAAAGTATTAATTAATGGATTTACAAATAGTATTAATCTTTTTAAAAATTAATAAATAAGCTCTTATATATATATATATATATATCAAAATTAATAACTAATTAAAATAAGTTATTAAATCAATATCAATATTTAATTAATTAGTAATTTAAAAACTTATTTTAATTATTTAATTAAGATAAGTTATTAAATTATTAAATAAATAATTAATAATTTAATCATTAGAATAATAATTAAAATAAAATTTTAAATTAATAATTAATTAAAATGAGCTATAAAATTATTAATTATTTAAATAACTAAAATATAAGTTTTAGAAATTTTTAAAATCTGTTAGAAAATCCGCTGGAAAGTCCGCAGAAAACAAATATGTTGGAACTCTGCCGGAAAATTTGAAAAAAATTTGACTGAAATATTTCAATGTAATTTGTCAAAAATCAGCCGGAAAGTCTGTCGAAAAACAGTCCGCTGGAAAGCCGTCGGAAAAATCCATCGTTAATAGGCTGTTTTCCTGTAGTGTCAAGGTGTATGCTTCTTGTTGATGATATTTTTCTTGTTGATAGAGAGGGAGTTGAAAAAAATATTGAATTATGGAGGTCAACCTTATAGTTTAAAAGTTTTTTATTTGAGTAGATACAAAAATGAATATATGGAGTGTAATTTTAGTAGTAATAGATCTATTGGGGAATTATGAGTTTGGGCGATGAAGTCATTAATAAGGGCACGCATTTTAGATATATGAGGTCTATTGTTCAAATTAAGTGAAATAGATGTGGATATTAGTGGTAAAATTCAAGTTGGTTGGTTGGTGTAGATTTTTACTATGTGCTCGGCATTTTTATGAACATATGTACTAGGATTTATTTATAATAACTCATTTGATGTCAAAGAGAAGTTTAATGTCTTTAATTTGTAAATTCTATTTAGTATAAAGTGCACATTATTACATCAAGTAATAAAGTGAAGTATATAGCGTCAATCCCACGAGTAGGGCTGCAAGCAAACCAAACATTTGATGAGCTACTCCTTGCTCGGTTTGATTAAAGCTCATTTGTGATCGGTTAACTAACTAAACAAACAAACTTGAAAAATAGTTTTAATACCCGATCCTTAAATAAACAAGCTTGAACACTAATGTTACTACAGGAAAAACCATAGATTACTGTCGAATCTTCCAGCGGATATATATACACCAGAAATTATGGCATTTTTACCGGCGTTTTATGCGATGATAATATTACGGCAAATCGATCGGTGTATATTACACCAGTAACTTTCCGACGCCTTTTTCGTCATTATAGCCGTTGTACCGTATCTAGTCGCAAGCGGTAGGAGGGATGCAATAAGATAGGATTTATGGTTTAGGTTTGCAAGCCTAAGCATACGAGGGGATGACCTCTAGTGGATCTAGCTTTGCCGTAAGTTCACAGGAGTCCTTATATAGTCCACATATAACTTCCCTTCAAGCGGAGCTAGAACAAGTAAGGAACTTACAAGCTGATTGATAAGAGCAGTTGCAGGCATAGAACTAGATGTAGATGCATGTGCAACACAATACGTTGTTGGATGAAATGCAAAAAATGATGGAGTAGTTGAGTGGAAAGGAGGTAGCCTAACGGAGGATGAGTCAACGAATTCAAAGTACTTGTTTAGTTTTTTCAGTTTCATATGAATTTTTTTCAATTTCTGAATATTTGATAAAATTTATGAATATTTGTTGATGTTAATGAATAATTTATGATGTTTTTTTAATAATTGGTGATATTTTTTTAATATTTAGTGATGTTTATGATTATGAATAGTTGTTTTTGAATATTGGGTAATTTTTGAATATTTAATGAAGTTGTGGAAATCTGTGCTGTGAAAATCTGTGTTGTTCATGTTTAATTTTATAAATCTGATTGCTGTCTGGGAAAGTTAATTTTTTTATTTTTGCTACAGATTTCTGGCAGATAAAATGCCTATAATCCATAGAAAATGATGATACAACAAATTCTATTATGATTTCTGACATATTTATATGCCAGCCTTTCCGGCAGACAATGCGTTGGTTTTCTCCATCGTTTCATTTTCGGTGTATTTAGTGATAGTTGTTCCACCAGAATTACCAGTGTAATAATACATCGGTAATTCCAACGTATTTAACACCAGAATAAGTGAAGAGGAAGCGACATAACTACCATGTACTTTTCCACCGGTTGTATGACGGGACGTACGCTGGAAAGGTTTCTGATAGATTATACTAAACCTAGTGATGGGATTGTGACTTTGGGCGAGCAAGTCGTTAATAAGAATACATGTTTTAGATATATTGGATCTATTATTCATAATGTTGTAGAGATGAGGATACTCAGGTAGATGAGTGCCTTTACACTTAGAGATAGGTTCCGAAATGAGCATATATGTGGTAAGGTTGGAGCAGCTCCATTGGAAGATAAGATTAGAGAGAGTCGCTTTAGATGGTTTGGGCACATAAAACAATGATAATTATAGGAAGAACATAATTAAGCGATTGTGGTTTGAAGGAGATAGACGGATGATGGAAGTCGGAAGGATCGTAGTCAAGTTGTCAATCTATGATGAATGGAGGATTGTAAGCCCACAGAGGTTGAATGACTGTAGTTAAGATGAATTTATAAAAATTTCATATCTCATGAAAGAGACCTAACTTGATTTTGGAGAGATCACAAAGGTCTAAATATAACTCCAGAGCATTAATTGATATTTTATGTTGACGACCAATACCAACTATTGCCATCTCCTTACTTACATTATCTAACATCCATTACTTGACTTACATCTGCCAATAATCTTTATCTGACTATAGTCACAGAATCATTATAATCCATTAACTATCCATTGATCATCATCATCTTTATTAGATTTAAATGAGAATTTGACTTTTGACAAGATACAATAGAGAAAAAGTATTCATGTAGCCGACCCCACATAGAGGGATAAAGGCTTGATGTTGTTGTTGTTATTGTTGTTGGAAATATCTTTAGAAAATCGATAAAATATACATTAAAATTTATCTATTTCTTTTTAAAAGATTTTCAAACAATATCTAATAGCTCCATATTATATGTAGGTTCTGTTATGGATATTAAAAAATCAAAGAAGTTGGATGTATAATTGATTGGGATAAGAATGAAATACATTAATAGATGAATTCAGTAATGGGGTGAACATTTTCATTCAGACAGTGAAAAAACTACCCAGATTCATATCAGATGAAATGTTTTGATGTCCATGTTCTAAACATAGAAATCAAATGCACCTAAGACCAGATGATGTAATTATTGATCTGTATCACAAAGAGTTCATGCCATAATATTGGTATTAGACTTTTCATGATGAGTACGGGCTATATTTTGATTTTTGATGCGGTGCATCTACAAGTAGTAATATAGATGAGGATGAAAATATCTGACCTGAAAGTTTGTATGGGTTATTAAGCTCTTATGAACTAGCCCAAGCTAACCAAGAGGGGGGTAAATTGGTATTTTAAAAAATATTTCAATCAAAAATAAAATCTCAACCAAACCAAAATTCACCATAAAGAAATTTAACGTGCATTAATTAAATACGGAAAAAGAAATAGAAAAGAAACACAGAAATTTATAGTGGTTCGGTCAACTCGACCTACGTCCACTCCCTGGAGGCGCCCTACGAGTATTGTACTAAACTCAGTGACTCTCCTTTTGCTCCCACAGTAAGGCGAAAAGCCTATACAAAACCTCCTTTCACCGACACCGATGAGGCAGAGAACCCAACTCCTTTTGCTTCCTCTGAAGCAGGCATAGAACCTTGATCGATTGCTAAAGTGGACCTCTCTCGAACCTCCAAAAATAAGGGACGACAATCATAGAAGATGACTTGGATCTTTACTTGGAGCAACATTTGCGAAACCCCTCACAAACTCCCCCTCACAAGATCCTCTCTCTCTCTCTCTCTCTCTCTCTCTCTCTCTTTCTCTCCCTCTCCTCTATGCTCTTTCAAGTCAAGACAGCAGCAAAATATAATTTCTTGGGTAGAACAAGAGCTCTTAAATAGAAGAGTTTAGTAATAGCTCTTAATTTATATAAACTGACTTGATCGTCTAGGATGATTTATATCATCTTAGATGATCAACGTAAATTTCTCTCAATCAGCTTGGATGGTTTGGGACGATTAGAAGATTTTTATTCATATCATATATGATAATAATATATTGTCCTATACAATTAGTACAAGTTGTTAAATATCATCCAAACACTCTCACTGAAAGGATGTCTGGATGACAAAAAAATAGCTTGATTGTCCAGGCTGATCTCATGATCATCCTGGATGATTAGTTCAAATCCATGAAGAGCACCTAGACCATCGCTCTGTATAGAAGGTGTCCGATGTTGATCGTCCAGGAACAACTAAGGTTTTTTGAACTGATCGTTCTGGCGGCCGATCCTACAATCGTCCAGGATGATTTAATCAAGCAATCAAACCTTAATTGCTTTCCTTAATAACCAGATTAATTTAGGCATAATTGTATTTCATCATCTAGGATAATGTCCTAGATGATGTTCAAAAATAAATAATACCTAAAGAGATCTGGCATCTGATTCTTTTCTGATTTGAGCTTATCATCCTGGATGATACGAATATCTTCTAGGATAATGTAATTAATGACGGTTGCCTTAACCAGGATGCCCTAATTAAAGTTTCTATTTTTAACTGATCGTCTAGGATGATTTGTGAATCATCCCGGATGATGTGAACAAAAATAGAGAACTCTAAAAATAGACAGAAATTTTCTCATCTGTGTGTGTGCAAGATTACTTAGTATTTGGAACCACATTGTTTATAATAGACTCAAGAAAGGAAAAAGTTTACAAACTGACTCAGACCTAGTCTACCCAATCTTGAGCTGATTTAAATTGCAGTTTGATCTTGTGGACCTTAAATGTTAGTAGGCAAGGCAGTCGTAGAGAAACAAAAGTGTTTGCTATCATCAAAATTATACTCCCTAAAAGCGGATTTGCAATAATCTCCCCTTTTTTATGATGGCAAACACAAAATAATTGAACCAGTTCAAAACAGTTTTAATGTAAGCAAGTAAAGAAACAACCACAGTTCAAATAATTCAACTATACATCATAAAAATATAACAAATTAAAACAGACTAGAACAGTACAAACTAGTATAGCTACTCCCCCTTTTGACATCACATGAAGGAGGAGAGAAACAAATAAAAATAACACAAACTACTAAATAGAAGGAAAACAACATCACATAAAAATAAGCAAACTAAAAGAAAGATGGCTGTGATCATCTGAAGAAGGAGGTGGTGGTGGTGGATGTAGCTGAAAGTAACTAGAAAGAGTCCCAAACTTCTCCCCAAGCCAGGCTATATCCTGGTCATGCTGGAGCTGCTGGTGAGATACGTAAGTGTCAAAGTGAGCAACGTCCATTGCATATTGCTACTCCTATGCAGCAATGAAGGTCTTAAAGCGAGTCTCCCACTGGTCGAATCACTCCACCAACTGATCCAGCTGAGAGTGCTGGTAGAGCGGAGTAGGTGCAGGAATAGGTGCAGGAGCTACCTCCTCCTCAGCTCCCTCGACTTTCTCGTGCTCTTGGTGGAGATTAGTACTATGAAGACGGCATGCTAAAAATTTGGTGGGACAGGATATTTGAGGTTGAATTTTGATTCTAAGACATAGGCAATGATATGTCTTAGAGCAAGATTGGGCTTCCTCCTATGTCCTAGATCTCGAATAGTGGTTAGATGCTCAATATAGCAAAAATTAAATAAATGACATTAAATTCTCAGTGAGCCAAAATATAAAAAGTGATGATCGAAAGAAGATGAGTGATATGAATGCGATCACCAGCTTTAGAAAGAATTGAGATGCGAAGGATATGCTAGATTGCCCTAGCATCTTTGAGTATGATGCTAGACTCTCCAACGTGAAAGTGAGCATTAGTATTTCTAAAAAAATGGTTGGACGGAGCCCAGTCGTAATCAAGATCAGAATACAGGATATAGAGTTTATCCCCAATGGTGGAAAGTTGCAAAAGTTCTTCACAGTCCTGATATGTGATTTTGACGGGGCATCGATTCACATAGGATCCCAGAGCAGTGAAAGAAGAATTAATGTGAAGGCTAGCGAAAAATTCAAAAAGAAGCTCGAAGTTGAAGGGGATAGAGAGAGTAAGAAGGAAGGTCAAGGAAGTGTGCACAAACAGATCTTGGACATGGTATGAAAGAATGTGTGGTTTGACAGTCCAGGATACAGTAATCTTAGTTATTTTGTACCTTTGATAGGCAGCTTGATCATCTTCCTTAGTGAAGCGAGGGTCCAGATTCGCCCTCGAGGAAATCCCAAAAGGGCGGTGAGATCTCTTTCCACCAGCCATACTCAAGTCAACAGAGCACAAGAGTAAAGACTGTCCTATGAATTGGCAAGTCCCAGAAGTGCTCTTTCTATCCACCTTACAACCTACAAAATCAGAATCAGAATATCTAATAATCTCAAAAGAAGTGATGTGCCTAAGATACCAGATTCCTAAGTTTTGGATTCCTAAGAGGTATCTAAAAATCCTCTTAACTACAGTAAGGTGGGATTCTTTAGGATCAGCTTGAAATCTAGCACAGAGACAAATACTAAATATTATATCAGATCGACTAGCAATTAGGTAAACTAAAGATCCAATCATTCATCTGTACTTCTTTTGATCAACTGATTTTTCATTTGGGTCCTTATCCAACTAAACACTAGAGGTCATGGGAGTATTAATTGGCTTAGCTTTATCCATTTTATATTTCTTTAAGATGTCCTTTATGTATTTTGATTAATTTAGAAAGGTTCCATCATTTAGTTTTCTTATGCTAAAGCCCAAAAAGTAGGACAACTCTCCTATCATACTAATATAAAATTCCCTACTTATTATTTTAAAAAAATCATCATATAGCCTTTTATCAGAAGATCCAAAAAGTATATCATCAACATAGATTTAAAAAATGAGTAATTCATCTTCTATTTTCTACAGAAAAAGGGTGGTGTCAATGCTCCCCTTAACAAACTCCCTCTCTAGTAAGAATGTGCTAAGCCTCTTATACCAAGCTCTGGGTGCCTACTTTAATCCATATAAGGACTTTTTAAATTTAAAAACATGATTTGGAAATTGAGAACTCTCGAAACCTAGGGGTTGCTCTATAAACACATCCTCTTTTATTACCCCATTTAAAAAGGCACTCTTAACGTCCATTTGAAAAAGCTTAAATTATTTATAACAGGAAAAGACTAGTAGCACTCTAATGGCTTTCAATTTAGCTACAGGGGCAAAGGTCACCTCAAAATTAATCCCTTTTATTTGGTTGTACCCCTTATCCACCAATCTTGCCTTATTCCTAACCACCACACCAGAATCACTCATTTTATTCTTAAAGACTCATTTGATTCCAACTACACTTTGTCCCTTTGGTTTTTCTACAAGCTCTCAAACATCATTCCTAATAAATTGGTTTAATTCCTCATGCATGGCTAAGATCCAAAACTCTTCAGAAAGGGCTTGATTGATGTTGGTGGGTTCAGTCATTGAGATAAAGGTAGAGTGGTTCACTTCCTTCCTAAGTCCATGCATAGTCCTAACACATTCAGAAGGGTATCCTATGATCAGTTCTTTAGGATGACTCAAAGAATATCTCCAATCTCTAGGCAAGGTGTGTGTAGGTTCAACCCTTTCCTCCAAATTTGCATTTTCTACTCATTGGGTAATCTCACCTACTCCTTCAGTGTTTTGGGATTCTACCCTCTCTCCAAATTTTCAACTCCTGTGATGATCTCTCCAGCTCCATCTTCATCATTAACTCTAGACTTCTTAGGATCAGATTCATCAAACACTACATAAGTAGTCTCCTCCACCACCAAAGTTCTCTTATTAAACACCCTAAAGGATTGCCCCACACTTGAATATCCTAAGAACACTCCATCAAATTTTGAGTCAAATTTTCCTAAGTGTGACTTCCCATTATTAAGAATGAAAACCTTACAATCAAAGATGTGGAGGTGGGAAAGGTTGGGTGTCCTACCCTTAAGGATCTCATAGGATGACTTATTAAATTTGGCTCTAACATTCACCCTATTCAACACATAATAAGCCATGTTTATCGCTTCAGTCCAAAATTATTTTGGAAGTGAATACTCAGTAAGCATGGCTCTAACTACTTCAACTAAGGTCTGGTTCTTTCTTTTAGCTACCCCATTTTGCTAAGGGGTCCTAGGAGTTGAGAAGTTATGACTAATCCCCTTATCCTCACAGAAGTCTCTAAATCTCTCATTTTCGAGCTCTCCCCCATGGTCACTATGGATGATCAAAATCTCACAACATAGCTTTTTATGAATCCTAGTGAAGAAGGATCTAAACTCATTAAAAGACTCATTCTTATGTGACAAAAATCTAATCCAAGTAAACCTCAAGTAGTCATCAACAATCATAAATCTATAGACTTTTTCCCCTAAGCTAGTAGTGTTAATAGGTCCAAACAAATTCATATGAAGGACTTTTAAAGGTCTAGAGGTGCTAATATCCTTAATGGAGTGAAAAGAGGATTGGACTTGCTTCCCTAGTTGGTAGGCATCAAAAAGGTGGGCTTTTGAGAATTTAAGCTTGGGGACATCTCTAACTAGGTCTTTCTGGGTCACTCTCCTAAGGGGTTTCATACTAGCATGACATAATTTCCTGTGTCACAACCATGAATCATTAGTAGTAAATTTTAAGCAAAATGAAGTAGCACATTCAATATTATTTAAGTCAAGCATGTAAACATTATTGATCCACTTTCCCTAAAAAATAGTGTTATTATTTAAGCTTATAATTAAAGTATTTGCCAAAATTTTTATGATGAATCCTTTATCACAAAGTTTACTGATGCTGAATAAGTTGTGTTTCAGTCCATCTACAAGCAAAATATTTTTAATCAAAAGTTGACTGAAGGTAAAATCATCGCTTTCAAACCTGAAAGAATCAGTGTTTATGTTGTTGGCCTTCAGCGCCATAGTTTTCTCCTTCTTTTTCTCACCTGCATCAAGATTTCTTTGATTCACCCCTTGCTCGTAAGCAATGAGTGATCCAAGCAAATTATCAATAGAATAAGTATTCAAATCTTTAGATTCAGAAATTGCAGTAATCTTAACATCAAAAGAATAAGATAAGCATCTCAAAATTTTGTTTACTTTTTCATAATTAGTTAGCTCTCTTCCTAATGCATGCAATGTGGTGACAATTTGAGTAAACCTAATATAAATGTCAGAAATTAATTCAGAAGATTTCATATGAAAAAGTTCGTAGTCATACAATAAAATATTCAACCTAGATTGCTTAACTTCATTGGTTCCTTCATAAGTAATACACAATCTATCCCAAATTTCTTTACCAACTGCACAGGTTGAAACACACATATAATCTTCAGATTTCAAAGCATAGAAAAAATAATTCAAACATTTTTCATTAAGTTATGCTAAATCTCTTTCATCAAAAGTCTATTCAGTAAAAGAAAGTTCAGTTTTAATGTCATTAATTTTATAAGGAGGAGGTGTAAAATCTTTTTTAACAAGTATCCACATGCGATAATCAATCGATTATAAAAAAATAGACATGCAAGTTTTTCAAAAATTAAAAGAAATATTATCAAATAAAGGTAGTCAGGTAATAGAATACCCTTCTGCAGTATTATGATTGCCAGAGTTAGCCATGGATCGAAATTCAAAAGTTTTTAAAAACTCGATTTTATGAATCCCGCTCTGATACCACTTGAAAGTTTGTTAGGGATGTTAAGACCTTATGAACTATCCCAAGCTAACTAAGAGGGGGGGGGTGAATTGGTATTTTAAAAAATCTTTCAATCAAAAATAAAATCTCAACCAAACCAAAATTCACCACAAAGAAATTTAACTTACAAAAATTAAATGCGAAAAAAGCATTAGAAAAGAAACACATAAATTTATAGTGGTTTGGTCAACTCGACCTACGTCCACTCCCTGGAGGCGCCCTCTAAGTATTGCACTAAACTCAGGGACTCTCTTTTTGCTCCCACAGCAAGGTAGAGAAGCTTGTACAAACCTCCTTTTTACCGACATCGATGAGGCAGAGAACCCAACTCATTTTGCTTCCTCCTGAAGTAGGCAGAGAACCTTGAACGATTGCGAAAGTGGACCTCTCTCGACCCTCCAAGAACAAGGGACAAAGATCAAAGAAGGTGACTTGGATCCTTGCTTAGAGCAACCTTTCTCATAAACTCCCCCTCACAAGATCCTCTCTCTCTCCCTTTCTCTCCCTCTCCTATAGGCTCTCTCAGGTCAAGACAGTAGCAAAAGATAATTTCTTGGGTAGAATAAGAGCTCTTAAATAGAAGAGTTTTGGAATATATCTTAATTTATACAAACTGACTTTATCATCTAGGATGATATTTATATCATCCTGGATGATCAGCTTAAATTTCTCTCAATCAGCCCAGACAATTTGGGACGATTAGAAGGTTTTTGTTTATATCATCCAGGATGATAATATAACATCCTATATGATTAGTACAAGTTATTAAATATTATCCAAATAATCACTCTAAAGGATGTCTAGATGACAGAAAAATAGCTTGATTGTCCAGGTTGATCTCACAATCGTCCCGGATGATTAATTCAAATCCGTGAAGATCGTCTAGGCCATTGCCCTGAATAGAAGGTATCCGATGTTAATCGTCCAGGAACAACTAACATTTTTTGAACTTATCGTCCCGACCGATCCTATAATCGTCCAGTATGACTTGATCAAGCAATCAAATCTTAATTGCTTTCCTTAATAACCAGATTAATTTAGGTATAACTGTGTTTCATCATCAAGGATGATGTCTTGGATGATGTCTAAAAATAAATAATACATAAATAGATATAGCAGCTGATTCTTTCTAATTTGAGTCTATCGTCCCAGATGATATGAATATCGTCTAGGATGATGAGCTTGACGGGTTCCTTAACCAGGATGCTCTAATTAGGGTTTCTATTTTTAAGTAATCGTTCAGGATGATTTGTGGATCATCCCAGACGATGTAACCAAAAATAAAGAACTCTAAAAATTGATAAAAATTTTCTCTTGTGTGTGCATGCAAGGTTACGTAGTATCAGGAATCACATCATTTACAATAGACTCAAGAAAGAGAAAAGTTTACAAACTGATTCAGACCTTATCTACCCAATCTTGAGCTAGTTCAAATTGCAATTTTATCTTGTGGACCTAAAATGTTAGTAGGCAAGACAATATAGAGAAATAGAAGTGTTTGCTATCATAAAAATTATACTCCCTAAAAGCAGATTTCCAACACAATCAAATTTTGAGGAATTAGTTCTTGATATAATTGAAACACAATCTGAATAATATATAGAAGAGTTACCAAAGAAGGAGGCATAAAATTTTTATGATTTATTGCATTATGCTCAACAACCAATATGAAAAGGGTGCACCACTCACTTAGAGTTATCCATTATTGTGAAGATGGTGCATCAAGGCAGAATATAAGATTACTTATGAATATTTTAATCAATTCATTATACTGCTTAAGGAAATCAACCCGGTAGATAATATAATTCATACAGATCTATATAGGATAAAGAAACTAGCTTTCAAACTTGGTTTGACATACATAGAGAGATTATTATATCAATGGATGCATGCTATACTTTAAATATGATTTATCAAAGATTGCAAGTCATCATTATAATGCATCAAGATTTAAATCAAAGTCTGGAATGAAAAGAAAGCTGAAGGAAGTACCTATTAATAGAATGTTTTATTTATCAATAATTCCTAGACTACAACGGTTATATGCATCCATGAGATTTACTGCACATATGAGATGACATAATGACCACATTTCATAAAAAGGTATTATTATACATCCATCAGAAGTAGAGACTTGAAGACACTTTGATCGTATACATCCCACCTTTGCGGTAAAATAAAGAAATATAAGATTAGATTTATTTGTAGATGGTTTTACTCTGTTTAGTCAGTCTACTTCACCTTACTCAAGTTGGCTTGTGATACCCACTCCTTATAATCTTCCTCCAGAGTTGTGTATGACTACTCCTTATATATTTCTAACACTTATCATTTCAGTACCACATAATCCAAAAATAAAGATTGATTTAATTTTATAACTGTTAATTAATGATTTAAGTTTATTATGAGAAGATGGAGTAAGTACATATGACATCTCCACCAAATAAAACTTCATAATGAGGGTAGCATTACTTTGGACAATTGGTGACTTTCCTGTGTATGATATGCTCTTAGGTTGAAACATTTTACAGCAAGTTATCTTATCCATATTATATGGAACATACAAAATCATTCACTTTAAAGTATGGAAGGAAGAACACTTGATCTGATTGTCATCGCATATTTTTACATACAAGTAATCCTTTTAGGCAAAATAAGGTTGCCTTTACTAAAAATAAAATGGTGATATTGCAACCTCATCCAAGATTAAGTAGTGAAGAAATATTTGAACGAGTAAGGTGTTGATTATGTATAGGTTGTTAAACCTAAGCTATTATCCCAAGGCTAACCAAGAGGGTGAACTGGTAATTTAATTTTTTTGGGATTTTTTTAAATAAAAATTGATTAGAATCTTGTAGCAAGTTAATTTAAGTTTTTAAATAAAACTTTTCAACCATAATAAATAACTTGCAGAAAATAAAATGCAGAAATTAAATGACACAAAGATTTATAGTGGTTCAGTCAAATATGACCTACATCCACTCTCTAAAGACTTCCTCTTCAGGTATTGCACTAATACCAAAGTGACTATCCTTTTGCCCCCACAGTAAGGCGGAGAAGCCTTTACAAAAACCTCTCTTCCACCAATCCCCGGTGCGACAGAGAACCATCGTCCTTTCACATTCTCCAAGTGTCGGTAAAAAACCATCGTCCTTTTATACCCTCCAAGTGTAGGTAGAGTACCTTCATCCTTTCACACCCTCAAAGTGTCGGTAGAGTACCGTCATCTTTTCACACCCACCAAGTGTCGATAGAGTACCGTCATCCTTTCACACCCTTCAAGTGTCAGCAGAGTACCTGATCTTCTCTAAAAATCTTCTCACGAGCATCTAAAAAAAAGAAAAGAAGAGTAATCATCAAAATACAAATAGATCCTTACCTTTGAATAATCTTGAGAACCCTTCACACTCCAATTGCAAAAAATTTCTCTCAAACACTCTCCCAAACTCTCTCTTTCAATTGCGCTTGAAAAATCACAAAGACAAGACTTTTTCACGTTAGTTTTAGTGGACCTTTTATATCAAAGACACGAAAAACCATCAAAAAAACTAAAATTTTGAATTTTGTGCATACACGATCTATAGTATGATCATATGTTCATACATATGAATAGTTCAAAAACTATTATGTACGAACCTGTTGTGAATTGGTACAAAATAAATTCATACATGATCATCATTCGGTACAAATCAAGTTCGTCTAGTATGAATAGTTAGAAAAATTTTTACCTTCATTGGAACGAAGAGGGACCCCACAATTTTGTAACATAGATGGTGTACGTATGATGACGATATCGTAGGGTATGATCAGTTATAAAATTTTTTAAGATCGTCGGGATGAAAAGGGACCCGTCTAATTGTACCCTGGATGGCATACGTACGATGACGACATTATATGATATGAACCGTTCAGAAAATTTTCAACTTTATTTGGACAAAAAGGGACCCATCCAATTTGTTCACTGGACGGCATACGTATGATTGTTAAATCATACAGTATGATCCATACTTAGAAAAATTTTCTCCAATCTATTCGTTCGATTGCTTGATGGGGAAAATAACTGATGAGATCATCCCGTATGAAAAGATATCATACATTATGATCAATTTAAAAAATATAGATTTTACACTCTCCCCCGGTGTGTGTATATGCTCAGTTACTCAATTACAATCACACTCTCTCAGACTCAATAAAATAAAAAATATAGACTGCAATTATAATAAACTCTAAACTATCTTATTTTGAAGTCTTCAATAATCTGGAGTATAATTTCCCTGAAATGTTAGTACACACAAATATCAAAATTATTCTTTTTAAATATGTTAGAAGAAATAATAATCAAAGCAAAAATATTTGGAATCATAAAAAACATACAAGTTACAAGAATATCAATAATCAAGAACTAAGTAGCAACTATCTCAACATATGGTTCATATCCACAATAATGTATTCTCTAATATTAGCTAAGAACAAAATTGTCAGGATATGGTGTCAACCATAATTGGACAAAAAAAGTATTTTTTTGGTCATTATCATATTGGAGAACAAACCTGATTATATATAATTTGGATGTCATACATATAGAGAAAAATATTTTTGATAATATTTTCAATACAATCATGGACATCAAAGATAAATCTAAAGATAATATAAAAGTAAAGATGGACTTAAAAGAGATTTGTATGAGAAAAGTATTAGAATTAAAGGATGGTGGAGGTGAAAAACTTCTCAAACTAAAAGCTCCTTTCATATTAACTTTAGAGCAGAGGCGAGCAATTTGTGAATGTGTAAAGACTCTACGGGTACCTGATGGATATTCTTTCAATCTAAGTAGGTGTGTTGACATAAGATTAGGGAGATTGTTTGGATTGAAAAGTCATGATTGTTATATCATCATACAATGTCTACTACCAACTGTTTTTAGTTATATGTAAGATCAAATTTTAAAGTCCTTGATTGAGCTAAGTGTCTTCTTCAAATATTTATGCTCTTCTAAACTAAATATAAAGAACTTGATTCTTATGGAGTAACATATTTCTTTCATTTTGTGTCAACTTGAGAAAATATTTTCTCCAGCATTTTTTGACTCTATGGAGCATCTACTAGTGTATTTACCATATTATGTTATAGTTGGTGGACCTGTTCAGTATCGATGAATGTATCATTTTGAGATATATTTAAATAAATTTAATAAGACCGCTAATAATAAGTCACATCACGAAGGCTCTATTTATGAAGAGTATTTAATGTATGAGATAACTCAGTTTTACTCATATTACTTTTAAATAACATCACAATCAGCTAGTGTTGCAACTCGAGCCTATAAGTTTATATTTTGATGATAAAAAATATTGTGACTCATTTTCTACTATCTACCTGTATTTGTAATATATTCTTATTTCTATGTTTACTAATATTTCAGAATAATAGTGCACCTTACAACGCTCAAGTTTAGCATAACATATTCTATTTGTATTTTTCATTATTGTATTTCTTGGATTGTAAGAGTATTTGTTTGCTTGTAACCTTGCTCACTTATTTCTATTTTAGAGTTCTCTATTTTTGCTCACATTATCCTGGATGATCCAAACATCGGCCTGGACGATTAGCTGAAAATATAAATCCTAATTAGCACATCCTGGTTAAGGCAACCATCTTTAAAGTACATCATCCTAGATGAAATTCATATCGGTCAGGATGATAGGCTCAAATTAGAAAGAATCATCTGCTAGATCTATTTAGGTATTATTTATTTTTGGACATCATCTTGGACGATACACACAATTATGTCTAAATTAATTTGGTAATTAAGGAAAGTAATTAAGGCTTGATTGATACGATCAAATCATCCTAGACGATTGCAGTATCCACCAGGACGATCAGTTCAAAATACTTTAGTTGCTCCTAGACGATTAACATCGGATAGCTTTTATTCAGAGCAATGCTTTAGATGTTTTTCTTTGGATTTGAGCTAATCGGCCAGGACAATTAAGCTAATTTTACATCGTCCAGACATCTTTTTAGAGCAATTATCTGGATGATATTCAAGGAATTATAGTAATCTTCTAAGATGAAATTATATCAGCCTGGATGATATGACCAAAAATCTTCTAATCGTCCCATATCGACTGGGCTGATTGAGTGAAATTTACGCTGATCGGCCAGGACGATATTCCTATCATCCTGGATGATAAAGTCGGCAAGTTGCAATTCATGAGCTCATTTGAAGCTCTTCTATTTAAGCTTTGACAATGGACTTTGTAAGTGTCTTTTTGGCAGTCATTGAAGCTTCGTTCTTCTAGAGAAAACTCGAAGAGAAAGCTTGAAAGGGAGAGAGGAAATGGTGGAGTTTGAGAGAGGGAGAAGATCCTTGGAGGGGGTTTAATGGGAGTGTGGAGGGGGTTCCACATAGTTGCTCCGGTGAGCTTGCACCTTAGTACCATCGGATTCAAGGCTCATCTCGAGGGAAGTTTTGGGAAGAAGAATATCTCTTTGGTGTCAACGGGCCAAGCTACTCCACCACACCGGAGAATGTGGAAGTGATTTTGTAAAGGCTTCTCTGCCTAGTTATGGGGGCTAAAGGAGAGACATTGAATTTAATGCAATACTCAGAGGGTGCCTCCGAGGAGTGGACGTAGGTAAAGGTTTGATCAAACCACTATAAATCTAGTGTGTTTTTTCGTTTATTATTTTTCTATTTATTTTTTGCACTTTGATTTTCTTTGTGATGAATTTTGGTTTTGGATGTGATTGTGTTTTAGTTAAATAAGTTTAAATATCCAATTCACCCCCCTCTTGGTTAGCCTCAGGACTAGTTCACAAGGGCTTAATATCCCTAACGAACTTTCAAATGCCTTCAGTGCACTTTCAAGTGGTATCAAAGTAGGATTCATAAAAGTGAGTTTTTGAAAACTTTTGAATTTCAATCCATGACTAATTTTTGTAATCATAATATTGTGGAAGGTTATTCAATCACTCGATCACCTTTGTTTGAAAATATTATTTTTATTTTTGGAAAATTCACATGTCTAATTTCTTGAAATCAATTAATTTTTGAATGTGGTAAATGATTTTAACTGGTTATTCTATACCATCACGTTTTATAGATAGAATTAAAATTGATATTCCTTTTAATCAATGGAGTAGAGAAGAACAAATCAATGCTCAATTGAATGCTAAATCAATAAACTATTTTTTCTGTGCTTTAAATTCTGAAGATTTTATGTTTGTTTCCACGTGCACTACTGCAAGGAAATTTGGGATAAATTATACACTATATACAAAGGCACTAGTGAAATCAAGCAATCCAAATTAAATATTTTAATGCATGATTATGAATTATTTTGCATGAAACCTTATGAGTCAATCTTAGACATGTATACTATGTTTATTTAAATTGTGACATCATTGCATGCTTTAGGTAAAAAAATTTCAAACTTTAATAAAGTCAATAAAATTCTACATTGTTTACTTGACAAATTTAATGCCAAAGTTATTATTATTTGTGAATCAAAAAATTTGAATGAATATTCTATTAATAATTTGTTTGGCTCACTCATTGCCTACGAGTAAAGTTTGGGTCAAAGACTTTTGGATGCAGGTGAGATGATAGTGCTAAACGCTGAAGACTCAAAGAAAAATGGCTTAGTTGGTGACGAAAGCGATGACGTATCAAGTAAATTAAAAAGCTCACCAAAGCATAAGCATCAACAAAAGTGGAATAAAGGTAAAAATGGTAAGAATGTTAAAATTTCTTCTAACGTTGTTTGCTTTGGATATAGGAAGCCTGGACACATAAAAAATCAGCGTCCTAATTTGAGAACTCTTCCTGCAAAAGAAAATGGCAAAGCTAAGCAAATTGTAAAAATGGCAAATAGTGAAAAGTAAAAAATCTCATGGACAGACCTAGCTTATGAATCATCATATCAAGAGCAAGATTATGCTTAATCCCTTATTTGTGTGTTTATTTGTTTGTTGTTGTTCGTTATTTTTTGTTTGTTTTATATAGTTTCTTTAAGCTTTATTATTTATTTGTTTATTTTTCATTCTTTTTCTTTTACATAATAGTTTTAAACTTGTCTTTATTTTTTTCTTTTTTATGAAGTTCTCTCTAATCAACACACACGTTTACTTTTCTAAAAATAAAAATTTTACCTCTTATTTTTCTTGAACTCTTATGCAAGTTGTGGTTTACTTCTAAAACAGTCAAATGAAACTCATGATTTTGTCTCTCTATCTCTTATAAAAATGGATATAGTACAACACAGATTGACTATTTTCTTATTAGAAAACTAAATAGTTTAGATTGCAAAGATTGTAAAGTTATTTCGAGTGAAAATTTAAGTACCCAACATCAATTATTAGTTTTGAACTTTAAGATAAAGGGGCATAAAATAAAAAATAGAGTAAAATAATTTTCTAGGATTTGATGGGGGCATTTAAAGAATATTAACATAAATATTTTTGAAAATAAGATTTTAGATCTTAAGATTTTGTCTGTGCATGTGGATGCTAATATTATATTGGAAAAAGTGGCTAGTGATATTAAGAATATTACAAATGATGTCATTGGAGTATCAAAGGGAAAAGCTCCTAATAGTAAAAATAGTTGGTGGTGGAATCCAAATGTGCAAGAAAAGATTAAAAATAAGAAGCTTTGTTATAAAAATTGGTTTAATTTTAAAAATTTTGATAATTGAAAAATATATAAAGTGGCTCGTAAGGATGCTAAGAAAGCAATATGCGATGCAAAAATATTAGCTTTTAGTGATTTTTATAATAGATTAGATACTAAAGAGGGAGAAAGATATATGTATAAGTTAGCCAAACAAAGAGATAGGAGTAGTAAGGATTTAGTTCAAGTGAAGTGTATTAAAGATGAAGATCAAAAAATACTTTTCTTAGAAGATGATATTCAACAAAGATGGATGAGATATTTTGCTAAACTTTTTAATGAAGATTGTGAAAATAAGATTAACTATAATGACCTTAGCACCCTAAATGAAAATAAAGATTTTTATTTTTATTGGTGTATTAGTAAAACCTAAGTTAGAGAGGCTTTAAAGAAAATTAAGGGTGGAAAAACTGTTGGACCTGATGATATTCCAATAGAGGTGTGGAAATGCTTAGGAGATGAATGAATTTCATGGCTTACTAAACTTTTTAATACTATTTTGAAGACTAAAAAGATGCCATATAAGTGGAGAATGAGTGTGTTAATTCCTATTTTTAAGAATAAAGGTGATGCACAAGATTGTGCGAATTATAGAGGTATTAAGTTAATGTGTCATACTGTAAAAATATGGGAGCGAGTTATGGAGCATAGGTTGCGGCGTGATACTAATGTTTCTCAAAATCAATTTGGATTCATGCCGGGTAGGTCGACTATGGAAGCCATATATTTATTAAGAGGTTTGATGAAGAAATATAGATAAAATAAGGAGGATCTACATATGATATTTATTGATTTAGAAAAAGTATATGATAAAGTTCCAAGAGAAGTGCTATGGAGAGTTCTTGAAAAGAAAGGAGTCAATAATGCTTATATTCAAATCATTAAAGATATGTATGCAGGAGCTATTACTTGTGTTCAAACACAAGGTGGATTGACCAAGTATTTCCCTATTTCGGTTGGGTTACCTCAAGGATCAGCCTTAAGCCCATATCTTTTTGCTTTAGTCATGGATGTTCTCACTAGACATTTGCAAGAGGATGTACCTTGGTGTATGATTTTTGCTGATGATATTCTTCTTGTTGATAAGACTAGAGAGGGAGTTGAAGGTAAACTTGAATTATGGAGGTCAACCTTAGAGTCTAAATGTTTTCGCTTGAGTAGATCTAAAACGGAATATATAGAGTGTAATTTTAGTAGTAATAAACCTAGTGAGGGGATTGTGACTTTGGGCGATCAAGTCATTAATAAGAGTACACGTTTTAGATATCTTGGATATATTTTTCAGAGTGATGGTGAAATAGATGGAGATATTATTAGCAGAATTCAAGTTGGATGGTTAAAGTGGAGGAATGCATCAGGCTTGTTATGTGATAGAAATATACCCCTCAAACTTAAGGGAAAATCCTATAAGATGGTAGTGAGGTCTTCAATGCTTTATGGTGCCGAATGTTGGCCATTAAAAGAGAAGCATAATACTAAGTTAAGTGTGGCAGAGATGACGATGCTCAGGTGGATGAGTGGCTTTACCCTTAGAGATAGGATACGAAATGAGCATATACGTGAAAAGGTTGGAGTAGCTCCAGTAGAAGATAAGATTAGAGAGAGTCGCCTTAGATGGTTTGGTTACATAAAACGTCGGTCTTCCGATGACCCGATTAGAAGAGTAGAGGTATTAGATTTGACTTATGTTAAGAAAGGTAGGGGTAGACCTAAAAAGACTTGGTTAGAAAATATTAGGAATGACCTTTATTTATTAGATTTAAACGAGAATTTGACTTTTAATAGGTCACAATGGAGAAAAAGGATTCATGTAGCCGACCCCACGTAGTGGGATAAAGGCTTGATGTTGTTGTTGTTGTTGTATCTCTTATTTTAAAGATGTTATTTTACTTTTGATTCAAAATCATTATCATATTATAAATTAGATTTTGGAACTGATCTTTTTTCATCTCCCTACATTTTGTTTATCACATAGGGATCTCTTGCAAATTGTTAAATCTACCTCATATTTTTCTTAATCAAGTAGTTCATTTTATCAATAGAATGAGTTTACTTATGTTTCTAAAACTTCAAAAAGGTAGTATATTTAATTGAAAAAAAATGACCAATGATGCCAAATCAAAAACAAAAAAGGCCAATGACGTTAAATCAAAAGATGCGCAATGATGCCAAATTGAGAAAGATACACAAGTGTATCAAAAAATAGAAGATGCGTAAAGTACGCCAAAAAAATTGACAAGAGGCATGAAATGAGCCCACAAAAATTAATGCTTACCTTTCTTGTACTTCTTAAAACTTAAGAAAATCCTTGATATTTCGATACTTGAGCTTGAAAATCATGATTCACCAATTTTTGCATTAATCTTCTATTTGATATATTTTATGAAAGGAGTTTTTGAAAAAATTAGTATTTCTTTTTCTAATTTGTTCCTTGATTTAGATTTTGGATTAAAAAGTTTTTAAGCCTTTAAAAGAATTTGAGCTTGGATTAACAATTTCTGACCTTTTTGAGTTATGCGTTGTGAATTCATTCCTTACTAAGTTTTTGAATAAAAATTAAGAGGTAACTTTCTCATTTTAAGAATATTTGATTTTTTTTCTTCTTTTCAGTATATCAAGATTCGTTTTATTTTTAATTTATTTTTATTATTCTGTTTGTTTTATGCCCCTCCTCTTTTTGATAATGTCAAATGGGGAGAATGTACTGTTGTATTTGTATCTATTTTCTATTTAAAAAATAATAATAAAAATAACAAAAATTTTGTCTTCACATATTTTTAAAATTTTTATTCTAGTGAGGGGGAGATTAGAAGAAAATGAGTTCAATTTTGCAAATTCAACTAATATTATTTACCATCATAAAAAAGGAAGAGATTGTTGCAACTCGAGCCTATAAGTTTATGTTTTGATGATAACAAATATTGTGACTCACATTCTGCTGTCTACATGTATTTGCAATATATTCTTCTTTTTATATTTACTAACATTTCAGGATAGCAGTGCATCTTATAAGGCTCGACTTTAGTAGAACATTTTCTATTTGTATTTTTCATTAATGTATTTCTTGGCTTGTAAGGGTGTTTGCTTGCTTGTAACCTTGCTCACTTATTTCTATTTTAGAGTTTTCTATTTTTTCTCACATCATCCTAGATGATTCAAACATCGGCCTAGACGATCAGTTGAAAATAAAAATCCTAATTAGGGCATCCTGGTTAAGGCAGCCGTCTTTAAGTACATCATCCTGGATGATATTCGTATCGGCCGGGACGATAGGCTCAAATAAAAAAGAATCATCCACCAGATCTATTTAGGTATTATTTATTTTTGGACATCGTCCAGGACTTCATCCTGGACGATACACACAATTATGCCTAAATTAATTTGATAATTAAGGAAAGAAATTAAGGCTTGATTGATACGATCAAATCATCCTAGATGATTAGAGGATCGGTCGGGACGATCAATTCAAAATACCTTAGTTACTCCTGAATGATCAACATCAGATAGTTTTTATTCAGAGCGATGCTCTGGACATTTTTCCTCGAATTTGGGCTAATCGGCCAGGACGATCGTGAGATCAGTCCAGATGATCAAGCTAATTTTACATTGTCTAGACATCCTTTCAGAGCGATTATATGGACGATATTCAAGAAATTGTACTAATTGTCTAGGATGATCTTATATCGGCCTAGATGATATGATCAAAAAACTTCTAATCATCCCAATGCAATCGGGCTGATTGAGTAAAATTTATGCTGATTAGCCAGGATGATATTCCTATCGTCCTAGACAATAAAGTCGACAAGTTGCAATTCATGAGCTCATTTGAAGCTCTTCTATTTAAGCTTTGACAAGGGACTTTGTAAGTGTCTTTTTGGTAGCCATTGAAGCTTTGTTCCTCTGGAAGAAACTTGAAGAGAGCTTGAAAGGGAGAGAGGAAATGGTGGAGTTTGAGAGATGGAGGAGATCCTTGGAGGGGGTTTTAAGGGAGTGTGGAGGGGGTTCCACACAGTTTCTCTGGCGAGCTTGCACCTTAGTACCATCAGATTCAAGGCTTGTCATGAGGAAAGTTTTGAGAAGAAGTATATCTCTTTGGTGTCAAAGGACCCGGCTACTCTGCCGCATCGGGCAAGGTGGAAGTGATATTGTAAAGGCTTCTCCGCCTAGATGTGGGGGCTAAAGGAGAGACACTAAGTTTAGTGCAATACTCGGAGGGTGCCTCCGAGGAGTGGATGTAGGTCAAGATTTGACCGAACCACTATAAATCTGGTGTGTTCTTTACTTTATTATTTCTACATTTATTTTCTGCACTTTGATTTTCTTTGTGGTGAATTTTGGTTTTGGATGTGATTATGTTTTTAGTTAAAGAAGTTTTATATATGTATTCAATAGAAGTGGTGAACCCGCAGGCACTAGCACCATGAGCTATTTAACCGATAAATATATGAGAGTTCTCACATTGTATATCTTGCTTAACTGTTATGAAGTTGAGTCGTATCTCGAGTAAGTGTGGGTAGCTTGTTCATATATTTATTATTCATAACTTTGTTCTAAACCCTAAAATTTATAGGAGGTTCATTTATGTTTAAGTGTATCAGAACCATGAGAAGTTTAGAAGATAGTGGAGAAAGAATTCACTACTTGGTTTAAAAGTACGGTATAATTCTCGACTATTCATTTTGAATAATTTGTCTTAATTATTTAGCACAACATGTAATAAATATGCTAATAATATAATCTAATTCATTGAAAAGTTCACATTGAAGACAGCGATTCGCAATATCAAGGGCTACTTGACCTAGCTTGGGGACCAAATAGATTAGTTAAATGTTATCAAATATTTTTGGTTAATGACTATAAATTCCAAATAAAAAATTAGTGTAAAGGTAGGAAGACATAAAATATTGGTGTATGTGTAAAAGGGAGCAACCATATAGGGGATGATGGGGTATTATAAGAAGTATTAGAAGTGGAATATCTAGGTCACAGAAATGTTGTGTATCTATTCAATTATGAATGGTTTGATGCAGTATAAAATAGAGGTACAAGAGTACATCCGATTTATGATATAACAGAAGTAAAGCGGGGTAGGAGATATATAAAGTTTTACCCATTCATCATTGTTAGTCAGGTAAGTCAAGCCTATTATGCTAACTATCCAAGCAGATTATAAGGAAAACAGGATTGTCTTGTAATTATGAAGACCAAACCAAGGGGAGTAATTGAGAAAACCACTTCAATACCATCAGCACATCAAGAAGATTTTATGTCAAATTTAAAAAATCTTCCTATCGATGTGGATAAACAAATTCCAATTAATGAGAGTGAGTTGCAGTTAGAGGAAGTATATTTAAACATAGAGGAAAGTCATGAGGAATCTGATAGTTGTGAAAATATATCATCATATAAAAGTGAATCAATAAATGATGAGTTAACATAAGATAATTTTTTTAATATTTTTATTTTATTGTTGTTGAACTGCATTTATTTAATTATTACGTTATTTTTTATTAAAATTTTATTATAATGTATGTTTCTAATATTTTTTATTTTTATATGCAGATGGCTTCAGATGAAGAGCCTAACAGAGGATTGATCAAAAATATTTTTAATATGCATAGTAAGAAGATCACTAGTGGACCATCTAGGCCTATACGTAGTTAGAGGACCACTTCATCTCAGCCTGCCACTCATAGTCAGCCTATCACTCATACGCAGCATACCACTCATAATCAGCCTACCACACCTTTATCCACTCTTGGAGTCAGTAGCCCACTGTTCTACTCACTAGACCCCTAATTTTCTTCACCAGACCCCTGCTTTCCTTCACCAGATGCCACACAGAGTACCCCCTTCTACCCTTACTACCCACCCCCACCTTATGGTGGCCCTCTTGCTTATCCATATCCACTATATGTTTCGCCATACTATCCCCCACCACCCCCCAACCTACTATAGGTGGACCTTCAACCCCAGCTGCAGTAGAACAGGCGACAGATGGTCGAATATTGATTGCACCTGATGGTGACTCATACGTACATATGATTATATTAACATCCAACTAAAATTGAATAAATATTTTTCTCACCTAATATATTTTTGCATGTTCTACCCATCAAAATAACTGACATATAAAATATGTGACATAATACGAAGCATGTATGATGCTCCTTATGTTTCTTGGAAGAAAGTCTCAAAATAAGTTTGAGATATGCGATTTAGAGAGTTTGAGGTATTTATGCTTAATATTTTTTATGTTATGTCTAAATAAATTGTATATTCTTTTTTACTTAAGTTAATAAATATATAAATTTTATATTATATATTTTTAAATGCAGAGAGATTTTTTTTGGCCACCCCAACACAATGATAAAATTAGTAGAATTTTAAAAACTATGGGTCCACTCGAATGCATGACATGTTTATAGACATTAGAAAGTCTAGTGAGAGGTCACTATGGTTGGAGAGACTATATGGGCTGAGCTGAACACTACTTGGGGCAACGTAGAGTATAGCAGGAGGAGGGATCAAAATCGATAGAACAGTGCTTCTGATGTTGGGGGTATGGGTAGCTCCCTTCATACTAGGGGCTCAGTTACACATACTGAGCACATGCGATGCTTGGTAAAGAATTTTAAAAGTTTTTAAAAATTTTTCTTCAATAGGAATATTAGTGGAATTATATTACATAAAGAGATGCTAGGTAGAGAACCAACTCCTATGGAATTATTTAGTCACACCATAAGCGATAGGAGGAGTAATAATGGATTGATGAGCGAGCAATAAAAGCCCATATAAGTATATGTGTTTAATATTTTTTTATTTTATTTTTAAATAAATTGCTTAAATTTTTATTAACTTTCATAAGAGGAGTATACACAGCTTCAAGAGAGCTAGGCTGCAGCAGGTGAGGGTTTTTCTAGAGGCTCTATAGAGTATTCTGAGTACCACATCTAGTCGCAAGTGGTAGGAGGGATGCAAAATGGAAGGGTTTATGGTTTAGGTTCATAAGCCCAAGCATATGAGGGGATGACCTCTAATGGATCCAGTTTTGCAATAAGTTCACAAGAGTCCTTACATAGTCAACAAATAACTACCCTTCAGGCGAAGCTAGAACAAGTAAGGAAATCATAAGCTGATTGACAAGTGCAGTTGCAGGCACATAAACAGATGTAGATGCAGGTGCAACACAATCAGTTGTTGGTTGCAATACAAAAAATAAGGGAGCTGTTGAGTGGAAATGAGGTAGCTTCAGCGGAGGATTAGTCGACGGATTCAGAGTAGTTGTTTCATATGAACTTATTGCAAAACTGGATCCATTAGATGAACTTTTTTTAGTTTCATATGAACTTTTTTCAGTTTCTAAATATTTGGTAAAGTTTATAATATTTATTGAAGTTAAAGAATAACTTGTGATGTTTTTTAAATATTTGGTGATGTTTTCGAATATTTGGTGATGTTTATTATTATGAGTAGTTATTTGTGAATATTTGGTAATTTTTGAATATTTGATGAAGTTGTGAAAAATTTGTGTGCTGTGAAAATCTATGTGCTATTCTTGTTTATTTGTAATTGTAACCTACAAGTCTGGAAATCTAATTGTTGTTTGGGAAAGTTACTTTTTTATTTTTGCCACAGGTTTTTGGAGGATAAAATGCCGAGAATCCACTAAAAATGATTATACAACAAATTTTTTTATGATTTTTGGCATATTTATATGCCAGCCTTTCTGGCGAACAATGCGTTGGTTTTCTCTGTCATTTCATTTTCAATGTATTTAGCGATGGTTGTTCCACCGAAATTATTGGCGTAATAATACGTCAGTAATTTTGAAATATTTAATGCTAGAATAAGTGAAGAGGAAGCGACGTAACTACCATCAACTTTTTTGCCGGTTGTACGCCGAAACATACGCCGTAAAGGTTTTCGACATATTATACTAGACCTAGTGAGGGGATTGTGACTCTGGGCCAGCAAGTCATTAATAAGAGTATATGTTTTAGATATCTTGGATTTCTTGTTCATAGTATTGCAGAGATGAGGATACTTAGGTAGATTAGTGGCTTTACCCTTAGAGATAGGTTCCAAAATGAGCATATACGTGATAAGGTTGGAGTAGCTCCATTGGAAGATAAGATTAGAGAGAGCCGCCTTAGATGGTTTGGGCACATAAAATGTTGATAATTATAGGAAGAACATAATTAAGTAATTGTGGTTAGAAGGAGAGTAGATGGGTGATGGAAGTCGAAAGAGTCGTAGTCAAGTTGTCAATCTATGATGGATAGAGGATTGTAAACCCACAGAGGTTGAAGGATTGTAGTTAAGATGAATTTATAAAAATTTCATATCTATTGAAAAAGACCTAACTTGATTTTGGAGAGATCACAAAGGTCTAAACATAACTCTAGAGCTTTAATTGATATTTAATGTTGACGACCAATTCCAACTATTACAATCTCCTTACAATATCTAACATTCATTGCTCAACTTACGTCTGCTAGTGTCATAACGTCACTACCATCTAATTTTCTGCCAGTTGTATGCTGGAACGTATGCTAGAAAGGTTTCCCGCAAATTATATACGTCGGTAATTTTTTACTGATGCACAAATTATAGTCTTATGGAAATCCAACGGAAATGCCATGGAAACATAATTTTCCATCAAAATTTTAACTTTACCGGTATATTCAATCCACCAGTAATAGCGGGTTTTCCTGTTGTCTGTGTGCAGTTCATTTATGTTCATGAATAACATTATTTGAAGCTCGTGAACATACTCGACATTAAGCTTGATAAAAGCTCGATTTGTGTTCAATTCAGAACTCGTGAATAAGTTCGATCAAAACTCTATTAATATTTAATAATAAAATAGATAAATATACATAATATTAATACTTTAATTTATTATAACATAATGATATAATTATTTTCAATTAATAAATTTAAAGTAATTAAATATTAATATATATTATAGTTTTAATTTCCTTATAATTGCTAATTTATTATATTACTCATTAGATAGCTCAAGAATACTCATTAGATTTATTTATTTTTTTATTATATTACTCGTTAGATTTGCTCATGAGCATATTTGTTTGATAGTTTAAAAAAATTCTCTAAATATGTTCACGAGCAGAGCTCGTTAAAGCTCGGTAGACTAAACAAATTGAACATGAACCGAACATGAACCAAACATGAACACCATTAATTTAAATGAAATAAACATGAACACAAACATTAAAGATCAAATCAAATACGAACCAAACTTGAACAAGTTAATAATAAATGAACTCAAACATGAACACTCACATACTCAGCTCGGTTCGGTTCGTTTGTAGCCCTACCCACGAGAAAAAATATCAAAATTATCCTAACATTCACTTTACTATTGCTTGTTTGACTATTATGTTTATCTTGTAAACTAATAAAAAAGGTGTTGGCAGTTGTAAAAGTAAAAGGTTCAAAATACATGAACAAAAATTTTCAAATCATTACAAAGTTCTGAACTTATGAATCCTCAAAAGAGCATGATTGCATAATAGAGTTATTTATTATAGTTACTGTGGATTAGAGCAATTATGCTTCTCATATTTCTCATTAGGGACTAATTAATTAGAAATCATACTAATTGCAATTAAACTATCTATTATATATGGTTGGACTATGTTCTAAGTTCTCTAATTGTTCTTTTAGTCTATCTATCGAGGCTTATGATTACACTATATTTTAAATTTATTGTAAGGCCTATACAAAATCAATTTAATTATGGATAAAATAAAAACACATGAATATAATAAACATTAACCCTAGTCTAAGCAAAACATGCCTTTTAAGTCATCACAGATTCAAAATTTTAGATTAACTACACAGGGAGGCTTTAAAACTCATATCAATCACAATAAACACTACAAACATTTTATTATACTAACATATTAAAAAGTATAAACTTATGATACAAATTAAAATACAAGAAAGTAAAGTTAAAAAAGGACCTGGAAGTAATGCTATAATCCTTTGCTCACTCCTTTGATTTACTCCACATCAATACATGATTCGTATAATAAAAACAAGCTACCCACTCCATTATACCACTCTTACACACTCTCACAAAATGACACTGTAAATGGCTCCTCCAAGTGGTCAACCTCTTACCTCAAGGAATAAGATAATTATTTATAATTTTCAAATTTAACTGAACTAAAGTTGTAGTGTTGTCTTGGTGGTCTGCTTAATTTGAGCATCAATTCACCAATAGTCACTTTGGTTTACCGGCTTAACTGGGCTATTTGGTGCTGTGGTGCTTCAATCTGACATTACAACACTGATTAAGTAGCGCTTCAATTTTAAGCTCTCCATCTTAATTTTGATAAGCTTTCCATTGCGATGTTGAAGGTATGATGTTATGACATTGGAATGAGTTCTAGCACTGAACTTGTGGCACTGTGGTAATGGTTTAATTTTTTTTTTTCTTATAATTTTTTGCACAAGATACAAAATTTACAAGCCCAAAATAATATAAAGTTAAAATAAAATAACAATTTTTATCTTATCAAATTCTAGCAAACATTAAACTATTACTTATCCTCAAGGAATAAACATTGCATTGGAATAAGAATAAAATAATTTTTTAACTTTTAACTTATGTGTAAGTTTTGGAAAATAAAATAAAATTAAATTAATAATCTAAATATTAATACGTTACATAAGTTGGAAGATTTTTTAATAAAATAATTTATAACATCATAATTCTTCATTTTAAATTAATTTTCTTTCTAAGATAAATTCTTCTGGGTGAATAATTTTTTACTAACTTATTCAGATTTATTAACCCTTTTAGGAATTAATAAAATTATTAATTTTGTTAAACCTCAAATCATCCTATTAAGATTCTAAGACTTTATTTAGCGGTATAAAGGTAGGGCTAGACATTGCAAGAATCGATTTTTAATATTTAGAAATTTAACACTTATAAATTTTTTTCCATTTCTTTTTATTTATTTAGCTAAGTACTGAATAATGATTTTGAATGCTTATATATTACCTCCGCTTATTATTTTTAAGCAGGGCTAAGCATTACAAGAACTAATTTTTGATATTCGATCAGTACTTTAGTCTTTTTATCTATTTTTTATTTTTGTATTTTTTTGTTTGCTAAATTATCTTATTTTTTGGTGTGAATACTTGACTCTTGCCTCCAAAAAATATACAAATCTAATATTTGTTAAAGGTCTCTTAATTCCCTACTTACGTGTCTTTAGGTGATCTAAGATTAATCTAATGATTTAATATACATTGATCCTAGAAGTTAATATTCCTTCATAAGTAGTCAAGTGCTTAACTGAATTTAAAATTTTAATTTATCCATAATTACTAATTTTAAATGAAAGGTTAGTTGTTATTTTGTAATTATTTTATAAGAAAAATTTTATAAGTTGTGTAATATCAAATACCTAAGATCTTAATTTTGAAATTCTCAGAAGTTATAACTCAAATAAAAAGTCCAATAGTAAGATAGGTAAGAAATCAAATTTTGGAGAAATTTTTATTTCATTAATTTCTTAAATTAAACAACAAATACAAACTTGCAGGAAGTTTTTGAACTAAAAATAAGGCTAAAATAAATAAAAATAAACAAGTTCAACTAAAAAAAGTGCAACAACAACTAGAAAATATAAATTAAAAAATGAAAAACTGACATAATTATAAAAAAAAAGAAAACGGTGTCCATATCTTTTATTTTCTCATTATTCTTATATATATGGTTTCAATATTAAAGATCTTATCTAAATCATATTCATCTTCTTTTTCCTTTCCCTATACTCAAATTTTATGACATTCTCTCCAACACCTCTTAGCCGACATGTGACACAAGTACAACCTGGTATCATCAATTGAACAAAATAGTGTTCAACAATTACCATACGATAATAAATGACTTAGAGTAATGATAAATAAGCTTCGAGGGTAAAATATAATTAACCTATAAAAGAATTTTTAAAAAGAGATTATGTTTTGATTCGCACCCTCCCAAAGTGTTACCAAATATTTAGGTTTAAGAAAATATATATGAGGGCTTGTGATCCCTTCAAAATTCATATAAAAATTGGATCTAATTCCATCACTTTGATTTTTCTTGTTGATATGCTAATTCATTCTATTATTAACATTGAAAAAATTTTATCATATAAGGGAGTTAATAGACCTCCACTTGTTCAGTCAAACTCTTTAGCAAAAGATAAAGTTCCTCACTTATACAATCCTTTATGTTTAGGAATTAATTGTATCATCACTAAATAAGAACAAATTGATCTAGCTATTGAGCATCGCTTTTTAGTTTATTGGAAGAATAAATCACCTAGTGATGATACATGGCTGACTCGTACTAAGTTTGAGATTTTAACTTCTTAATTGATAGAAGATAAGATTTTAACTCTATAAAGTTGAGTTCAACTAAGTCACTGAGACTTGATGTAGCACATAATATAGATGAAGATAATCAAGCCAAAAGTCCACTTATAAGAGATAAGTCCAAAGCCCAAGAGAAAGATCAAAGAAATTGTCTAATTACAAAAGCCATTAAAAATACCATGGTTTTAAATATTCTAAATACAATTTATATATTTTTTTTAATCTAGAAACATATCTAGCCAACTATAATATGGTTAAGTATGGATGAGATATTAAAAAAAAAGGTGGATGAAAATCTTCTTTAATGTCCATTAACCCCCTCTTTCCCTCTTTCTTTCCCTATATTTTTTTCCTCCAAATGTTAGTCTTATAATGCCTGTACATATAGGCTAAAATGCTTTATAATTTTTTTAATTTTTGGAATGAAATAATTTTGTTGAGAAGTTCTCTTCATTATCTTTGAGTTTGGTGGCTTCAAGTGTATGCATTTTTTTATGAGATCAAGTAGTTATCTTTATTTATTTTATGTTATTCACAAGTCCTCTTAAAACCTCATATATACTCTTCAAAACTCTTACTCAACTTCGTAAGCATCCTCTAAGATTAATAAACCAACAACTAAAATTTTAAAATCATTCTAAATACTTTCATATAAGCATGAACCCAACTAGGGAACACTAGACCAAGTCTTATTCCATACACTTTGACATCCTCTTAAACTCCACCAAACTCTACCTTCAACTCCAATCATAAGTTCACATACTAATCGAATTTTTCACCATCATTTCTAGCCAATTATCTCATATAAAAGTCACTTCCTAAAGTGATCTTCAAAATCAAACCAAACTAGTTAGGACTAGACTAGTCTTAGTATTCCTATTAATACACATATCTAAAACCCTCATCATTCCATCATAAAATCCAAGCTATTAAAATAAATATCCATATATAACCTTTGTTAATCATTAATCATACCAAAAGTCAACCCATCATAATTAGAAATTCACTAAGAATAGTTGATCTCTAGGTTATTTATCAAAGTATTTTTTGATGATGTTAACCTATGTTGATGATTTCAAGAATAACCCATTGAGAACATTTAACCTATATGTGGTTGTTTGTTAGAGCATTGCTCAATGATACTAATATGAATGAAAGAGAAAAATTAAATTCCACAAAAGTTGTTTGACCTATCTAAGATTATTTATCAAAATGTTGATCAATGATGTTAACATATATATAAGAGGTTAAGATAAATCCACTAATATGTTTGACCTATACAATATTTCATATCATAGTATTTCTCGATAATATTGATCTATATAGAAGAGTGTTGACCTTCTTTTTGCTCAAACCCTTGGTCAAGGAGGTTGACTTGATCAAATTGACCAAGCCAGGCCCTAAGAACACCTCCCATAAGTTAAGTGGGCCAAACTAAACCTGTTGAGCCCAGGCCCAGGCTTTGGGTCAACCTGGGTTGACCTAGTTGATCCATGCCATCTACCTTTCAATTTTAAATCCATTTCTAATCCTTCTTGAGCTCAAATCTCACCTCCCCTGGACCCAATGGGTCAGACCCAACCCATTGGGTCCAAACCCTTACCTTGTGTCAACCTGGTTGACCAAGTCAACCCAAGTTGACCCATTAAGCCCTATTGGGTCAACTCAAGCTCTATTCAAATTCAAACCTAACCTTGGCTCAATCTGATCATCCCTTGGACTCATTTGACTAAATTGACTTGGTCAACTCATAGCTCAGTCAACCCAAGCCTTGGTTGGTCAAATCTAACCTATTTTGTCCAAATTGAGCCACTTAATGCATTCAAATCCATCCCTATTCATCTCTTGAGCCTAATCCCATCCTAATATACCCTCTTCCCTCCTAATTTACTAGAGATCCAATCCCAACCGTTCATCTATAGCCTAGGGCTATAAATAAGGAGTTTAGGGTTTATGTTGGGCATCATTTTACAATTCCTCGCTCACCAAGCCTCCAAGAGCTTTGAGACTTTATGTGAGAGCCCCCTCCACTTACTTCCATCTTTCCCAACCTAAACTTGCTGATAAACCCTCGCCGGTGGTGAGATCTCCGACCAATCAAAGCTAAAACCTTTCCAAAGCCAATTTTCGACAATCAAGAGCTCGTTTGGTTGCAAATTTAACTAGGAACTTGTACGAGGACAATCTACAAGCTCAATCGTATCAAGATCCCGAAGATCCAATGATAAAATTCTTTAAAAACCTTAGATCTAGGTCACAAAACATAGGGCTAAAAAACTTTCTATAAAGTGCGTTTTAGACAACGAGAATACTCCCCCACGAATGCTCTTTATTCGTATTGCATGTGTTTAAAATTTCATTGTGTTTCATTGAGCCGTTTGAGAGAATGAATCAAAAAATGCTTTTGAGCTTTGGTTTCGCCCTAGGCTCGAAAGCACGGGATCTCCATCATTGATCATTTAATCAATGGCGGAGATCCCGTCGTACTACGGTTTCATTCGAACCGTAAAATTGATTCCGCGGTCAATCATTTCATCATACTCAATCAGAGCCATTGATCCAAAGAACGGATGATCCAACGATTTTGCAGTTTTGCTGATGCGGATAACTGTCGCACCATTTTTTGTGCAATCATTGCCAATGATTACATGACGGCACAATCATTAGCAATGATTGCCAAATCGCATCCACAGTTCTTGATCCAACCAGGCGATGCCACATGGCCAGCGAGCTGTTGAATTAAAACTTAATTAATTTTAATTAATTTTATTAAGTATTTTTAATAGGAATACTTTTAAAATAATTTTAAAAATTATTTTTAAACCCAAAAAATATGTATTATATATTAAAATTTTTAAAATTTAATTTCCTTTAATTTAAAATTAAAATTATTTTAAAAAATAATATATTTTGTAAATTATTTAAAAAACCCTTATTTTAAGTATTTATTAAATATTTAAATTAATATTATATTAAGTATTTTTTAAAAGATTAAATATTTCCTTATTAATATGTTTTAAATAATTCAATGATTTTTTAAAATAGAATAATTTAAAATTAATTTAATTTGATATATATTTCATATTTTAAATATATTTTGGTTACTTGAAATTTTATGTAATTAATTAAAATCAATTTATTATTAATAATGATAATATTTATTTTAAAGAAAAATCAGAAACCCCTTTTATTATTATTATTATTTTATTTAAAAAAATAATTATGTTTGAATTTACTATTTTAAGTAATTCTTAATTAGTTAACAAATTAAATGCCTTAAATTTTAATTAATAATTAATTAATTACTATTTAAAACTATGAAAAGTTATTTTCCTTAATATTTTAAAATATCAGGGAAATTACTTTAATTATTTAAACTTAAATTCATAATGATTTTCTTTTATTAAATTATTCTAACTAATTATTTAGCTAAATTTCTTAATTAATAATTAATTAATTTTAAAATTTAAATACTTTTTAAATTTATAAAGAATTATAATTTATAAAAAATAAATTTTCTTTTTAAATTATTTTAAAATCAGAAAATTATCTTAATTTTTAATTTAAATTATTAATTATTTTTTCCATTTTAAATTATTTTAAATTTATTAATTACTTAAATTTGTTTAATTAATAAATTTTTAAATTAAAATTCAACTACTTACCAAATGTTATAAAATTATATTTAATTTAATTATTTTAAATTTCATAAACTTAATACTTAGTTAAGTTTAATTTAATAATTATTTTTAAATATTAGTTATTCTAAACTATTTTAAAATTGCTTTTAATGATTTTAAACTTTTTTTATTCATATTTAATTCATTTTAAATCAAATGTTTGCGTATAAAGTCATAATTTTTTCAAAAAATTATTTATTTTAATTTAAAATTATTTTTAGAAACAAAAATTTATTCTTTTGATTTTTTTCTATTTTATTTAATTATTTTTGTTATTTAACATTTATTTAAATAATAATATGTTAAATATTTTGAAATTAAAAATTATTTTCAAATTATTTTAAAACCTTGTTCAGGTAACTAGTTGAATTCCTTTATATTTATTTATATTTTACAAATTTATTTAATTTTAATTATGTTATTTTCTAAAATTTACTTATTTGGTATATGTATTTTAAATTATTTTAAAACTACATAAATTTTAAACTCTCCAATTTTGGGAGATCCACTTTGTGAAATTTTAATTATTTATTGTGCTTATGAAGAGCATTTATGGGGAGGTGGATTAGTGGAATTAAGCTCCAATCACCCCCTAATCATGTTGATAAACATGCTTTATTTCTTTATTTTATTATCTTTTGTATGTGTAGGATGCACGAGCACTTAGATTAGACCCTCTTAGATCTTAGGATTTGGTGTGTTTACTTTTTATATATTCCCTGCATGTTATCCTAAATCTAAAACTTTATTCAATCATATTTAACATAGTGATATCTTAAAGACAATAATTAAGGACCCATCTTACAAGCTTTAAAAATTTCTATAAGCTACGATAGATCCCTGATTCATATAAAACTTTAAATACTTGAACTTAGTGGCATCTTAAATCTCTCAAAATTTTATAGGAATTTTTAGGACCCTTGAAACCCCTTAATTAATAAACCCTAATTTAACTTATTAATTAAGCCCTCATATCTTCAAAAAATTCTAATAACTTTATTTTTAACTCAGAAAATTACCCATAATACCTCAAAATCTTCAAAATTTAATGCTTAATCTCAGATATTTAAAACCCCCTTAATTGGACTTTAATTTAAACCTTAATTTAATTTTGATTATAAATCACCTTTTTGCCTTAATTAAACTATTAAAACTTATTAAAATTTAAGATTTTCCCCAAACACTTGGGAACACTTTTTTAGGTCATTTCTGACCTTTAGGGGTGATTCCAATCAGTTTGGAACTGATTTGAATCAAAACCCCTAAAATACTTTTTATTAAACAATTTTAATAATTCATTAATTGCCAAAAACTTCTAAAATTCATAACTTGGCCTAGAAAACTCCAAATCCAGCAAACTTACAGTATAACTTCTCCCCTTAAGGTATAATATTTAACTAAAATGCTAGAACCCTCAAACCTAGCCTATTTTCAATAGTGGCCTTTTAGACCCCCTTAACTTAGCGAGTAGGATCGCCCCGGACCCTCCAAAATTCAATAATGCAACTTAAACTTTTAAGATCATTACACTAAGTATTAAAATGGATCTACAAACTAAATTAACTAAAAGTAGACCCGAATTCATTAATACTTAAACTTTAACCAAATTTTTCCTTTTGGCTTTCAATAAATTTGAACACAAAATAACTTGAACTAATTACCCGACATAGGATCTACCCAAAGCCACACAAGCCTACTACACACACATAAAATTATTTTCTAGGGCACCATTTCTAGCTCTAGGATTAGGGCCAGTGATTTACGTTTTTTGCTTTCTATGATGTGATATCCATTATATGTGGCACGTATGATTGATTAATTTACTTTGCTTTGATGTGCTAAGATGATTATTATGAAATTTTATTATTGCACTTTCTCTTTGTGATGTGATTTATGTGATATATTACCCATGGGCTAGGGGCACTTTTGCTTTAAATCCAGTCTTATATAAGTGGCAACGCTCATGCAGCGCTGAAATAAAGGGAGAAAAATAATTAACGCTTTAAAACTAATAATATTTTCTACAGATGCTCCAGAGATTGCTTAGCCACCTTTAAAATTAAAAGAAGGTGGCCAAGTATGTTTACTTTTCTACAAATATTAACTGCTTGGGTTGTATTATATAAATTGCTTAGATGTTTTATTAGGATAACCATGTAGGAGAGTCTAGATTTTTTTATTTTCAAATGTATTGTAATTTAATATTGAGTTATAAAAGTCTTCAAAAATGAGGCATTTCAAATACTCGGTACCCAAAGAGAAAAAGAAATACCCTTTATAGGGAACTTCTTATTCAACTAGGTACCCTTCTAGAGCACGAACCCTATGAAGCCCGAAGGAGATAATCTGAAGGAAGATGATTCAAAGGAAGATGATCCGGAGGAGGATGATCAACCTGAAGATGAAGACTTGAAGATGAAATGCCTTTCTTTTAAGACTTGCGTCATTCAGTAGGATTAGAATCTAATTTATTATCGGTAGGGCATGAACACTATTACTTTTCTACAAACCCTGGGTTGTACCTATACGGCACTTACCGTGGATTTTGGACTTTACTTTACTGTGTTAATTATTTATATTTATGTGTTTATTTTATGTGTGTATTAGAAATTACATACTTTTTTAGATTTATTTCTTGCATGTGTATGGCCTGATTTTTTCTAGGCTCTCTAGGATAAAAAACTTTTTTTACTTGTACTTAATATTTAAAATTTTAAAAATTAAATAGCATAGAAACCTAACGACCTAGGGAATAGCCAGAATTATTCAGGTCACATACATATTATTACATTCTTCTCTCCCCTTTTAATAAGATACTTTCCCGCCTACGGATAGAGTCTGGATAATTTAGCCTGTGAGGATGAGGTGCCAGACCTGCGGAAGCCCAATCTTTTTCTAAAAATTATTTTTTATAAGCCTTTTTTTAATTCTAAGCATTCATGATTTGGAGCCTTTTCAACTAACATGCATTGCATTAGAAATCAATTTAATTAAAATTTAACTACATTAGCTCTTAGAGCATTCACCCTAAATAAGTCTAAGACTAATTAAAAAACTCTCTAGATGTCGATTTTACTTCCAAAACACTCAACCTACCTACCCATCTTTTATAAAGACTGGACAGCATGGATTTTATACGCTTAGGTAGTTAGCTGGCTTTTATTTTTCAGATAAGATATAAGCCCAGATTGTATTAGCTAGGACATAGGTGTTAGTGTGGGGTGTAGAACACTAAACCCACCCTAAATTTAAGGTTCAAGGATACTACAGTGGGTGTCTCATAGTGTACCTAATCAGTGGATAAATCCCTTTTCTTCAATGGCTATAAATCCTATATATTCGTGTTACATGGATGACGTTTCTTCTATCCTTCTCTCCTGTATGCTTTGAGTGCATGATTTCTTTATCCTATCTCTCTTCACTACCTTAGTCCCTCTGGATGCTGAGATGAATCATATATATTGACTAATCCGAGTTGAGCCATTTCTTTCCCTTTGAGTAGGATTTTCTAATCTCCCCTCTGTGCCAATCCCCTTTTATTGGAAAGAATAATGTTGAATCCTTAATCAAGAGTATTCTCAGGCTTTGAGCTGAGATGTAATTAACTATGGCGGTCTATGCACGTTGAAAATAAAATTTCATAATAAATAAACCTCACTTGAGCTGATGTATTGGGTGGGGGAAACCCCGTGACACTGATCATGTCATACATATTATCATCCATCGGAGTGCGCCGGTGAGAACTGATATCCTCAATGGTTGATTGTATGTAGGATCTAATCTGCCCTCCCATTAGCCCACTTGCGAAGAGCGCGGAGGCCTACGATCATTTCTATCCCTCGAGGTGGTGTTGTCGTACACTCTCTGTACCCTGTAGTAGTGACAGTGTCCTTTCAGAGGTCCACAAAGAGTACTAATAAAATCCCCTTGGTATTGATTGTAACTTTATTGGGAGAGGGTGAATGCCATATGTATCTCAAATCGAAGGTGGAGACTAGTATATTACACACTTTACATATCATGAATTTGACCTTACTCAAGGAGAAGTCCAACTAGGTCAACACCACGAGTATCTCAAATTGAAGTCTAAAATTTTCTTGGAAAATTTCTCCTCTTTGTTAGATGCTTTAGAAATAATGTTTATTAGCAATATTATCATAGATGCATATAAAATTTTAGGACTCACTTGACTATAAATATTCTTGAGATGTTAACATGAATAACCCTTTGAGGTTACAGTAAAGGTTAGCCCCCAATCCTAATATTCTTCCAAAAAAATTAAGATATTATTGGATGATAGTTTGAATGGGGTTATGTGACTATAAGCATACTTTTGACTTTATCCATTTCACATTATAAGTGAAGTCAAACCCTAAACATAACATGTTTTTTTTCCAAACTAAAAAAAATAGTATATGGCAAAAGAATTGAACAGTTATAATTGTACATAGGGCATCAAGGTAAATGACCTTTTGAGGTTGTACCAAGGCCTGTCCCTAGCCATAATCATTTCTTATAGACAACATCAAGCTTTGTGTGCAAAAACATTTATAGTGATATAGAGATAAAGAATTTAATGATTTAGCTTTATACAAAGACCAAACACACACATAGATAAGAGAGGAGTTGTAAAGGACACTCATGATTTTACTTTGAAAGCTTAGAAAGGAAAAAACTCATAGGGCCTAGTCTAGCTTAAATGATTCTACTAGTATTTATTATCAATTACAAATGATTCCCTTTCCCTTAATAAGGAAATGTGTTGACACAATATAATAGACTAAAGTTATGTAGAAAAATCATGGTGTAAGTTAAAAAAATCCTATGGCATAAGAGTTATATTTAATAGATATTTTATTAAAATTTGAGGGAATACCCGAGACTAAGAAATTAAGCATAAGTCATAATACTAACATTGAGAGTTAGAGTTGATGTTGAAAATATGTATCGATTATATAAGTGATGGCATGCATTGGTGCAAGTAATAAAGTCATCAGATGTTGGTGTAGGTAGACAATAATGGTAGATGGACTATAGGTGAGAGGATCGTAGTCAAGTAATATTGGTTGGAGGCCTTAATCAATTAATAGAGGTGGGAGGAAAATAGTCAAGCAAATGGTGTCAAAGATACATAGTCGAGCAGTGTGGTTAGAGGATTATAATCAGATAAACATAGCCATAGGACCAAAATCAGGTGACAATAGTGGCAAGATTATAGTCAGGCAAAGATAGTCAGAGGACCTTAATTTGATAACATTGGTGAGGGGACCATAATTGGAAAATAGAGGATAGAGGACCATAGTGAGCTGATGGCAGTTAGAAGATCATAATTAAGTGAGGGTGTTCAAAAGGATCATTGTCGAGCAATGAAGGTCAGAAAGATTATAATCAAGTGATGCTGGTCAGAAAGATTATAGTCAGGTTATGGTATTTTAACAATTGTAATCTAACAAGGGTGATTTTAAGGATCAGAGTTGAGTTAAGGAGATTAGCATATTGTAGTCAGGAAATGGTGGTCGAAAGGATCATAGTTAGATGAAAGTGATCATAAGGGACATCACGGGCCAACCATGGCCCAAAAGATTGTAGTCAAGCAATAAAGGTTGAAGGACTGTATTCATGAAATGGTGGTTAGAGGATCATAATCAAGTGATGGTTGTAAAAAGGATCTTAGTCGAATCATAATGGTCGAAGGACCATAATCTTCCAATGGTGGTTTGAAGGATTTTAAACAAGTGATGGGGGTCTAAAGGATTATGTTGAATCTTGATTAGGTTGCTAAACTTAAACTAATGTTCCAAGGCTAACCAAGGGGGGGGGGGGGGGGGTGAATTAGTAATCTAAACAATTCTCTTAGATTTAAAAATTAAAAGACGTTGATTCTTGAAGCAAGTTAATTAAAGTTTCAAAATAACTTTCAACCATAAAAAAATAACTTATAGTAAGTAAATGTGGAAATTTAAATGACATAAAATTTATAGTGGTTCGATCAAACACGACCTACATCCACTCCCTGAAGACTCCCTCTTCAGGTATTGCACTATTACTGAAGTGAATCTCTTTTTACCCCCACAGTAAGATGGAGAAGCCTTTATAAAGACCTCTCTTCCACCAATCCCCGGTGCGGTAGAGAACCGTCATCCTTTCACGCCCTCCAAGTGTACACAGAGAACCTTCTTCCTTTCATACCCTCCAAGTGTAGACAGAGAACCTTCATCCTTTCACACCCTCCAAGTGTAGATAGAGATCATCCTTTCACATCCTCTAAGAGTAGGCAGAGAACCTTCGTCCTTTCATACCCTACAAGTGTAGGTAGAGAACCTTTATCCTTTCACACTATCTAAGTGTCAGCAGAGAACTGGATCTTTTTCAAAGATCTTCTCACAAGCAATCTAGAAAGATAAGAGGAAGGGTGATAACCAAAAATACAAAGAAATCCTTACCTTTGAGTAATCTTGTGAACCCTTCACACTCCACTTGTAAGAAATCTCTCTCAAACACTCTCTCATACTCTATTTTTTAATTGCCCTTAAAAATCACGAAGACATGACTTTTTCATGTCAGAGACACAAAAAACTATCCAGAAAATAGAATTTTTCAATTTTGAACATCCACGATCGTACAGTACGATTGGATTTTGTATGTATGAATAGTTCAAATACTATTGCATATGAACTTTTTATGAATCAGTACGAAATGAAATCATACACAATCATCATCAAGTATGAACCATGTTCGTCCGGTACAAATAGTTAGAAAATTTTTTGAGTTCATCGGGATGAAGAGGGACCCCATAGTTTTGTAATCCGGATGACGTACGTATGATGACATCATCATCTGGTACGATCAGTTACAAAATTTTTCAAATTCATCTGAACAAAATGTTTGGACAAACAGAGACCTCATAATAAAAAATATTTTTTGAGCGAATAGGGACCCATCCATTTCATACTCTAGAAGACATGTACGAACATGATTCATATAGTGCGATCCATACTTAGAAAAAAATATTTTTTTAGCGAACAGGGACCCGTCCACTTCGTACTCTAGAAGGCATGTACGAACAGGTTTCATATAGTACAATCCATACTTAGAAAAAATTTTATTTCTATTCGTTTGACTGCTCGTTGGGGAAAATAATTGTCCAGATTATCCCGTACAAATGGTTTTCATACAGTACAATCAATTTAAAAAATGTGAATTTTAAAACTCTCCCCCGATGTGTGTGCTTAGTTACTCAATTACAATCACACTCTCTCAGACTCAAAGAAATGAAAAATACAAACTTTAATTTTAATAAATTCTAAATTGATCTTGATTTGAAGTCGTCAATAATCCGGAGTATGATTTCCCTGAAATGTTAGTACACACAAGAGCAAAATAATACTTCTAAACTATGTTAGGAGAAATAATAATCAAAGTAATAATATTTGAAATCATAAAAAACATACAAATTGCAAGAATATCTAACATGTAAGAACTAAGTAGCAACTATCTCAACAATCTCCCTCTTTTTTATGATGACAAAATAATTATTGTTTGAATAAAATTAAATATCCTAAATCTCTCCTTAACTCCCCTTAAATGAATAAACATGTGAATATAAGGGAATTTTTTTAAAAATAAATCATTGTTGTTATTTTTTCTTTTTTAATTTTTTATAAAGGACAAAACACCCAAAACAATAAACACAAACAAATAAACAACAAACACAAACAATATTAACACACAAAATAATCAAATGCAAACAATATTTCTCTCCCTTTTATACAACAATAAAAAGAAGAAAAGAGGGAAATGAAAGAAATTATATGATAATCCTTAATAATTGATCTTGAAAGAGATTGAACTATAATTGTTATAATAAGATTAATGTCCATTAGATAAAAATAAAGATTCAAAATATTTAAATTAAAATATAACATAGATAAAAAAATAGATCAAGGTTATAAAACATTCTAGACAATTAGATAAGGAGAATTATTGTAAAAATGATGAAATAAAAATTAGTTAAATTCAATTTTCAATACAAAATATAATTGAACATTAGATTGATTTGAATTTGAAGATTAAATGATAGAGAAATGAACATATTCAATTAGCAACATTACGCATCTTTTTCATTTATTTCTGGCACACTTTGTGCATCTTTTTTGTATTTGGGCTAATTTTCTGCCTCTTTTTAATTTACGAACCATTGCACATTCTTTCAATTTTTGTACACTTATATATTTCTTTTTTATACTCCTTTTTTTAATTGATCTTTCCAAAATCAATAATCTATAAACTCAAGTTTTTCTAAGTACAAAGATAATTATATTGAAAAGAGAAATAAAAAATAATAAGACATCAAAATTGTAATAATAATATTTAAATTATGTATGCCTAAAAAGAACATGAGATTGATAACGTTAACTTGATCGAGTTATAAATAACTTAGATTTTTGAAAAAATTAGATTTCGTAATGAAATTAATTTTTGTATTCTAGTTCATTTTATAACACTTCTTAAATCACTTAAGATAGAATTAACATATAAGCAAACTTATATTTCACACAATGAACAAAAGCAACTAATCAAAATAAAATATTTTCTATTGATATAAATTCTAAGATGAAATACATTAAAGCATAATTGATATCAAAACATAATACAAAGATAATATCACAAAAGCAAAATAAAGATAAGTACACAAAGCATCTAATATATCACTAAGATCAACACATCTCAAAGGACTGGCAAAGACAACACACATGAAGTACAACTAAAATTCTGAAGGGCCCTACTTTGGAGGAGGAGGCTGATTGAACACAAAAAAATAGCTATTCATCATAGCCACATTGGTGTTCACTAAGTCGAACTGACCTCAGATCTAACCCATGTCGTGTTAGTATTGTAAATCCTACTGATTAAGGTGAGTCTAAATTTGATCAAAGCATTGATCAAAATGACTCTCTAATCAGTCAAAGCGCTGGATCATCCAGATCCCTGAGCAGGTGCAGGTGCAGGTGCTGGTGCTTTCCCTTCTCCTTGAGTATCCTTACTTGAATTATCATTCTTCCCAAAGAGTACTCAAAAAGAGGCATTGGTAAAGTAGATTGGTAATTTAAGTGGAATTTCAGGGTGAACAAGTTTGTACTTCTTCTCTAGAACATACGTCATTAGGTGTCCTTAGGAAATATTCTTCTTCCTCCTATAAGAAATATGCTTAATTTTAAAAAGTCCGTGAATATAATCAAGAATAAGTTGGGCTTTATCTATTGGTTATCCAGTTATGATAATATAGGTAACAATGGACATAATAGGAGTAATGTTTATGCGATCACCAACCTTAGAAATAATTGAAGTTCTAAGGACATGCTAAATGACCATTACTTTTTGGTTTAAGGTATAGATCCTAGGCAAATGATCTACTTGTTCAACCCCTCTAAGAACTTTATTTATTTTGAACCAGTCAAAATCAGATTTGGAAGTCATTATGTGTGCTCTAATCCCTTGAGTTTTTAAATACGAAAAGGTTCCCAAATCTTCCTTTGTGATTTCTATCCTTTTCTTTAGGAAATAAGATCTTATCATACTCTCATCAGAACTAAAAGACATATTTGCCAGAAAATAGTGAAATGTTTCTTTATGGTAGGCATGAATTAAAGTCAGAATGAAAGCAAATTGAGTGGTGGAAAAAAGAGGCAGTACTTGAAAGTGAATGTCATCTTGGATCAAAAGTCTAGATGGAGTAATTTTAGCACAGACAAACCTAAAGTAAGAATCCTCATTTTCTTTGGACAGAAAATCTTCATCTACACCCCTTGAAGATGAACCCTTAGTGACTCTACCACACTTGCTTGAACTGGCCATTACTAAGAGAGAAAGATTGAAAGAGGTTGTTGAAGTGAATGAAAATGAAATCTAAAGCCCTCCTATTTAAAGAAACATGGTAATTTGTACGTATGAAAAAGGTTTCATATAGTATGATATATGGTCCATACATTACAAAAATAATTTCGTATGTACTATCGAATATGTTCAAAATGAAACGACTTTTCATAATCACGTAAGTTATGAAGCATCCTTTCTTATAGACTTTTTGACCAAATGATCATATAGACGAACAAGTGTTCATCCGGGTCTATCGATTATTTAAGATCATTTTAATGACAGTTAGGTTCGTCCCCCCACATTGAATGACACATGGTTTGTATGTACAAAATAAAATTTCGTACGTATGATCAATTATAATAACTGATTCTGCCCGTATAACCGTCTACATGTATATATATGAATTAATACAAATTATCAGGGATGATATAAATAGCATACCGTATAATATGTATAAGAAATTAAAAACTTTATGCGTTCAGTCTGAAACAATGATCGACTTGCTACATAATTCATACGAGATGAAAATAATTTCGTACAGTATGAATAAAACACTTAAAAAATTCAACACAAACAATCAAAAACTAGAAATTCGATATTTGAAAATATTTAAAAACACACAAAACATAAAACAAAAATAGAAAAATACTTACACAAACAATCACATTGAAAACAAAAATGAAAAACACATAAAGACATATCAAGTTTGCAAAAAAGTTTTAGTTAAGCATTAAGAGCAATCACACAAAGCCTTGTTCTTAATATGCTAAAAGTATTAAATGCTAGTGATTTTATAAAAATATCTGCAAGTTAATTTTCAGTATAAATATAATTCAATTCAATTTCTCCTTTGGATACATGATCCCTAATAAAATGATGTCTTATGTCTATATGTTTGGTTCTGAAATGTTGAATAGGATTTTTTTTTAAAATGTAAATGACACTAATGTTATCACAATTAATTGGAATTATGACTATTGAAAATTCTAAATCAATCAATTATTATTTCAAACAAAGAACTTGTGCCACACAACTTCCTAAGCAATGCATTCAGCTTCAACAGTAGATAGGGCTACGGAATTCTATTTTTTACTCGACCAAGAAACTAAAGAATTTCCTATAATTGATAAATTTTAGATGTACTCTTTCGATCAACCCTACAACCTATAAAGTTTGAATCTAAATATCTAATTATTTCAAATGAAGAGCTAAACTTAGGATACCGAATTCCTAAGTTCTGAGTTCTCAAAAAATATCTCAAAATACTTTTTATTACTGCCAAATGTGATTCTTTTAGATCTGAGTAAAATATAGCACACAAATAAATACTAAACATATTATCAAGTCTGCTAGTAGCCAAGTAAAGCATAGATCCAATAATTCCCCTATTTTTTTTTTATCAACAGATTTTCCCTTTGGGTCCTTATCCAACTGAATTGAGGAACTCTTAGGTGTACTAATTGGTTTAGCATTATCTATTTCATACTTCTTGAGGATGTCCTTAACATACTTCGACTGACTAAAAAATATTCCCCCTCAATTTGCTTAATGCTAAAACTTATAAAGTAACTAATATCTCCAATTAGACTCATCTCAAATTTATTACTCATTATTTTAGAAAAATCATCACAAAGATTTTTATTTATAGATCCAAAGATGATATCATCAACATAAATTTGTACAATGAGTATATCGTCTTCCAATTTCTTCAAAAAGAGAGTGGTGTCCACACTTCTTTTTTTAAAAGATCTCTTAAGTAAGAAAGTGCTTAACCTCTCATACTAAGCCCTATGTGACTATTTAAATCCATACAATATCTTTTTCAATTTAAAAATATGATTTTGGTATTTTGAATTTTCAAAACTTAGAGGTTGTTCAACATAAACATCCTCTTGAATCATACCATTTAAAAAGACACTTTTAACATCCATTGGAAATAATTTGAATCCTCTAAAATAGGCAAAGGCTAACAAAACTCTAATTGCTTCAAGTCTCACTATAGGGGAAAAAATCTTCTCAAAATTAATCTCTTCAATCTGATTATACCCCTTAGTCACCAATCTAGCCTTATTTCTAACGATAACTCCTAAGTCATTCATTTTATTTTTGAATACCCACTTAGTTCCAACTAGACTTTGATCCTTTGGCATTGCAATTAATTTCCAAACATCATTTCTCACAAATTGATTTAATTTTTCTTGCATTGCCAATATCCAAAATTCATCCAAAAGTGCTTGATTTATATTTATGAGTTCTATCATCGAAATAAAAGCAGAATGATTGACTTCTTTACTTGGTCTACTCCTAGTCCTAACACCCTTACTAGATTCACCTAAAATTAATTCCTTAGGATGATTTTTAAAAAATCTCAAATCTCTAGCCATCGGGTTTTCTAACTCCACATTTTCTTTTTCCAAAATTGGCTCTCCTAAAATTCTAGATTCATCAAATAAAATATGAGTGGTCTCCTCAACTACCAAAGTTCTTTTGTTAAATACTCTATAAGATTTTCTAATATTAGAGTATCAAAAAAAATTCATTCATCTGATTTTGGATAAAACTTTCCTAAAGAAGATTTTTCATTATTATGTACGAACACCTTACATCAAAAAACATGCAAATGAGATAAATTAGGTGTTCTCTCTTTAAGAAGCTCATGGGGTATTTTATTTAATTTTGATCTAATGTTCACCTTATTCAGAACATAACATGCAATGCTAATCGCTTCAGTCCAAAAATATTCAGGAAGTGAATATTCAACCAACATGGCTCTAGCGACTTCAATTAATGTTATGTTCTTTCTTTCGACTACCCCATTCTGCTGAGGGGTTCTAGGTGCAGAAAAATTATGATAAACCTCTTTTCCTGTATAAAAATCCTCAAATTTTTCATTTACAAATAACTGCCGTGATTACTTTGTATTGTTTAAATCTCACACCCTAATTTCCTCTGAATCCAAATCAAAAAATTTCTAAATTCTTCAAATAACTCACTCTTATGAAATAAAAATTTAATACGTGAATCTTGAGAAATCATCCATAATCACAAATCTGTTTACCTTTCCTCCTAGACTAATAGTGCAAATCGGTCCAAAAAGATCCATATATATAATCTCTAATGATTTACTAGTTCTAAGATCCTTATTGGATTGAAAAGAGGACTTCACCTATTTTCCGAATTGACGTGCATTGTAAAGGTGATCTTTAGTAAAGTCTAGTTTTGATATACCTCTAACCAAATAATTTTGGATAATTTTTCTAAGATTTTTCATGCTTAGCATGACAAAGTCTCCTATGTCATAACCATGAATCATCATAAATAATTTTCAAACAAAAAGTATTAGGAGATTTAATATAATTCAAATCTAGCATATAAATATTATTTACCCTAATTCCATGCAAAAAATTATTTTCATTTAGGCTTAATATATAGCTAGTGAGAAAAAATTTTACATAATATCCTATATCATATAGCTAGCTTATACTTAACAAATTATACTTTAAGCCTTCTACAAGCAGTACATTTTCAATGAAAAAGTTTGCAAGTTTCCGATCATACCAGCTCCAACCATTTTCTTAGTGGTGTTATCTCTAAGTGTAACATTGCCTCCAATTCTAACTTCCAGCGATATAAATTGTTTAATGTCTCCAGTCATATGCTTTAAGCAACCGCTATCTAGGTATCAAATGCTCTCACAATGTCTTGTATGAGAGCATTTCTGCAAAATTATCAAATGTTATACTAGATGCATGTATGATGATATGTCTAGGTTTATGCATCTTAGGTTTCCACACTAAATGAGTTTTTCTATCCAAAGTACAAGTGTGTGTAATATGTCTAATCATGCCACAAGTATAATATTTAATTTCAGGAATTGGGTTTCTTAATCTTCTATAGTAAATCTGTCTTTTCTTGGGTTTTAAAATTTTTGACCTCAAAATAGGATTTGTAAAATCTTCAAGTATTTAGGGTATCCTATTTTTCTCAAGAGCTTTCACTTTCAACTTAAAAAATGTGTTTATATTATCCAAGATATTAATATCATATTTTAAATAATTCTCTCTATTCTTTGATTCATCCTTAAAATTTTTAATCTCCTTTTCCAATTGAGCATAGGATTTTTTTTTTATCTATCAATGCATGATTTTTTCTAAGGATTTTATATTCTCTTAACAGTTCTAGCATTTCTAAATTTAAACTAGCATGCATTTTCTTTAGCTTTTATATGCATCATGAATTCTTTCAGAAACTTCTAATAATTTATTATAGGTCAAGTCACATACCTCTTCTTGATCTGACTGATCAAGATTATCAGCCATAAAAACAAGTTGGTGACCTCCTCCTTTTCTATTTTTGATAAATTTGAAGCTGAGTCCAACCAAAAAGCCCTTTAAAATATCTTCTTGCTCTTCTTCACATTTGCTTTCTCTTCTACCTTCTCCTTACTAAGAGTGGCTTTAAAATTGGGGCTATCCAATTTTATATATCCAAGTTTTCTGCATTTTGTGGCAAATCACATCATTAGAAATCTTAAAATTTTTATTAAACTTAACTCTGTTTCACTGCTAGCATCTCCTCTGCTTCCTTTTAAGAAAACTTTTAAATTGCTTAGTCATCAAAGCAATCTCGTTCTCATCCTCAGGTTGTGACTGATCACTCTCTAATTCCTCCACTTTTAGTGTTATGTTCTTCTCTTTTCGTTATTCTCATGTATCAATCTTTCTTTGACTCATTCTTTGCTCATAAGTAATTAGTGATCCAAGAAGATTGTCAATAGAGTAAATATTTAAATTTTTAGACTTTGTTATAGTAGTTATCATAGCATCATAAGCAGTAGGCAAACAACAAAGTATTTTATTCACTAATTTAGCATTCATTAATTCTCTACCTAATGCATGCAAAGAAGTGACTATCTGAGTGAATCTTGTATACATTTCAAAAATGGATTCATTTAATTTCATATGAAATAATTCATTATCATGTAATAAGATGTTTAGTTTAAATTGCTTTACTTCATTAGTCCCTTCATAAGTAATACAAAGTTTATCCCATATGTCTTTTTCACTTTTGTAAGTAGAAACCAGCATGTAATCTTCTGATTTAAGTGCACAAAAAAACTGTTTAAACATCTAGTATTTAACTATACTAAGTCACGTTGTTCTATAATCCAATTAGTAAAAGGTGTTTCAACTCTAATGCTAATAACCAATCTAGCTGGTTTTGTATACCCTTCTTGAACTAAAATCCACATGTGATAATCTAATGATTGCAGAAAAGTAGACATGTGTGTTTTCAAAAATCAAAAGGAATATTGTCAAATAAAGGAGGTATAGTGATCGAATACCCTTCAGGTGTGTTACAATTTCTAAAAGTAGCCATTCTCATTTTTTGAAAAGTAGCCTAGACTTATGATTTTAAAACAAAGCTTTGATACCACTTGTTGAATCTTGATTAAGTTGTTAAACTAAACTAATGTACCAAGGCTAACCAAGAGGAGGAGGTGAATTGGTAATTCAAAAAATTCTCTTGGATTTAAAAATTAAAAGCCGTTGATTCTTGAAGCAAGTTAAGTAAAGTTTCAAAATAACTTTTCAACCAAAGGAAAATAACTTGTAGTAAGTAAATTGAGAAATTTAAATGACACAAAGATTTATAATGGTCCTATCAAACACGACCTACATCCACTCCCTGAAGACTCCCTCTTCAAGTATTGCACTATTACCAAAATGACTCTTCTTTTACCCCCACAGCAATGCGAAGAAGCCTTTACGAAAACATATCTTCCACCAATCCTCGGTGCGATAGAGAACCTTCATCCTTTCACACGCTCTAAGTGTAGGCAGGGAACCTTCTCCTTTCACACCCTCCAAGTGTAGGCAGAGAACCTTTATCCTTTCACACCCTTCAAGTGTAGGCAGAGAACCTTCATCCTTTCACACCCTTTAAGTGTCGGCAGAGAATTGGATCTTCTTCAAAGATCTTCTCACAAGCAATCTAGAAAGACAAGAGGAAGAGTGATAATCAAAAATACAAAGAGATCCTTACCTTTGAGTAACCTTGTGAACTCTTCACACTCCACTTGCAAGAAATCTCTCTCAAACACTCTCTCACGCTCTCTCTTTCAATTGCCCTTGAAAAATCACGAAAACAAGACTATTTCATATCAATTTTTAGTGGACCTTTTATACAAAAGACACAAAAAAACTATACAGAAAATTGAATTTTTTAATTTTGAGCATCCATGATCGTACAATACGATCAAATTTCATACGTACGAACAATTCAAATACAGTTGCATATGAACTTGTTCTGAATCGGTACAAAATAAAATCGTACATGATCATCATCCGATACGAACCATGTTCGTTCAGTACAAACAGTTAGAAAAATTTTTGAGTTTGTCGGGATGAAGAGGGACCCCGCAATTTCATACTCTAGATGGAGTACATATGATGATGTCATCATCCAGTACGATCAGTTATAAAAATTTTCAAATTCATCTGAATGAAACGCCGGGACAAAGAGAGACCTCACAATTTTGTACTCTATAAGGCATTTACGAATTGGGTTCGTACAGTACGATTAGTACTTAGAAAAATTAATTTTTGAGCGAACAGTGACTCATCCATTTCATACTTTGGAAGGCATGTATGAACAGAGTTCGTACAATATGATCCATACTTAGAAAAAATATTTTTTGAGCGAACAGGGACCCGTCCATTTTGTACTCTGGAATATATGTACGAACAGGGTTCGTACAGTACGATCCATACTTATAAAAAATTATTTTTTGAGCAAACAGGGACCCGTCCATTTCATACTCTAGAAGGCATGTACGAACAGGGTTCGTACAGTATGATCCCTACTTAAAAAAAAAAATTTATTTCTGTTCGTTCAACTGCTTGTCGGGAAAAATAAATAACCAGATTGTCCCGTACAAACGAATTTTGTACAGTACGACCAGTTTAAAAAATGTGAATTTTAAAACTCTCCCCCGATGTGTGTGCTCAGTTACTCAATTACAATCACTCTCTCAAACTCAAGAAAATAAAAAATACAGAATTTAATTTTAATAAACTCTAAACTGATCTTGATTTGAAGTCTTCAATAATCCAGAGTATGATTTTCCTGAAATGTTAGTACACACAAGAGCAAAATAATTCTTCTAAAATATGCTAGGAGAAATAATAATCAAAGCAATAATATTTGGAATCATCAAAAACATACAAGTTGCAAGAATATATAAAACATGTAAGAACTAAGTAGCAACTATCTCAACATATTATAGTTAGGCAATGATAGTCTGAGGATTGTAGTCAGGTAACTGAGGTTTCAAGACTATAGTCAAGCAATTATGGTTTCAAAGACCATAGTCATGAAATGGTTGCTGGAGGATCGTAGTTAGGTGATAGAGGTTGTAGGACTATAGTTAGGTGAAGGAGGTCAAAAGATTGAAGTTAGTAAATGGTGGTTGTTTGACTATAGTCGAGTAACAGTGGTTAGAGGATCATTGTCAAGCGATAGAGATTGGAGAACTGTAATCTGGTGATGGTGTTTGGAGGACTATAGTTAGATGATGGTAATAAAAAGGATTCTAGTCAAGCAATGTGGTCCGAAGGATTGTGGTTAGGTGGTAGTACAATGATGATAGTTGCACGGTGGCCCGTTAATGGTGCTTCAAAATCCTTAAAGCATATTAGATCTCTTTAATCAAGCAAGGTTCAAGCTCCATGTCAAAGCTCTGCTTTCATGTAGAGAGTAGGAGCATAAATATAAATTTTTGAGAGTGACAAGCCTCAAAAATTTAGAGGAAATACATAATACTCCTCAAACGACATATATTGATTCTTTTGATTATACGGATTGCATTTAGCATTTAGGTGCCTTAATTTTGTTGGAATTAAGTGATCTTAGCCTGGTTGGATTCATCTAGTTGAGATGCTCGATTCAACAATAAGAATGTCAGATGTGAAGATCTTCTAGTCATTCATTCGATGGTCTGAAGTTTTCAATTATGCCTCAAATGCTCTATTGGGGCTCATTTGGACTCAAATTGGACAACTTTTGGTATCATTGGGTTTGAATAATCGAAAGGTCCAATTTGATAATAAGTGCTAAAATCAAAGTTCATATTATCTTGAATTTAATTTTGAGAGTTTCAAATTCAAATATGCATCGAGATTCATGACCAATCAAGACAATTTTCGATGATGTATCACCTAGCAACATCTATTCTTCAAATCCGATCAACCATATAACCATTTAATTTATAAATTACATCTGTATGTTTTATATTTATGATTCAATAGTCACATAACATAAAAAATATCATAGTAAATTAAACACCAAATATAATATGCATTTACATATAAATACAAAAGTTAGTTATTATAAAATCATTATTTAATTTTACACCAGTGTTGTTGCACCACTGCATTAATCATTAATTGTATTTTGATACTCTTTTCACTATATTTTAGTATTCATGCATGATTAAAGATCTTCACAGTTCTTACCAACTCATCTCCACATAATCAGGATAAATTGTATGAGAAGACTAGGCATCATGAGCTGTATCTCCTGAGAGCCTAATTTATATATTATCATTTTTGTTTCATTCCAACCACTACTTGGCTCCACAATCCAAAATCTACTATTGACATGATCCACCTAAAAACTCTTTGATTTGCAGAAATTACCTACTCATCCCAAAAAAATAGGAGTAATTTTAATGATATTTATATTATAACACTATCTATAAACTTATTGAAATCTAATGTCTGTCCACTGTCTATATGATTATCTATCTTTAGAGACTGTTTGCATCTCAACCAAAATAGAGCCTTACCCAACATTTGTGTTTATAAAATTCTCTATATATACACCATATTCTTTCTTTGCTTTTTATGTATACAGGATTGAAAGGGTTAATGGTAGAATAATATTATATAATTTTGTACTTTTTCATGTATTGAAGAAAAATTATTATTATTTTGAACAATATATGAATTAATGGAACATACAAATTAGCCTAAGATAAAGCATTGCCCTCTCATCTTGACGAGAAATTATTTTGTGCGGTTATCAGATGCTGTCAGGAGACGAATCAGGAGGTACCACGTTACTTTTTTGTTGTATACCGAATGACATGACACATCATGATTCGCATTCGGATGGTCTAGTGACCGCACAAAATAATTTCTCGATCTTAACACAACATTATGATGATGACAACAACTATTTTGCCAATAAAGGAATGAAAAAGCCCACATAATTCAAAGGAATTTTTATACTTTGAAATAACTTTTTATGAATACATCTGTGGCCACTTTCCTCTATGTTGCCCTCTTATTTTTTTTTCTCAATTATGATGGCTCAAGAGCCATTGTATTGTCAATTTAAAGTGCTGAGAAAACACAGACGTTGAAGCTTTGGTGATCAGGAAATTTTTACTAAATTATACTATCAGTTAGAATTTGATGGCCGGTCTTGATTCTCTTTGATAACCCTCGCTACTTTTAAAAGCCGTTTTGAACCTCTCAACCAATGCTAAATTTTCTCAACCTTCATTTGGGATAATTTTTTTATTGCTTCTTATAACAATTTTTTAATATAAATTTTCTAATTTAAAAAAATTTTGTACTTAAAACTGTCCCAAATGAAGCATTGGTATGCCTTTCTTTATGCTTCTTAAAGCAACTTTCTATTAAAAAAATAAAATTTATAATTTACCATCGACCAATCTTCAACAGGTAACCTTTTTCTCATGCATTTTGAATCAATGGCATCGAGTATGAACCTTAGTCCTTACAAATCAGTCTTGTACACGTGTTGTACACTGCAAAATTTATAGCAAGTCAGTAATATGAACATTGCAACACTCAGTACTATTCAATTAAGTTGTACGCTTCCAATGAAGATTTTCTTATGTGAAACTAATAAAACAATATTTTCTTCTAATCTTACAGAAAAAAAAAACGGAGAAATGTAAGGAAAACAATCTAAATACAAAAGGTACTCTGCCTTTATAAGAAAAATTGAAGTAAAAGCAGCTTTTAGGACAAAAAAACATGCCAACTCTTTTATTTAGCTAATAAACTGGATGATCAACATTACATGATGAAATATAGCTCCATGCATGCAATGCAGCAACAATGCAGGGCGGGCAAGAAGACTTGAATTCTACGGTAAAAATAAACATATAGGACTTATTACATAATTCAACAAATAATAGTCCTTCAGATAAAAAGAACCTGGAGTTTGCCATAAGAAAGTACCATGTGCATTGCATTCTCTTCCTAGTTCCTCAAATATTCATCATCACTCTCTAGAACAGGCTCCCTCATGAAAATGTAACCAAGAATCAGCTCTCCTTAGTCACCAAGTTCAGGTAGCTTTTCTTATGCGAATTAACATACAGACGAAGGCTTTATTTGGGACGGCTTTTTGTTGATTCTTAAAACAGCTTTTTAGTATAAAAATTAAAATTTATATAATAGAAAGCTGCGTTAAGAAGCAACAAGAAAGTCATCCCAAACTAAGCCTAAGATTGCAAAAAACTAGCATATTTAGATCCAAGGAACAGTCTCTGGACACACAGAAGCGCATTCTTTGTCACTTCAGCATTTTCGTGGTTCATTAGCTTCATAACACGTTCCTTCGCCTTCAGATCTGAGACAATGATGCGACCAGCGGGGTGGAATTGAATGAACTGGGACAGATCATAACAGGCAACAGCCAGTGCTGTGGGATCATTGGATGTATCAAGGATTGTGAGAAGAACACGTAGGATCTGCAACAGAAAATTTTCAAATTTATAGTTCATCTAATTTCAACAGAATAAATAAGTTTTGATGAACCAACACAATCAAATAATCTCAGCTTTTAAATAATTAGTAATGGAATAAATGCAAGTGTTGGTCTTTTAGGGAGTTGCATGAATTTGACAACAGGTGGGACTGGTGGGATCTAACGAAGACAGAATCTGCAATTTTGGACAACAATGGGTGTGACGGAGGATGCAATAGGGGGTTCATCAGCACAAGCACAATTTTCTCTTATATGTCTCTTTTATGGGTCCAAAAACAATAGAATTAAGGGATTCACTAAGCCTTATGCATGGCTAATTACTACATCATGATTCGAGCAAGTAACAATGGATAAGAATATAAGTTATCCCTATCCACTGCCGAGCTTTTGCTGTATACAGCAATCTAACACTATTCTGATTTTTTTTAGTTTTCTGAGAAGAAATTTTGTGATTATAATGAATAGGGGATAACTAAGACGGATAAAGAAGAATTTTCAATATAGGTAAACAAGATAATTATGGCTTTATGAAAAATAAGCTTAAAAAATAATATTTGCCATCATAAATATAGACACTAACTGCATAATTAATTTAAGAATTATAAACCAAGAAATATGGTGTATTTAAATACCATGCAAGTATTAAAGGTCATGCATCAAAAGATTATTTGCATCTTGGCCATTATGTTATCGTTATTTATTTCATTGCCTTCTAGAGAAATTACTGATAAATTAAGTAGTCTCCTTAGATATTAGATTAGGTCTTATACATAACATTAGATAACAAGGAAAATTACAATCATTTTATTGCAATAGTTTTTAATATTTCTAAAGAAAAAGCATTATCATCTCATCTAAACCTTGTCAAACACACATCACCTTCACCTATAGTTTATGAATAATCTATTGAGAATATATTAAATGCATAAAATGATTTACTTTTACAATATGAGTCTACATCTAATCTTCTTGAATCTAAATATGCAATAATGTTAGAATGTATGGACAAATATTTAAATTTGAGTCACAAACTAAAATTGAGTATATATCTAAACCTAAACTTTTAATAGAAAATGAGTATATTCTTGAATGTAGATCTGAAACAATAATGTTGATTATAATTGAAAAATCAATTAGGCAATCTAATAACACAACTCTTAATTAATTATCCATAAAAATTATCCCTACTATGAAAGAACAAATTGTGACTGACTTTGTTTTTGGTCCTTGATTTTTTTATTTATCAATTTATAGAAATACAACAAATGCAAAAATTCTATGTGCTGAAATTCTGAGATTTGTTCATTTGGAAAATAGGCCTTTTTTTTTTCATAATCAATTCTTATTACCATGAGAAGCATAAAATAAATGGCACAACACCTGGAAATCATTTTCTTCAAAATTTGTAATATTATCCTTCCAGAATCCTGGATTCTTGTGCATAGGAGACCAGTCTAGCTGGCCAAGAAGGACTTCTTGCTTGTATTTATCAAAGGAACTCAATCTTTTGATGTTATCTTTAAGCCCTTCTTCTAGCTGATTCAATGCTTCCAGCAAGTCCTACAACCAATTTGACAATAAAATAATATCTTTCGTGAGATAAAATTGGAAAACTCCAGATTAATTCAGGAAAACCGTGTCAATTATCATGTAAAGTCATAGCACGTCAGTTTCAAAAATACTAAATGTTCTACATGATGATCACAGCAAACGGTTGAAAAGTATCAGGAATTGTGACTATAGTACATGTGATTTCCTAAAAATGACCTCTCCCTAGACAAAAAATATAACAGTTTCAAATTGTAACGCCAAATGGTAATGTGAAACACAATCCTCCCCGAGTCTTTCCTGAAATTAAAAATTCTTTTATCAAATGTAATATGTTTTCGAACTAAACCATAGATTAATTATCAACCAGAAAACAGAGCTAATCAGTCAAATTGAAAAAGTAAATAAATAAATTTAATCAAAATAATTTTAATAAAAACCACGAATGACTTTTAAAATGAATCCTAACAAGTTCCTCCATAAGAATAGTCTTGACTGTACATACAAAATAATAGTACAATAATAAAAGTAAATAATACTTGAACACGACACTAATTACAAAGTCAGTTATGAACATATCAAGTTCCATATTTTTTTTTACCAGTACCTCATATAAAGTGTCACCCTGAAACTACCTTGCAAGGAAAAAAATGAATAAACACAAATATGAACAATAATAATAAGAGAAATGCTCTATGAATATCATTTCTGCTAACCTCCATACCAACTACACTTGGAAGGAAAAGATTGAATAAACACAAAGATGAACAATAATTATAAGAGAAATGCTCTATAAATATCATTTCTATTAACCTCCATAAGAATAGTGCTGGCTGTACATCCAAACTAATAGTACAACAATAAAAGTCAATAATACTTGAATACAACACTAATTACAAAGTCAGTTATGAACATATCAAGTTCAATATATTTTTTATCAGTATCTCATAAAGGGTCACTCTGAAACGACACTTGCAAGGAAAAGGTTGAATAAACACAAATACGAAGAATAATTATGAGAGAAATGCTCTATGAATATCATTTCTATTAATCTCCATAGGAACTAGCCCTGTGAGGCAACATCCGTAAGATGGTTGCAAAAGGGCCAGCCAAAAACATTAAACAAAATGCACTTAAAAAATTAACAGTTCTAATACCCTTCTACTTAAAGTTACTAGCAGTTCAAATTTTTAACTGATCCGCTTGTGAACTTACCTCATCACTCCAGGATTGACCTTTTAGGCTGAGGACAAGTTGTAGTAATCCAAGATCCACCATTTGAGCCCCAAATGCCCCCTTCGAAAGCAAGTTTCTGAAAGTCAAGATGACAACCCTTACAACCTGCAACATAAGAAAACAACAATAACCTAATATCAGATTATAGAGGCATTTGAACGGTCAGCAATCAAATAAATGGTATCAAAGCTATACCTTCTCTTTAGTAGAACCTTTGATAACTTCAACTAGTCTTGGAAGAATCCTAGTAGTAGCCAGGTAATCAACTGCAGCATCATAGTACGACAACAGCCAAACACATAGGCATGTTTCATAAAGAATCTGCGCGAGAGAGTACCATAAAAAATTGGCTAGTTACCAATTTGCATGTAAGTGCTAAATGAAAGCAGAAATACTGGAGTAATATCAATCCCATAAAAAAAAATAAACCTATGGAATGCAAATTAAATGATGTTTTACACTATGCTTAAACCAACTGCTTGACTCAGAACAAGATAAAAAAAGGAATCCCCTTAGAAACTTGCAACACAAGTTTCTAAATTGATTCAGATTAAAGGACCAAAATATAGCATGATTCACAAGAAGCCAACATGATAGAGCTATGAATTGGATAGAAGATCCTTGGATCAAAGTCAAACAGCTAATTTGCCCGTGTAGCCCAGCTCGAATCAAACATGGATTGAGCTAGGCATTAAATCTTCCTAGCTTGAGATTGGATGTAAATATATATATATGATGCAAAGATGGATTAATTGAAATATAATTTACAATCCTCCGCCTTAGGTTAATTATTTAATGTTCATAAGGAAATTAAGCACCCATAAGGCAGACTACCTGAATTGATTGTTGAGTGGTTGCTGGAGTAATCAAGGGAACTAACAACTTCACACTATCTGCTTGTACAAAAGAAGCTCTCACTGAAGTTTCCCTTAGCAAAGTCGCAAGGCAATTGACGGCAGTTGGAACAGCTCGATAGGGATGAGAAGGATTTTTCAGCTGCAAGTTTAATATTAAATAACTTTTAGTACAACCAAAGCAAGCTATAACTTCATTCAAAGAAAAATAATAATAATGATAGTGGAATCTCTAAATCAAAATCATCTTCATCATTAGCATTATCCCAACTATGCATCCAGCTTTATGAATTTGATTCTCAATTCATGTATTGGAGGTGTTTTCTCTATTTTGATGGAAATCTCTAAATCATGGTCAAAAGTAATAATCATACTAGACAATAGACTTATACAGTCCGCATTACTGAAATATGATACATGATTAAAAAAAATAGAAAAAGCAATACAACAAGCATGAAATTAAATGAAATGGAAGGAAGTACATCCAGCATAAATCTCATAAGAATATGTCAATAATGAATATTCACGCCAAAACAATCATGAATTATCAAACAACATTTATATAATTTAAAATGAATGCTAGTCAATATACTCTAAATAAGACAAATATTAGTCTCAGAAAAATGTTGTATACATACATCATATAACTAACTTTTATGTTACAACCACAAAAATGAAAGAATAAAATTATTGATGCTAATGTACAACCTAAATATAACTTGGATATTTAATTTGAACACTAATGATGAAGATAAAATTCCCCTAATCCCTCGATGATGGTTACGTTGACTTAGAATTTCAATGGGAGGAGAGATTATTATAAAAATGCCCTCAAATCCTAAAGCAAATTATTGTGGAGCGCAAGTTCTTTTAAAAATATGAAAAGAAAAAATAATAATAACTACTAAACATATAAATATTCAAGTGAAATCTATCGTCTTAAGATTAAAACAGTAATAGCAGTAATCTATCCAAACTGACATTGAGGGTTTAAAAAAAAATTTGGTAGAGTTGTCATTGTAAAAAAGTAATTAGAAATTACTAATGAACCAATTGATTTTCATCTTAGAGAAATATGAAATTTATTTACATAATAATATATTAAAATTAATAAAGTGGCAATCTATTACAAATCTCCTCTAAATAACATACACAATTCTAATTTATTAGGTCACTTTCATAATATTCCAACAAAAAATTTGCATTTAATATATATATATATATATATATATATATATATATATATATATATAAAATAAAAAAACTCACGGGGAGTAACTTAACTGATAATAACCGTGAGTATACTATGTGAAAAACATAATAAAGTTATTCATTAATCAGACTATTTTGCACTATTACTAGAATGCTAGCAAGAGTGGGGTAAGGGAACTCATGGCTATAAGTCATACAGAGTCATCGTTGTCAATAAAGGTGCAAACTTTTGCCAAAAATGTCTTCTACAAAGGTGGATTCATAATTGTCAACATCATCTTTGGATTAAATCAATTAAACTCATGCTACTATTTCGAAGTGGAGGCTGCAAAACTATAAGGATGCCAAAGGCAACATATCTTCACGAGTATTAACTATTAGAGATAGGTTTTACAATATATATATATATAATTTTAGGGAAGTTATTTATAAGGACCTATTGTTAGCTATTAGGACCAGTGGGGGCCCATGCCTCTAGGGTCACCACTGTAGATCTGCCCCTGTGCGCAATGATGATTTGCTCCTTAGGAATGGTAGCATTGTCCTCTTGCCAACATCAACTTTACTCCGCAATATCCTGCTAGACTACTATTCTAGCTTTATTAGGAGTCACAATGATTTCATCACATTATAAAGAGAATTATAATGCACTTCTACTTGTCCACACTTTGTCGAGATGTTTACAAATATATTCTGACATCTCCTACGTGCCAAGCAACCAAATACTAACCATTAGCACCAACGGGTCTTCTAAAATTTCTCCCGATTCTCGAAGCAACAAAAAATGACAGTCATGAACTTTATCATCCACCTACCAAGTTCCACACCGTGCTTATGGTAACCACAGACTAACTAAAAAATATGCACATTTCTCCACAGTGCCGACTAATTATACCACAATAACAATAGCTATAGTTTCATCCATGGCATTTGCAAACTTCACGATGGGCATTCAGTTACATCCCCATTTTGATCAAGTTTCTCTTATTGCATTTAGCAAGAATTGTTCAAAGTAATTGCACTCAATTACACAAGAGCACTATCCATCATCAAAAACCAACTGCCAATTCAAAGTCACCATTGTTTCCTCAAATGATATCTCTATTGTTTCACAATGGATAACATTAAATGGTGGGTAAATCTATTGCCTTCAGCCAAATACTCTTACAATATATCTTAATACACATCTATCAAACAAACATCATTCCAAGCACTATGCAATTGCTTGTACCCACTAATCCATATGTACATAGGCCAACAATCCCTAATAATCATAGTTGATGCACTGCTACAAGATCATTATAGTCCACTAGATGAACAGAATCAAAATCTCCTCCAAGCTCATTTGTGCATGAAAATTTTGTTGGATCAACACCGAGATATTTATTTTGCAATTGACGATTTGGTACTTCTCAAACTATAGCCATATCATCAAATGTCAGTTCTACAACAAACTTACTCCAACCTTTGCCTCCACTATTATATACCACACAAAATCATATAATGCATCGGCATAATCACTAATAGGCTGGAGCTTCCACCGTCTACTCACATCCATTAGACCATTCATATCTCACTACTTACAATATTTCAGCAAAATCTCACTTGGCGCCTGGGTCAACTTCCAGCCAACACATGGGACAATCAACCGCTAGTTAAGCCCACGAATAAATTAGCCATGTGATACTCCCAAGGGCCAAGGGGTACTAACCAAATATTTAGTCCAAGAAAATGTCTCGCCCCCTAAGATGCTATATGGGTATCAGCATGTGATCTTTTGAATAACCAAATAAGAGCCAGTCTTGAGGAAAGATCTGTCTCGAATGATGACGAGAATTGTTAGGAAGGAAATCAGCAAATATGAACCAAGTGACGGCAGTCCCACAAGCAACAGAGAAAATGAGAAAGCACCAGTAATAATGCTGCAAAGACCGCTCGCATGGCAAGCTAACTTCCACCTAGTAAAAGGATAAAGTAGTATTATTTTTACAGAAATAATAAACAGATATCTCAAATATTTATTTCAAGTTGTTAGGATTCTATTTTGCTAGTGAACAAGCGCCTATTTTTAATTTGTCAAGTAGAAAAATTGTTAAGAAAAGGGATATTAAGATATGATAGTTGCAAAGATGAATATGCCAAAAATCACTCCTCATTTCCCCTATTTCATCTATATGTCTAACTCATAAGAAAAAACCATTTGAACAGAAATCATAATATCAATATCAAACGGATAATTAATGCTTGGGGTGAATTCCCAACTAATATCAATTTCCCTCTCCCCTATCATTCTTGCTCGAACTCACCCATTATAGCATAGAACACAATATTTTTAATTCAAATAAACAAAGAGATCAACTGGAGAGGTTAATAAAGTCAATGACGTAATTTTTCCAACCGTGTAACTACCCTCAATTATATTAAAACCTCGCTCATAAGAAAAGGTAGATAAAATGCATACAACCTGAAAACCCCAAATAAGATAGAATAGTTTAGAACAAAAAATTATAGATATAAATTTGAATTGAAATAGAAGAGGGTAATTAATTAAGGCAATAAGGGACTTAATTGTTTTTTTAATTCCAATTTGAATTCAAAAAAGGATAGGAAATTAATTAAGGCAATAAAGTTGTTTGGGAGAGAAATAGGAAGAGCTTATTTAAGGCTGGTTATTTTGTTATGAGGGTTATGTGTACTTTGCTTGTTTGCTGTAGTTTTCTTCTCGAGAGCTTCCTAGAGGCATCTAAGTTATTTAGGTGAGCCGATCTACCTCTCTAATTGTAGATCAATTATCTTTCCTTTGCTTTGAAGTTCTAATAAAAAACCAGCCATCATTTGGAGTAATTCTACAATGTTTCTATTGCTCTATCACTGTTTTCATTTCTAAGGCTTATCAAATTGGTATCAAAGTGGTGTCCGGGGCTGAAATTTAGGTCCCCATTGTTGATTTTTGCTGCTTTTTTCTTCCCATCTTGCTGATTTGTCTTTTGAAGACCAGATTCGCCGATTTTTGTTATTTTTCGTGGTTTGGAACCTAAATCCGTTAATGGTAGCAAAGAAGATGGATGCGTTAAAAGGCAAGATGGAACAACTCAGGGTTGGGATGGGGGAAAAATATTCCGGAATAGAGAAGAAATTTTTCAAAATGTAGGGGAAGTTCACAATTGTGGAAGGAAGGCTTTCATCCATGGAAAACCACTTTGAAAACATGGAAGACATGATGAGGAAGTTGATCGAGATGCAATTGAAGGCTTCATCGACTATTCCTACGGCTGGTCTAAAGGGAAAGAAAGTTAAGAAGGATGATGATGAAGTGGAGAGTGTTTTCCCTCAAGGACCATCCCAGGGAGTTCTAATGAGGTATCTAGAAAGAAGGGCATCAAAAAATAGGGGAAGTTGAACCCTTTAGGAAATCACACAGGCAGGAGAGAAAGGTGGAGCAAAGGAAGCAATAGGTGGGCCGAACCATGGGGTCCAAATTCATCAAGGGAGGAAGATAGGGAATTGCTTCACCACTACACTAGAGGAATCAACGGAGGGAGAAACCATTGATGTACGTATATGAGATCGAGGAAGTTAAAGATGCTGGTCTTTGAAGGGAAAGATGCTCAAGGTTAGGTGTACCAAGCGGAGCGTTACTTTGCTAGTAATGGGATGACAGAAGGGGAAAAACTCATGGCAGCAGGCCTATGTTTAGAGAGGGAACCCCTAGCTTGCTTTCAGTGGAGGGATGCTAGGTATCCGATCTATTCATTGGGAGAATTTAAAGATTGTTTATTGGAACATTTTCGAGCCATTCTGGAAGGAGACCACTATGAGAAGTTCTATTCTTTAACTCATGAGGGGGCAATCATGGAGCATCCGGAGAAATTTGAGGTGCTTTCGGGTAGGCTGAGGGGGGTTTCCTAGGAAGGTTTGGAAGGGAATTTCATGAAGGGTCTTAAGGAAGACATGCGAGCAAAGCTCAAAAGTGTTGAGATCTAGAAGACTGAGGGAGACAATGGAGCTAGCTTAAAGAGTGAAAGAAAAATATCAGAGGGAGAAGGCCAGCAAGAGAAACACTATGAGAGAGACTTATAGGAGTACCTTTACGATTCTCTAATATGTCAATTTCTAGTCTCTTTTGATTAAGCATTAATATGTCAATTTTTAGTCGGTGGGTTAATGAAAGACTCTTTATTTTATAATCATTCAAATTTTGGCATTGTTATTGATCATTCTCGTTTTAATAATTTGACCAAATTTGATCATGCAATTGATATAATCCATGCTGACATGGTTGGTTCATATGACAGATATTTAAAATATTAGGGTTCTACTTGGTTGAGTTGGTTCTATTTAATTGGTTAAAGCAATGGGGCGCATTGTGGTTACCATTTTATTAAAATGATTGTATTATATTAGTAGATTTCATAGATAAGTATTGGTCAACCCACATTGGTTGTTTAAAAGAGGCCTAGTTGACTACTAACCTTTAACCCTCAGTCAACCTCCTTCACAAAACTTGATTCCTCCAGCAATAATGTTGGCCACCTCCAGACAATAACCCAAAATCCATCCACAATTTTTGGCCAAATACATGCGCCAGCGAGAATAACTCCCTCCCTGGACCTGGATATAAAATCTATATGGAGAGTAGGACCTTGTGTCGGATCTAAGATTGATGACAAATGAGTGGTCTTCAACCTCTAGAAAAATCCAATATCAACAACGAAGAAAGATTGGCCTTTAGGCTCCATCTAGATCTAAGTTCAACATGAGGAATAGCCTTTGAACCTCAGCCAAGTTTAAGATCAATGTCAAGAAGGGGAGCATTCATGCTCCAGTTGGATCTAAGGTCATGACAACGAAGTTTTTGTTGCTCACCAAAGGAATAGCATTTCAACTGCTCCTGACGTTCCTTATTTTGTAGTGATGAGATGTTATTTATATCACAATTGTTTAAGATCAATATCAACAATTTAGTGCAGTAATTAGGATATTAATTAAAGTAATCAATCACTAAGTATAACTAAAACGATCAAGTAAGCCCAATTGTGCAAATTAAGGTTCTAACAAGGTCAATAAGGCTTTACTAGCTTATGGGGTAAACCTAGGGGTGTAAACGAGTCGAGTCGAGTCGAGTTTGGCCTTATCGAGCTCGGCTCGTTAGTCAAAAAGCGAGCTCGAACTCGAGCTCCTCGAGCTCGAGCTCGTCCCTCTATAAACGAGCTCGAGCCGGCTCGCGAGCCGGCTCGCGAGCCGGCTCGATTCAATTTGGTATTTTCCCGCCCCGTCCGCTTTCGTTTCTCCCGCCCAGCCTTTTTTTTCCCGCCCGTCCGCTTTCCATGTAGTGAGCAGTTGTCATTTTTTTTTTTTTGGGAAAACTGTCACGTGAACTCATATCAAGCCATTGTAGCAATTCTCATTAATGAGCAACAGATTATAATATATATTATAATATAATTTATATATTATTTTAATAAAATCAACTGTACTAGCTTCCCAACATATATTATAAAACATTTTAATATATTATATGTAATCATTAACATATATTTTAATATATTATAATAAATATTATATATTATTTTACTTAATAAATAATTAACGAGCCGGCTCGCGAGCTCACGAGCCGAACAGGCTCAAGCTCGAACTCGAGCTCGTTAACCATTCGAGCTCGATTATAGGCTCGAGCTCGAGCTCGAAGCTCGATAAGCTCGGCTCGCGAGCTCGTTAACGAGTCGAGTTCGAGCCGGCTCACGAGCCGGCTCGGCTCACTTACACCCCTAGGTAAACCTAATTAGCTTTAATGTTGGGATAACCAACATTTATTCAATTAACTATAAATTCAACTAGCTCATTTTTGCTCTTCACAAGCTTATAACTAAATGCACTCACTTAGTTCTTTCACTTATTCTCCACACAATTCTATCAATTTGATGTGTGGGAAAGGTAAATACATTTACACAAGTTCTATGTACAACTTTACCGATTTTACTTATGGTCTCCTATTCCTTCATAATTTTTCCACATTATTTTCATATGTACACTCCATTATATATGCCCAAACCAACTCTTCCACCAGCTTATCTTGTTAGTACTACTCACATAGTTGCATACAACATTTATCATACTCTCTCATCATCTTGCCACACATCCCTCTTAACATGTTCCATTTAACTTTGTTATTTATTGTCCAAAACTTAAACTAATCTAACATTGATGGTCAAACAATATAGTATTATAAAAATTACCGCAAGTTCCCATACTATTCTCTTATAAATAGTGCTACTGAGATAATTTTTCAATTTATCCACCAAGCTTAAACTAAATAAGTAATATCTACATTCTTTTATATAATAGATCTAAGATACATAAGTTTCTCACATCTGGATATTATTTAATCTTTTAATAATATTGAGTCTTACTCAATGTTAACACCAAATTTTATGTCCCATTCAACTTTATTAGTATGACTTATTAATTACCCAAAGGCCAAAACTCAAATCCATATAACATTAATGGTCTAAAACTATAATTTTATTAAATTTACCTTATGTTCACATAATATTCTCTTATAAATAGTGCTCTGAGCCAATTCTTCATTCCATCCACCAAGCTTTAACTACAAAAGCAATATTCACATTCTTTTGTATTATAAATCCAAGATACTTAAGCCTATCATTGATTCTTCCTAAATGTTTTCTACTAAAATTGCATATCATACACTTAATATTTATTCTACAGATTTTTAGTCAATAAACATCTACATGTTTTGCAAATTGTGCTAGCTTTACAACTATCTTAGGATGTATTATTTCAATTGGCATTCACCCAGGAGCAGGGTTGGACATCCTTTCTTAGAACCACCATAATCAATACAAAAAGATAGAATTTATTATTAATCCTTCGTGTAATCTCATAGTGAATGAGAATGCTATGTTCACTCTAAAACTACTTCTAATGTAAGTCAATGTTTAATCATACATATCTTTAATAACTTCAATATATATTTGCCAAATCTATTTATCAATAGTGTGCACCAAAGAAGATTTCAAATAATTAAAAAAAAAAAAAAAGTTAAGACTATTACCATCAGATAGTTTAACATATGTTCAGTGCAACAAAATTTCAACAAAACAAATAAGGATCATGCCAACTAAAATCGATATTCATCAGCATACAAAAAGCACTGATGTCAACAATTTCCATACAGCACACACAATGAATAATAGACAATGCATCAAGCAAGAAGCTTTAATGATTCAAAATATTAATCATCTTAAGTCATCATTAAATGGTATATGAATAAAACTTAAATTTATCTAAATATTAGATCCCACATGCATGTTTTCTCTAACTTAAAACCACTTAAAATGAAAAAGAATAACAAGTGTAACATAACTGATCACGCTCTTAATTCAGGTTTTTTGTCATTATAGTTCTGCAATGAATAGTTGATTCATCCTAGGATTCCTTGGGTACAAATACTAAACCTGAGAACATAGCCATTCAACCAGGCCCTTCAACGCATCATCAGCACTTGTAAATATACTTTTCTCATTTGCTGCCTTTCCATTTGAATGAATGCCAACCTTATATTTGGGGCGAACACTGAAAGCACAAGTTGTTAATTTCATTAATAAAGAGGATCGCATGCTCATCTCTTCATGCAAAAGAAAATTTTGCGTACCTCATAATAAGAGACAATGTTTTGCAGCTCTTCTCCTGTATGAACCAATTTCCTTTCCAAAGCCATCTAAAGATGATGAAAAAATGATTCTCCAATCAAATAAAATGAAAAAGTCACGCACCTTTAATAATAAAAGGATGATAAACTCTCATGTTTTGCATGTTGCACCAAATGATGGACTAATAGTTAATAGGACTGTAAATTTGGCTTGGCTCGAATTCAGTGAAGCGACTAACAAGCCAAACACTGCCCAATTTGAACTAGTATTGAGCTGAATCTAGAATGGATTAAGCTATCTAGAGATCAGATCAGAATATGTATGCATGGATGCATGAATGCATATACACATTTTTTGTATTTACTTGCACATATGTATATGCACATGAATCTATAGAAGTAAAAGTATATGCATGTATGTTGAACTTTTTTTTTTTTTTTGATAATCAAAATCCCAACAAAATTGGATCGAATTTTATTCAAATCAAAGTTGGGGCTTGAAGTGAGATTGAATCAAGCCAGTCTATGCCAAGTATATGCCAAACTTGCCTCGACTTAAGATTGGATTGAAAGATTTGAGCCAATTTTGCGTTACGATCAAATCATCTGAAGATCGAACCAGTAATAGCCTTATGACTTGTACATGATTAACAAGTTTCATCTACAATTTTAATATAAATTGAAAGAGAGCAATTATTTTTTTTAATCTAGAGACAACAATAAACCTAAACAAACATGATCATGGGTGTGTGTGGCAAACAGAAGGAGAGGGACTTAAGGATATTTTCTCCCTTGCCCTAGATGAATGGAAAATCTAATTCTATAAACTTTAGGATTAAGACAAAATATCGATGAAGCCTACAAAAGCTATCAGCATTGATTATCTCATCAGGTACTACTGTACAACGGCTAGTTTTGAATGTTATATGTACTAGAAGAGTTAGAGGCAAAGGAAGGTTATTTGATTACTATTTTAGATTAATCTTATTCTTTAAGAGTGAGTAATCTCTCTCTCTCTGCGTGTCAGGGTTCTGGTGTGGGGGGGGGGGGGGTGTGGGAGGAGTTAGTGAGCTTATTTGAGTGAGGGAGTTCCTAAGAATTTGTAATTCTCTCTATTTACAAGAACAATTTTCTTTTTCTTTCATCATTATGATCACCCATTCAAATTGCCATCATGCCCAAAATCATATTTGATAACAAAGTGGGAGTTTTCATGCCACCTGGAGGATGGTATACTTGCCACACTCAAACATCAACCATACATAAAGTCATCCCTTAAAGATGAGGTTTATAAGATCTGAAAATAAAATGTATAACTTTTAGTGTTCTTCAGGTTGACTAAAAGGAGGCAGCCTCCATGTTAGCATAATTTCAAAAAGAAATATTATATGACGTTTCATCATGCAAATAAAAGCAAATGAAGTCCTTTCGTTCAATAAAATCATAGGAACTTACTTTAAGAATGGGCCATAGGTATCTGAGCCTGATAAACTGCGGTCATGAAATAATCTCGCACGTTTAGGATTTGCTACAAAAAAGAAAAGAGAGAACTTCTAAAAATTTCACCTCAAAAACTCGAATAGCAATTTAGAACCAATATTAACAAAACCTGCAAGCATTTCATCGATGAGGCCAAACACATATTCTATTGTTTCTTCCTTTGAAATGTCACGTAAAATATTTATGAACACCCCAACATAAGCAGGTCCATCCTGTAGTAAAATTAGTATTAGAGGATCCAAAATAGCTTCATCAAATATGAAAAACATGAAATATGTAGACTCCTAGACAGAAAACTTAAAAGATACACCAAATACTACAATTTTGAATGAAAATATAAACTTGAAGCATCTGAAGTCATATATGATTCTAAAATTTCCAAAATTGGCATGAACTGTCACATAACATAGTTGATAGCAATGAAAAGAAAAAAAAACTATATAGTTAACTCCTAGTTTGTGGTGCAACTTTCTTTCTTACTAACAGATTTGCAATATCTGGCATAGCATGTAAAAATAGATAAGTCTTCCAACAAATCCCTGATAAGAGATTTTTTTTCTCCTACCATGTCTTCTATAGGACCTCTAAGTTCATGATTAAATTTCATATGACTCTCAACAGATTTGCATCCTAACTTGCCCACTTCTTTTAACAAGCAAGCTATATATTTTTTGCTGTGAAGTGAAGACTCCATGCTGAGAGTTTGCAACTTCAAAGCCAGTAAAGTACTTCAGCTTACCTCTTTGACTTCAAAAACTTTTTTTTGGAGCAATTATTTCTTTAAATTCTCTATTACATTCAAGTCACTACTAGACATAATAATATTAACATAAATTGTTAGCGTAGAGACTACTCTTGCAGCTATATGATTCATAAATAATTTATAATCTACTTAACTTAGTTTGTATCTCATATTGAGTATTACTTTCACAAACCTTCTAAATAATACCCCTAGAAAATGTTTCAACTCATATAATATCTTTTTCAGCTTATATATATATATATATATATATATATATATATATATATATATATATATATATATATATTTATATATATATATATTAACTATATTTCGGTGAGTCCTCCATATATATGTCTTCCTTTAGATGACCATGTAAAAAGATATTCTTCACATCAAATTGTTGCATCTATCAATCTGGATTAACTGCTAAAGATAAGAGAACTCCAACAACATTCGTATTAGCAACTGGAGTGAATGTTTCAAGATAAGCAACCCCCATATATTTGTGTCTAACCTTTGGCCGCTAATCTAACTTTATATATTTCTAGTGAACCATTAGATTTGTATTCTACACCAAAATTTCATCTATATCCAACAAGTTCATTCTGTTTTTGTAAAGTTATCAATTCTTATGTTTTGGTTTTTTACTCGGCTTCCATTTCTTCCCTCATAGCATTATTCAATTTCACATTATTTTAAGCATCAAAAATTTTTTAATGGAAACAAATAGTACATAGGCTAGTAAAAGTGATTGTGAGGAAGATTTTTGTATGATACAATTAAATATAAGGGATGTTTACAGGAATTTCTCGTAGGCTTAATGATTTTCTTAATGGATTCAAAAACAAGGATTATTTCGGTTAATAGATTTGAATAAATTAAGATACCTTTCTTCTTAAGGAAACATGTAATGACTAAGTAGGAAAATGATTCTGATATAGGTTTGATTTGGGTAGGAGTAACTAGTTTTGTGATAGATTTATTTGCTAAGATGAAAAGTGAGGAGCGGTAATCTAAGAGAACAAACTCATTTGTAAATGATTACTTAAGGTATGTAGCAAGGGATGATTTTTTTAATTGAACGTGACCTTAGCAGACAAATACACTTTGTTGTGGGGAGTCGATAGTATCCATTCCTTCTTTGTGTAGGTAAATAGCTAATGAAAACATATTTAATTGCTCATAGATTTACTTGTATTGGGAATGTGTGTGACCAAAGATAACGCTTCAAAATATTTTCGGAATAAATATATTTGAGATATTTAAATAGGGTAATTATATGGAGTTTTATTGATCATGGGAGTCCTCATTGTCATAGAGACAATCCCTCTCTTTAGCAAGATCAATCGTTCTTTCATGCCCAACATTTAAATGGACAATAGGTTGGTAATTAATTAAGGTACAAGAAGGACATTTTGGAGTGTGGGGACTTTTTTTAATAAGAATATCTCATTGGTCGATTACGGTGGCCAAGGATATATCATCCATGGTTATTTTATTGTTGTTAGGATAATGGGTATATGAAATAAATCAATGAGTGTTGATCATATAATTTGTAGCTCCTAAATCGATGATTCAAGAGCTGAAAATGGGCATTTCTAAGACTTCAAAGGCATGAGAAGAGGAGGCAATATCAGAGAATATTGGAGTATAAGTACTTATTATAGATGTTTGTTTCAAGTGTTCCTAGCAAGTTTTTTTATCTTTATGCGCCTTATAAATAACCTACTTTTCTTCTTCCATTTAAGAACCTGAAAATCGTTAGTGATTTTTTTTAGATAGTTCTTCATTTAACTGATATATTGAATGGATGTTTTGCAACTCTCCCAAATAGATTTAGATTGCATCTCTCAATTTCAAGAAAATCCAAGACCAAGAGTATAACGATATCATTATTGTTATCCATAGAGAGAAAAAGTGTAGTTATGTTCACGAGAAAAAACCAAAAAAATAGATATGCAGCAAAACAGAGATGAAGGCTATAACAAGGAGATAAATTTACAAGAATATTATGAAAGTTGCAATAATGGGCAATGTCCGTGGTATTGCAATGATGAAGGTTGGAGTTATAGATAAATAGGAGGAAAAAAAAAAGTATAACAATGAATGCCACAAGAATGTGTTGATGCAAAAATGAAGGACATTATAATGGAAATACAAAAAAGTGAAAAAGCTTAGAACTCTGATACAACGACAAGAATTGGTGAGAATCTAGGATGCACGGACAAGGGAAACATCTATTATTGAAAATTTAAGACACGGATACTCATTTGATATGACATTATAATTTTTATATATAAAAATAATAATAATGCATATAGACTTAACAAAATAAATTAAATAAACATATAGAGCTATGCACATTACACAATACACCTAAAGATATATACAAAATATCATTTAAACAAATAACAAATAAAATCATAGCATGAAAATTGAAACCGTATTTTATTTGAAAATTCATTTATTAATGATGTTTCAATCTATAATAAACTTATAGAGTTATAGTTAAAAGACAATTTATTTGGATGGTTCATGATGTAAGCAAAGGGGGGTCAAAATATTTTGAGTTGTAATTTTGGTGAGCTTCTATCACTTCTACTGAATTCAGCTCATTAATGTCTTGAGGACTACTTTTTTCAGCTCATAATTTGCAATTAATTGGGTTCATTCCCCCTCTCTAATGACCCTTTGGTTTCCCCACTTGGCTCCCCTTCCCGTGGCTGGTTCATTTCCCCCTTGGCTGCCTTTTGCGGTTCCCCTGGCCGTCTTTTCCGGTTCCCCTGGCCGTCTTTTACGGTTCCCCTGGCTGCCTTTTTCTGATTTTCTGGGTGGTTGTTCAGGTGTTGTTTCTAGATTAAATGCAGGCCTTCTATTTCCCCTTACCTGATTGATTTTGTTGGAGGTGGATTGGTTGTTTGGCTGCCCCATTTCTCCTATAAATATTAAGTGTTTTGTAATAGAAAATGATATGTTATGAAGAGATTTTTGGAGCCAAAAACCTGAGGGTTTTTCTTCTTTGGAAAAGCTTGCGAGCTTGTTCCGTTCTTCTTCTTCCTTCTTGGGAAAGATTTGCGAGCTTGTCCTCACTTTCGTTTCGGTTTCTTATCTACTTCTTCTCTCCACAAGTTCGACGCCAATTGTATATTTCTTCTCAATCCAAGAAAAGCAAGTTTAGGTGTTTGTTTTTATTTCTTAAGTTTGTAAGAGTCATTTTATTTCTATGAAAGTTGTATTGTGTTCCGTTTAATTGTTGTATTTTCTTATTTTGTGTATTTTCTTCTTATTGTCTAGGAAGTTTTTTTTATATGCTTGCAAAAATTAGGGTCATCCTATTTTTCTTGCTTGCATCAATTTGGTATTAGAGCAAGGTTGTCGAGTGAGTCTTGGTGTCATGAGAGTTTTGTGAGTTTTGGCTATTGTAAGTCTTCATATGTTTTGAGTCTAAATGGATAGTCCATGCAATCATCCTTCGGAAGCCTCATGTCAAGATTCGAATGAGTTCCAAGGAGAATTTGACCCTGCCAAATTTAAAAATCAACCACCTGTTCAGGATGTGAAGATTCCAACTGTAGAAGGGATTCCATCGCAAGAAAATTCTACAAATACCCTACAAAACGAGTTGTATAAAATTCAATATCAAATGTACTTGTGTACGGAGAAATTCGAGAAAAGGAAGACATTTTTGCAAGCCTAGTTTAGGCAAGAACGTGAGATGATCCAAAATAAATATGCAGCTATAATTCAAGAGCTTGATGCGGCACTTCTTCTCGTCAGGAGCATACTCAAGCAACCACATCGAGATATGAGTATTTTCAACCGAAGGAGAATTTGATGTAGGCAAAGGGGGGTCAAAATATTTTGGGTTGTAATTTTGGTGAGCTTCTATGACCTCTACTAAATTCAGCTCATTAATGTCTTGAGGATTACTTTTTCAGCTCATAATTTGCAATTAATTGGGTTCATTCCCCCTCTCTAATGGCCCTTTGGTTTCCTCACTTGGCTCCCCTTCCCGTGGCTGGTTCCTTTCCCCCTTGGTTGCCTTTTACGGTTCCCCTGGTTGCCTTTTCCAGTTCCCCTGGCCGTCCGTCCCTTTTCCCTTGGCTGCCTTTTTTCGATTTTTTGGGTGGTTGTTCGGGTGCTATTTCTGAATTAAATGCAGGCCTTCTATTTCCCCTTACATGATTGGTTTGGTTAGAGATGGATTGTTGTTTGTCTGCCCCATTTCTCCTATAAATATTAAGTGTTTTGTAATAGAAAATGATATGTTATGGAGAGATTTTTGGAGCAAAAAACTTGGGGGTTTTTTCTTCTTTGGAAAAGCTTGCGAGCTTGTTCCGTTCTTCTTCTTCCTTCTTGAAAAAGCTTGCGAGCTTGCCCTCACTTTCGTCTCAGCTTCTTATCTACTTCTTATCTCCGCAAGTTCGATGTCAATTGTATATATCTTCTCAATCCAAAAAAAACAAGTTTAGGTGTTTGTTTTTATTTCTTAAGTTTGTAATAGTCGTTTTATTTCTATGAAAGTTGTATTGTGTTCCGTTTAATTGTTGCATTTTCTTATTTTATGTATTTTCTTATTGTCTAGGAAGTTTTTTTTATATGCTTGCAAAAATTAGGGTCATCCTATTTTTTTGCTTGCATCAATTCATCTCCATTCCATTTGATAATTTAGTACTTATTTGAAGTACCTCGGGTTTCGCTAAAAGGAAAAGAGGATTTCAATCAGCACCTTGTTAGGCTTTGGAGTCGGCTTTGGCATCGAGAGGAAAAAGGATGCAAATCGTTGGACTTTGGGGTGAATCTTTGACATAGAGAGGAGAGAGGATGTTTGGAGACAAGCATGTGAGAGTCCAGCTTTGGAAGCTGACATTTTGGATGCATAGATCCTGCAATGTCTACCCAAACCCTAGTCGAGCGTGCAAAAAAGAAAAGGTCGAGCGAGAAGATTTGAAAGAACTTTTGGAGAGGAAAATGAAATATAGAAAAAGTGAGTTTTTTTTTATAAAATTTTAATTAAGTGTATGACACGAGTGTTTTTTTTTTTTAATTGAACAAATGACGACCATTTTAGAAACATGTCAGACGTGTTGGGCATGCATCTCTATACGACACATGTTATTAATTGAACAAATGACGACCATTTTAGAAACATGTCAGACGTGTTGGGCATGCATCTCTATACGACACATGTTATACACTGCATCCCCCTTAATATGAAGTGTCTATAAATCATTGGTGAGAATTGGTTTAGTATTTTATTCCAAAATTTGTGTAGTATTTATATAATCCTAGAAGAGCTTCTAATAGCAAGCATATAAAATCCAAGAATAATAAAAGAGCTTCTAATAGTAAGCATGTAAAATCAGAGAATAATAATTATAAAATAATTACAATAGTCTACATATTAACTAGTGGCCACAATAATATTTATAGAATAATTATAACAGTCCATGAATTGATGAGTAGGCAATAGAGATCCCATGAATCAATGAGGTGGCAACATAAGAGAAAAGAAAGAGGGTAGAAGTCTTAGGGGGTATAGGTCCCAACTAGCGAAAAACATGCAGTTGTTTCACAATTAAACATATTTGAATTAGTTAAGTTGCCTTTACATATTATGGAGGTCGCAAGTTCATGTCATGAAAATAACTTATCTTTAAATATAAGAGTAAAATTGTGTATATCAACCACTCCCCAGACCTTGCATTAGTGGGAGCTTATGTAACGGGTGAGCGCTTTTTCATTGAAACATATTTTAAACTTATGAACATATTAAAGTGATTTTACAAGTTTTAAAACAAAAATGTCCAAAACTGCATGATTGTGAGACAATCATTGAAAATTGCATTACATTAGTCATATTTCAAATAGGAAATGCAAAAGTGCAATGCCTTCAATGCATGAAGATTAAAGTCTTTTTACAAGAATATAGGGATTCAATTTTTCAAAATGTATAAAATTAAAAACAAGAGCATTGTAGAAAAATACATGCTACCATTTGTATATAAAGAAGGAAGCTATTTTAAAAATTGAAACTGACCTTGCAGAACTCCACCTCACCAAGTAATCAAATTATGTTAAAAAAATATTGAACTAACTTTTGCAAAGGGACTTAAGTGCTTTCCATAAAGGAAAAAAGAAAGTACTAGCATCATTATAGATGATGAATAACAAGATAAATGAAAAAGAAACCAAAATGATTAATGACTCTTGCACAAAGGATATGCTTGAAATTCTCAAAAGACATCTTATGCAAACAAAATAAAATTAAACCTAATTATGTCAAGGGGAATAGAAGCTTACATCATCTAGCAAAGCTGCGCGTTGGCTTTCAGATTTATTGTCATATCGCCTCAACAGTTGCAGGCCTGTTCCTGAGATCAGCTTTGTTGTCATATATGTCTCCCATGGTATATCCCTCCTTAGAACCTTTAGAAATATATAAAGATACTTTCAAATTAAAGACAACCAAAGCATTAACCATATATAATATAATCACTAGAGACATGTTCTTCAGGCAAGCATCACTCATACTCATCTAAGTTTCAGAAAATCTAATTTACTCGAACAACGCAGAATGCAGCACATATATTCACAAATCCAGGAAGTAAAATGCAATAGCCCTTCTATTAAACCTAACCTAAGAGTGGCAGTCAAACAAGAAAGTTTACTTATTGAACTCAAAAGTTTTAATGATTGTACAACACATGTCTTTCATATTTACGGAGAAAAGTTCTTAGCACTATTATCTACCACAAATGCTGCAAACGCAATAGATTGATACAAAAGAGAGAATGAATCATTAGTCTCTATTCAAAAGAAATAGATTTACAAAAAGGAAAACATGTTTGATCATAAAAAAGCCTTATTTTCAAACCAAGGCAAGAAGTTATTCCTACTGAAGTACAACTTACATAATATAAGATATTTGCGGACCTTACACAAATTTCATGAGACATTAAATTACTCGGGTCATAATTTTGCCTTACAATCAAATTGTTAAGAGATAGCTATTAGAGAAGTCCACTTTGGCCATCTAGCTAGCACGGCTACAAGCATTGATAGAAGCCAAGCCATAAACATACCCTAGTGATCAATTCTAAAATAAAGGCATCACAAAATAATTAACTGTAAAAAGAGGGACATCATACATATATTGTAGTAATATGTCGAACTCCATTTCTAAATTTTACATGCTACATGCTGTTGTCAACATGATATTTGGCTCATTTGCTCTGAGATGAGATTTCAAGTCAAGACACGTCTAAAGAACATAAATTATTCGGTACCATATCAGATCCATGTTCATGGTGACAGCAAGACCAAACGAAAGAGAATATTAAATCAATAAATACCCGCCAACATTTCTCGATGTTTATACGACAAAAAAAATGAACCTGACGTCTGGCTGCATTTGATTGTTTGTTCATTAAAAAATCATACTTCGAAAGGGGTAAATAGAAATGTAGAATGTGAATTCAACAATATCTCTGAAAAATGTGACAGTTCTTACTATAAACACCAAAGCTAGAACAAAATTAAAATCACGATTTTGTTTTCTATTTCACTGCCCAAATCAAAGCCCAATCAGGAGAAAAAACTTTATAGTTCTGAGTGAAGACAAAGCCCTAAAAATTGCCAGCCGAGCTTTATCACAGGGAGAAGGGAAACAAATGAATCAATCACATACCTCTTCTGTAGTCAGCTCCGCACGATCCATAGACATAGAAGGGCTGCAAGAATGAGAGGCATTAAACCCCATAGTAAATTAGACACAGATCTAATAAAGCGCCCAAATTTTAGATTCATCAAGACTTCTTCCATTGCCAAGGAGCGGGAGCTTGGATCCCAACGGGGCTGTTTGGATGCAGGATTTAGGCCGGATTTGAAGCGGGTTTGAGCTAAATCCAGCCAAACGGCCAAAAATGCAAAACCAAATCTCACGGTAAATCAAAGCCGCGGTTGACGGAAAATTCCCTCTTTTCGTGGTAAATCCCGGATTAACGAAATCCTTTAGTTCGGCGGATTTACGGGATTTGTCCGAAGAAGCGTGCGAAAGGGATAAAGTTACCTTCACAGCAAGCGAGCTACCGTTGTTGCTTCCGATCAAAAAATGTCGTAACTTCCGCTCCAACAGGAAGGGAACGTCGTCGAATGAGAGAAGTCGAACAGCAACGAAGAAGAACTCGTGCAAAACACTAACACTCCTGCGACGCAAAGAAGCCGAAAGAAATAGAGAAGGAAAGGAAAGGAAGAACCTACTCCTCTAATTTATTGTTGGATAACTTAATTAATATAATTTAAAATATTAATAATTAAATAAACTAATTGAATAATTAATTAAATTAGTAATAAAATTATTAGTTAAATACTTAGTTATTTCAAAATAATTAATAGGATTAAATATGATTTTAAATGAAAATAATTATTATAAAATATTAAAAATAATAATTAACCGTCCTAAATCTTTTAACCACCTTAAATATTTTAATTATCCAAATAATACTTGTCAAAATCATTTTAAATCCTGAATTAAATGGTAAAACAGTTACACAAGATTTATCATAGCCAAATAATTTTAAGGATTTAACCCCCTAAGAATTTCAAAAATCTAGAATTAGAATATTTACGAAATTCTACTTAAAAAGAAATCATGTGTACTACAAAATAACCCCAAAATGTTAAACTATTTAACTCAAATGAGAGAAGAAACCGGTCCAATCAAAACTAATTTGAGAATAAGGGGCTATTTGGTATCAAATTTACAACGGGATTTAAGTTGGATTTACGCTAAATCCAACCAAACGGATTTTTGATGTCGCGTAAATCTTACGTCTATGTAAATCTGGGATTTGCAAATAAATTTCTTACCATAGAGGAAAAAATCAAACAGGAAGAGCACTTTGCTTATTAAATGCCTTGGAGCACTAAATTGTTGGAGCGCGGGAGTAATCTCGTGGAGAAAAGGGGAAAAAGGGAGGAAGCTGTGTGCGTTGTTCGAACTTTTATTACATCCTCTAACCGGACGTAGATCTACGTTCGGTCAGAGGATTGTTACTCGGTTTTTGATCGGTATTGGTATGTATTGTTTGGTAATAACGAGGAATACCGCTCTATGAAGACCAATACCGAGTTATACCGAGCAATACCGAGTAATACAAAAAAATACCGAGTTTTTCTAGAAAAAACTCAGTATTGGGTCTTCACATAATAATATTTCTCGTTATTGTTGGTATTGCTCGGTATTTGCTCAGTATTTCTCGTTTTGTGCCTGCGATCTTAGTGCCGGCCGAATGTAGCTCTACGTACGTTCACCGAACCAAATAAAAGCTCGCGTTGTTCACTGCAGATTTATAACATTGAACTCCCCCAATCCTAATTAACTCATTGTTAATATTTATAATATCGTTTATTTAAGGAAGCAAGGCAAATCTATTTGGGACAGATACAAAGTTGATTGTAAAATTATAATGAGAAAGTAATTTAATAATTTTAGTTGTAAAATATGAGAAAAATAATAAATAAATAAAATTATAATTATTATTTGAAAAATAAAATAGAAAAAAATATATATAGTCTAAGAGCAAAGAAGTTAGAATTTAGATAACCTTTTTCAAAATAATTTAGGAAAAGTTTTAAAGTTTTATGGGATGTCTCCGATGTGATATTTTAAAGTAAATTAATCTTAGCGTGGATTTAATTTTTAAATTATATATTAAATATTTTCATAAAGGAATTATGTATATTTTTTTTTTCAAATAAGATCTTTGGATCATATTCAAACTCATATATTTTTAATGATAATGCCATGGATTTCTATATTTACTGCTCGTGTATAAATATATAAAAAATGCAATAAATATTAAATAAAAATTTATTTGTTTGTTTAGTGAGACGAACAACATTTGAATTAGCTCAAATTTTACTAATTTACACATCAAGTGATATACAAATTATCCCTATCATATACCATCACTCATCGTTTCCAAAAAAACTGCCATCCAACTAGGGGTGTCAATATTTGACACGACATGAAAACCCGACTCAAACCCGGCCCAAAATTTTCGGGTTATACCCGACCCGTTTCCAAAACGGGTCGGGTTCAGGTTCCAGGATTCGACCCGTTTGAAAAACGGGTCAGGTTCAGGTTGATCCGATGGGTCAACCCGGAAACCCGTTTGTGGACCTGCCCGCCCCTGCCCGCTGCCTGCGGACCAGCCCGCTCCCTGCCCGCGCGCACGACTGCTTGCGCGCCAGTGCGACTACTTGCGAGCCCGTGCGGCTGCCTCCTGCCCGCGACCTCGCCCGCCCCGCGAACCATGCCCGCTCACACGCACGGTGCGAGTCGCGACCACGCCTGCCGCAGTGCCTCTCGCGTCCTCGCTCGGTTGCCCGCGAGTCCGTGCCCACGCGCCAGGCTGCAAGCCAGCCTTACCGGGTCGGGTCAAGTCAACTCGGCAACCCGCCGGGTCGGGTCCGGGTTGGCATTTCCGACCCGTTTACCTATCCGGGTCGAGTTAGGGTTGACCCATTTGAACCAGGGTTAGTTCCGGGTTCGACCCAAACCTGACCCGTGACCCGAAATTGACACACCTACTTCCAACAAATAAAATTTTTTTTCAACCCGTGAATTCTTCACCGTTAGATACACATTATTACGAGAAATCACAAGCTATATTTTGATTTTAGGAATTAGCTGGTATACTTAAAAATATATGTAAAATTATATTTATGAAATGACTTAAAAGGAATATACCTCTTAAAGAAAGAGTTTTTATTGGGGGATATTTAAATAGATATATTGGCAGAGGTAGTGGATTTTAAAAACATTCATGGTGGAAAGATTATATTAGATTTAGATCTAGCTTATGATTTTGTAATTGCTAATACATTATTTAAGAGAAAAGATGAGCATCTCATCACTCATAAGAATGGACATAGTAGAACTCAGATTAATTATTTTCTTAGAAGAATAATAAATCGTTTAGATTATAAAGATTGTTAAGTTATTTTGAGTGAAAGTTTATGTACCCAACGTCGCTTATTAGTTTTGGACTTTAAAATGAACGAGATTATGAAAAATATAGTATATCATTATTCTAGGATTAGATTGTGGCATTTAAAGAACTCTAGCAAAAATACCTTTGAGAGTAAGATTCGTGATCTTAAGATTATACTTGGAGTATGAAAAAGAAAAAGCTTCTAATAGTTAAAATAGTTAGTGGTGAAATCAAAATGTGCAAGAAAGATAAAAAATAGAAACTCTGTTATAAAAATTGGTTTAAATGTAAATTTTTTTTAAATTGGGAAATATACAAAGTCGCCAAGGAGTCTAAGAAAGCAATATGCAATGCAAAGATTTAGGCTTTTAATGATTTATATATTATATCAATAGGTTCATTACAGGCTAATCACTGGAACCAAACAATTGGGATGAGCCCACATTGGGGTTATATACCAAAAATATTTAGACATATTGGTATGACCCATCTTGGTTTGTAGGATGGAGGTTCATTACAAAATTATTAGGTATTTAGAGCTAGTTGGAGAGAATGTACCCTCATGACTGGTGTAATATGCCCGTGATATGGGTTATACATATTAAATCACCCAATGTTGATATATATATCTGATATAAGCCTATCTAAATAGCCATATGATAAATAGCCTTATGTAGTAACCCATGTTAACCCTATTAGCCCAATTGAGCCTAATTAAAAATCAAATCAAATCCACTTTATCCTTGCCTCCATTCCCTCACCCCTTGGGTCTAATTAACCATGTTGACTGGGTCAATCCATGCCTTGGTCAACCTAGCTCAATTTGTTCAAACATGACCTATTTTGGTCAAAATCCACCTATTTAATGCATTTAATCATTGATTAATCATCCCTTAGCTCAAATCCCAACCAATTGATCCCCTCTCCCTCCTAATTTGCCCTAGAAGCAATCATATCCATCCATCCAAAATGTTGGGAGTATAAATAAGGCTATTAGGAATGATTAGAGGGACTTTTGTTTTTTGCTCTCACCCAAGATGTGTGAGCTTCCCTAGACTCATTCCACCTTTCCCAACTTAGATCCACCAATCAAAGCTCGCCGACGACGATCCTCCGGCAAATCGAATGCCAAACTCTTCCTAGACGAATTCCTGACGATCCGTAGCTCATTTGACCGCGACTTCAACAAAGAAATTTTATGAGGACAATCTACAAGCTCAATCTCGAAGATCTAACGGTATAATCTGTCAAAAACCCTTAACCTAGGTCACTACACTTAGGATTAAATAGATTTTCATGTATCGTGTTTTAGATCGCGAGATTAGTACCCCATAAATGCTCTTTACTATTGCTACTTAGGTTTTAAATTTCAATGAAATCCATCAAGGCATTTGCGAGAACGAGACAAAAAATATTTGTAGGGTTTCGGGATACATCTTCGTCCACTAGGAGATGATCCAGACTTTTGATCTCACGATCAACGATCGAGATCTCATTGTCCCACAGTTCGGATTGACTATGGGATTCAATATCATGGTCTCATTCTCGATCCAGCGAAATCAGGGCCATCCGCCCCAAACCATAGAGGATCAGATGATCGTGAAACCACGTATATGTGGATAAGTGGCGTCTCGTCCATTGCAATGATTGTCGCGGTCATTGCGACAATGATTGCTTGCGGCATAATCATCGTGCCGCCATGCAATCATTAACTACTGACCGCGGATCCAATCTGGAGCTGCCACGCGTCCAGCTGTCCTTTTTTTAAATTAAAATTAGTTTTAAATTTATTTTAAATCCTTTTTAAAATCAGATTTCTTTGGAAATTGTTTTAATTTTTTTTCAAATCATAAAAATACATATTATATATAAAAAATTTCAGAAAATTATTATCTTTAATTTAAAAATAAAATTAGTTTAAAATTTTAATTATATTTTAAGTTATTTTAAATATTAAATATTTATTATTTTTTAATTAATAAATAATTGTAAATTATTTAAATATTTTATAAATTTTATAACTGTATTTTAGAACATATTTATTATTTCAGAATAATATCTAATGTATTATAATTTAAAATTTAGTTTAATATTTAATTATTTTAAATTATTATATATATTAATGTATTATTAATATTTAAGTAATATATATTATTAAAAATCAGAGATAATCCTTTTCATTTATTTAAATTTAGGATTAAGTTTAAGAATTATAATTTTTAGTATTTTATTTTAATTAATTAAAAATACTTAAATTATTAATTACTAATTAATTTAAAATTCAATGTTTTTTCCAAAATATATAAAATTATTTTAAATTCAAAAACTTTAATATTTAATTTAGTATAGTCTAATAATTATTTTTAAATATTAATTATTTAAAATTATTTTAAATTACCTTATATTTACTTTAAACTTCAATAATTCACTATAATTTCATTTTAAATCAGAAAAATACCTATATTATCTCATATTTTTTTGAAAATTGTTTAATTTAATTTAAAATTATTTACAGATATTAAAAAATAATTTTTATTAATTATTTTCTATTATTTAATTATTTAAGTACTTAGCTATTATTTAAATAATTAATATATTAAATATTTTCAAATTAAAATTATTTTGAAATTATTGAAAGCTCGCTCGCGTGGCTAGTGGATCTCTCATATTTTTATGTATTTATATACATTGAATTATTTTTAATTACTTTATTTTTAGACTTATATATATTAATATAAATGCTTTTTTTAATTTTTTTAAAACTATATAAATTTCACATCCCCTAATTTTTGACAGATCCACTCATAGAATTTTAAACATAGGCTATGTATGTGAATAGAGATCATGGGGGTGGTGGTGAATTAGTGAATGATTGGGTTCCAATCATTCACTAATCACATTATTAAGCGTGCTTAATTATTGTTCAATTATCTTTTGTATGTTTAGGACACACGAACACTTAGTTTAAACTCTTCTAGATCTAAGGACATGATATGTTTTGTTTTGCTGCATTCCCCTTTATGTTACCTTGAAGGTTAGTCATTAAATTTGAATTAAACCTACTAAACGTAGCGACATCCTAAAGATAATAATTAAGGACCCGTCTAGCGAACTTAAAAAAATTTAGGAGTTAGGGTAGATTCTTGATTGATATGAAACTTAGAACACTTAAACTTAGTGACATTCTAATCTCCTAAAAATTTTTTTATGAATTTTTAGGATATTTTAAATCCCTTAATTAACAAACCATAAGTTAACCCTTAATTAAGTCTCAATAACTTCAAAAAATTTAAATAAATTCAAATTAAATTTAAAAATTACCCATAATATATCAAATTGTCCAGAATTCAATCCTTATTCTCAAAAAATTAAAATCTCTTTAGTTAGACTTCAATATGAACATTAATTCAATTTTGACTAAAATTTACCTTTTTGATTAAATTAAATAATTAAACATTATTAAAAATCCTAATTTTGCCCAAACACTTGGGAACATCTATTTAGATCATTTCTGACTTTTGGGGGTAATTGTAAGTAGTTTGGAGCTGTTTAGATCAAAATCTCTAAAACACCCTTAATTAAAAAAATTTTAAAAATTCATTAAATACCCTAACTTTGAAAAACTGACCCGTTTTTAAAAACGGGTCGGGTTCGGGTTGACCCGAATAGTACCGGGTCAGTTTCGGATTCAACCCGAACCCGACCCGTGACCCGAAATTGAGACCCCTAACATTAATACTTAAACCTTAACCAAAATTCCTTTCTTAGCATTTAACAAACTAGAATACATAACAACTTGAACTAATTGCATAACATATGACCTATCGAAATCCTTATAGCCTTTTACACATACATATAATTATTTACTAGGGCATCACTTCTAACTCTAAGTTAGACCGGTATTTTACTTTTTAGTTTTATGTGTTATGACATCTTGCATGTGGCACGTGTGTTGTTTTCTTTGACTTATTATGATTATTTATTTTATTATTGTACTTCCTTTATTTGTGATGTGATGTACACGATAGATTACCCATAGGTTATGGACACTTTTGATACTAACGATGTCTTCTATATGTGGTCATGTTCATATAATGTTAATAAAGTTGGCTAAAATGATAAATAATAATCATGTATATATATATATATATATATATATATATATATATATATATATATATATATATATATACACATAGGCAGATCTACAGTGGGGGCCCTGGGGGCATAGGCCCCCACTGGCCTAATAATAAAAAATTAATCCATTTCAAATTATACTAATATAATTATTAATATATAAGATTAAATTTATTTTTAAAACTAATAAGTTTTGGCTCGGCCTCCGCTTCCACCATAGCCTCAGATCTTTCTTTTTTTTCTGACTTTGGCATTTTCCTTTCTACCTCTCGTTATTATCTCTGCCCTGCCCTCTCTCTCTCTCTCTCTTCTTTATCTCTTCCCACCCCGCCTCAGCTAATATTAAATGTGATTCTTCAGCTCTCTCTCCTCTCTCTCTCTCTCTCTCTCTCTCTCTCTCTGGTTTTTCGGGAGGAGGGAATAGATACTTTTTAAATAAATTAATTAGTTTAATTATATTAACTATATAATTTGTATTATTTATAACTTTTTTACTAAATGTGAACCATTATATCAAATTAATCTAATAAAAAATAATTTAGAATTAATAACAATTAATTCAGAATTTTAAAGATTATGATCTTATAATAATTTAATTAATCTAAATATAGTTCAATATAGTCCAAAATTAAAACTTAATTTAATTAATGGAAAAAAATAACCTTAAGTATAAAAACAACTTATTTGAACTCAATTTAATAATAACTCTAAAAAAATATTATTTTTTAATAAATAATAAGATAGAGTGTGATATATCTATTCTTTTTTAATGAAAATACATATGATTTTAGATGTATTTTTATAAGTTTTCTTTAAAAACATGCTTCATGATATGTGATTATACTGAATAAAAATTATATTTTGAGAATAATTTGATGATTAATATTAATTTGTGCCCCCATACAAAAAGTTTTCTAGCTCCGCACCTATATATATATATATATATATATATATATATATATATATATATATATATATATATATATATATATATATAATTGCTTGCTACAGGTGCTTCAACCATTTAGTCCCAAAAAAATAAGAGAGTTTGGTACTCCTTAGATTAGGTCCGTCCTACTCTTAACTAGCATCTTCCTTAATTAGGTTTTCTTCTTCTTAGCTAGGATTCTCCATAATCAGGTTTCTTTCTTCTCAGCCTACTGGGCTATTCCGTCCCTTATCTATGCTTCTTCCTTTTCTCATGGTTTTCTCTCTTACTAATCATTTTAAATTTCTTTTGTTCTTTTGTTGGCAGATTGTGCCATTGCTTCTTTTGTGCCTTCCCTTACCTATTTCTTTGGTTCGGACGCGTGGGTGACTCTTCCTAATTCCTTACTAGCAAACTCCGCTGTTGGAGGAATCACTTTTAGTTCCTTCACAAACTCAACCTTCATCATTATTGGAAAGCCGACCCCTTTTAAGGTTATCACCTTTTTCTTCTCCATAGGAGAGGCCGCACAGCCATGCACCCCTTTAAATATCCAATGGCTCGGCGGAGGGCCAGGGAACCTGCTCGTAATAAATATTTTTTTTATTTTAGGTTATTTTAATTAATTAAATATTTTAAATTATTTAATTAATGATTAATTAATTTAAAATTTTAATTATTTTCTAAATTCATAAAAATTGTTTTTCTTATTAAATTATTTTGAATTTCAAAAACTTTAATATTCAATTTAATTTAATTTAATAATTATTTTTAAAATATTAATTATTTAAATTATTTAAAATTCCTTTTAATTATTTTAAGCTTAAAAAATTCATTATAATGTCATTTTAAATCTAAAACTTTTGTATAATACCTTATATTTTTCAAAAAATTATATACTTTTATTTAAAATTATTTTTAGATATCAAAACTTATTGTTTCTAAATTATTTCTTTATTACTTAATTACTTAACTATTTTATTATTATTTAAATAAATAATATATTAAATACTTTCAAATTAAAGATTATTTTGAAATTATTTTAAAACTTCGCTTGGGTGACCAGTGGATCTCTCATGAATATGAATATTGAATTATTTTAAACTTATATATATATATATATATATATTATATATATATATATATATATATATATATATATATATATATATATATTAAATATCCCTAATTTTTAGAGATATACTTTGTGAAATTTCAAATATTGATCATGCATGTGAATAGCAATCATGGGGGGTGGATTAGTGAATGATTGAGCTCTAATTATTTGATAATTATATTGATAATTGTGCTTAATTTTTTTTCTAGTTATCTTTTATATGCGTATGATGCACAAGCATTTAGTTTAGGTTATCTTAGATCTAAGGACATTACTTGTTATGTTTTATGTATTTTTCTTTATGTTACCCCAAGGATTACTCCTTAACCTGATTTAAATCCACTTAATGTAGCGACACCTTACTGACAATAATTAATGACTCGTCTAACAAACTTAGAAAAATTCTAGGAGCTATGATACACCTCTGATTGACATGAAACTTGAGACACTAAAACTTAGTGACATCTTAAATCTCTCAAAAAATTTTAGAAATTTTTAGAAGCCTTTAAACTCCTTAATTAATAAACCCTAATTTGCCTTTTAATTAAGCCCAAATAACTTAAAAAATTCTAATAATTCAAATTAACTCCAAAAATTACCTATAATATATAAAACTCTTCAGAATTTAATCCTTAATTATAAAATTTCAAAATCCCCATAATTAGACTTCAATCTAAATCTTAATTTAATTTTAATTAAAAATCACATTTTTAATTAAATTAAATAATTTAAAATTCTTAAAGATTCCAAAAAATTTTCCAAACACTTGGGAACATCTTTTTAGGTCATTTTCAACCTTTGGGGGTGATTCCAAGTAGTTTGGAGGTGATTTGGATGAAAACTCCTAAAATGCCCTTAATTAAAAATTTTTAATAATCCACTAATTATGTGAACTTTAAAAAATTCATAACTAATTCCAAATTTGGTAAATTAAAAGATTTCAAATCTAATAAAATATAGTTTTTATTAAAAAAATTAGGTTTCTAGAAATCAACCTAAATTAAAAAGTCAACTCTCCGGTCAACCATAATTCATTAACTAGGGCTCGAAACTTCTAAAATTCATAACTTTGACTAAAAAACTCCAAATCCAGCAAACTCAAAATTTAATTAATTCTTGTGATGTTTAATATTTTGTTAAAATACTAAAACTCCTAAACCTGACTTATTTATAAAAGTGACCTTATGGACCCCTTAATCTAGTAGGTAGGCTGGTCCCGTACCTTCTAAAATCCATTATTACAACTTAAACTTCAAGGAATACTATCCTAAGAATTAAAACTAAGCAAACAAATTAATTAATTAAAATATACTATAATACATTAATATTTAAACCTTAATCAATCAAATTTCCTTTCTTATCATTCAATAAACCAGAACACAAAGCAACTTGAACTAACTACTCGATATAAGACATATTCAAAGCCACACAAGCCTACTATAAACACATATGATTGTTTGATAGGGTACCATTTCTAGTTCTAGGTTAGGCTAGTGATTAGCCTTTTCTATTTTCTATGTTGTGATGCTCTTGCATATGGCACCTGCACTGTTTGCTTTGATTTGTTGTGATTGTTCATTTTATTACTACACTTTATTTATGATGTGATATACACGATAGATTACCCATAAGTTAGGGGCACTTTTGATACTAATGATATCTTATGTAGGTTTTCATGCTCATGCAACACTAATAAAAGGGGGCTAAAATGATAAATAATAATCATATTTATATATATGACTAGTTGTTACAGGTGTTTCAACTGTTTAGCCCCCAAAAATAAATAAGAGCATGGCCAAGTATATATAGATTTTAAAAATTAGAGATATATGCCAATTGATCAATTGACAATGGTGATGTTTATAAGTCAAGTATCCTTTAAATAGATGTTAGGAGGTTTTGCTCATATGAGCCTACTAACGATACTTTAAATAAAATTTATGTTGCAACTTAGTATTCAAAACTATGTTTTTTATATCATGTGGGTTTTTGATGATACCAAAATATTTGTGTTGATTACTGTTTCTCCTAACATATATTAAAAATATTTTGTTTGTGTTGCTTTTGTGTATTAATGTTTCAGGAAAATCATAGTCCAGACTATCGAATACTTCAAGATAAATTAAATTAGGATTTCTTATAATTGAAGTCTATAATTTTTTCTATTTTTCTTGAGTATGAGGAAGTGTCATTATAATTGGATAACTGTGCACACACACACTTGGAGAGTGGTTAAAAACTTTTACTTGGAGACTGGTTAAAAACTTTTATTTTTTAAAACTAATCATACTGTACAATTCTTGAATCGTTTTAGACAATTTGATATGATAGTTCCTCCAGAACTAAGTTAATTAAATCATACCTTGGAAAATTCTTTTAAATTGTTTGTACTATACAAAGTTAGATTCGTACAAATGATGTCCAAAATATGATGTAATAGCCCAGATATCAATAGTGAAAGGATTCATCTGACATTTTTTTTTTCGTCTCTTTCTCGTTCAGATCAATACATACATCCAGAGATAATTGTATTAAAGAAAAGAAATACAACAACTAGTACAATTCACATTTCAACATATATATACAGTCAAAAAGGAGCGTCCAAAAGAATATCTACAATAGCCATACGGCTACAAAACAAATGCCTGCCAAAGGCTACAAAACAAAACTAAACTCGTAACTGAAGAAGCTTCACGCGGGAGGCTCTACACCTGAAATCATTAACCACATATAATGAGCTTAACTAGCCCAGCAGGTCACCAAAGCCTACAACTGAAATCAAAGCACGATACTGGAAATAATATGCAAATCAATCAAGTCAAATCAATCAGTCGCACATGATCAATGAGTCGATGCAGATACGGAAATCAGTAATCAATGCAGCGGTAGAAGAATCGATAGACGGTCGGAAAAAGAATCTATCAGGCTCAATCAATATACGTCAAATCTCAGAGAAATCCGTAAACAGTAGAAAATCCATAAAGTTCAATACATCAGTGCGTGCATCAAATCTCTACAGTATCTATCATAGCAGTCGATAACATCAGTTACATCAATATCGTTGTCTAGTCGTCTTATCTATCGTATCAGTCTATAACATTAGTCAAATCAATATAGCATCTATCATATCAATTTACATATTAGTCGATAACATCAGTCAAATCAATATAGCATTTATCATATCAATACATATCAGTCGATAACATCAGTCAAATCAATAGAAGAATCGTATCAAAACATACACTTGCAAATCGATCAGTTATTCAATACCACTTGCTCAATATCAGTACGGCAGCGTATGTATCCATATCCACAACGAGAACAATCCAATGACGACCACGAACGATGCTACATCAGTGAAATCGCATCAATCAAATCAATAAAGCACTTAAGTCCGGTCAATCATATCAATCGGCAGGGAATCCCATAAAATGATCAAATCAACATATCGTCAGAGCAGTTGAAATCAAATTAATAAAATCATCGTAGTCAATTGAAATCAATCAATACAATAAAATCATATAAAGCAATCAACGCAATAAGCAATCAAATCAATATATCAATAATCAATCAATCCAATCAATCAATCAATGCTCGGTACGATGAATCAATGTATCAATGGATCAGTAGTGTATCAGTATCTATCGTATCAATAGTATCCATAGATCAATACCATATCCATATTAATGTCGGTGTCGGTATCCATAAATCAATACAATATCCATATATGTCGGTATGTATCCATAAATCTCCAGTGACAGGACCATACGCAATATCAATGAAATCGTACAATATCAATAAACCCGTAAATCCATCAGTAAATCCATAATCCATATCTATAATTCAATCCAATACAACCGGTAGCAATAAATCAATGCAATAAGTCAATGCAATACAATAAATCCGTCGATGAAATCTATCGATGTCAATAAATCTATAAATCCAAAACGAGATCAACAGGTCAATACCGTACACATGCAAATCCATACAATAGTCTTACTGAACAAGTACATCGCTGGCTATTATCCATAGTGCTGTTGTAGAAATCTATAGTGCTGTTGTAGAAATCCATAGTGCTGTTGTAGATATCCATCCGTTGGTTCTATAAGAGTCGTCACTCTGTGCCCGTCGGCATAATAAACTTCTTATGACTTCCAATCGTTATATCAATGATCAATAGTTTAAAGGAAAGCCCATCGGCCCACCATCCTGTACAGGTCAAGTCGATCTCCAACCAACGGTTCAACCAGGCTTCACTTGTCTTTCAGTATATCAAGCAGATATTCACATTCAGATGCATATCAATTCAAATCATCAATTTCAGAAAATCGGAAATCGTACGGAAAACCGGCGGCGTAACGGCAGTACATGGAATTTACACAAAAATTCCTAAAAATCATAATTTACCAAATTAATACAGAACGTGCACGACAACATTATAAGACTTCTATTCTACTGAAGCAACATCAATCAACAACCTGATATTTATCTATTCGATCAAAATCGCATAGAACCCAAAATAACTGGTAGAATCATTATAGAAAATACTCAAAATGTGTAGAAAAATCATATCAATAACATATCAAAAGTTGTGCGGTAAAAGTTTCGTCAATACAAAATGCGGCGCGTTTATCGGTAACGAAAACACAATTCTGTGCACAAAACGACCAAACTCAACATCTTTGAAAACAGAAATAGGATTCGGAGTCCTTACAGCGAGACAAATAAATCTTCGAACAGCGACGACTAACGAAAATCGCTCCGCGGCCTCCGAAATCCAGCTTTTTTCCTTTGCTTTCATTCTCTTTCTCTCTCCTCAGATATTTTTGTTTTAAAAATGATTTTTCTCTCTCATCGAAACGAGCTGATTTTCTTTTAATACAATACGTATCGGCCCGGCCGATCGCCACATTGTCCAGGACGATGTGAACAAAATCCAATCGTCCAGGACGATATCTCAGGACGATAATTAATTTTCTCAGACGATAAAAACCATTGCTCACTGACTTTTGCTATGCACTGATCGTCCCAGGACGATCCAAAATCGGCCTGGACGATCCTGGAAGGAAATCAAAGAAACGAGCTCTCACATATGAAATGGATACGTACCAGTTCGTCCTGAATGAATTCACCATTTCTTGAATTGATCATACTATACGAAGTGAGGTTCGTATATATAACGTCTAGAGTACAAAATGGGATTATCCACATTCATACCATATGAAGTATGATTTGTTTAAACAGTTCGTACTATATGATATTAGGTTTCTACCGATGATTCATAGTGTACAAAATAGGTTGGTACGAAATCATACCAGACGAACTTATTTAGTTTTGAACTATCATACTATACGATGTCAGATTATACATACAATTAACAAAGTATGAAATTAGGTTCGTACATAAATTTTTGAACTATTCATACATATGAATTACGATCGTACTATACGATACAAGTATGTTCAACTTGAAATTTTTAATTTTATGGATAATTTTTTTGTCCTTCATATATAAGAGTTCTAAAAATTGACTATCCTACCTCTTTTGTGAATTTTCTCTTGGGAGTGATAGAAAGAGTGTTTTGGGAGAGTGTTTCAGAGTGAGGGTCGAGAGATATTGCAAGTAGAAATTATGAAGGGTTCACAAGGTTGCCCAAAAGGTGAGAATCTCTTTGTATGTTCTCCAAATATCTGCCCTACTTCTTTTAAGACTCTTGAGAGATGATCCTTGTAGGAGATTCGATATTCTACCATTACCAAGAGGGTGAGAATGGACGTCAGTATTCTTCCATAACCAGGAGGGTGATAAAAGATGTTGGAACTTTGCCATCACCAAGACTGTTGCCCCAGGATTGGTGGAAGAGAGGTTATTGTAAGGGCTTCTCCGCCTTATTGTGGGAGCAAAAGAAGAGTCACTTTGATATAGTGTAATATCTGAAGGAGGAGTCTTTAGGGAGTGGACGTAGGTCTAGTTAGACCGAACTACTATAAAATTTGGTGTTCTCATGTTCCTTTATTTTTATTGCATTTTTATTTTCAGCACGTTTAATTTTAGTGGTTGAAAAATTATTTTGAGACATTTTTTCGTTGTGCAAAAAATTTTAAATCAATTTTTGAAAATCTAAGAGAATTTTTAATTTACCAATTTGCCCCCCTCTTGGTTAGCCTTGGGATAAATCTGTTAGGTCTAACAACCTATTCAAACTTTTAAGTCGTATTAACGCATATTTCCAAAAATTATAGTTTAGACAACTTTTTGAAAATGATCTTTGCTACTTTTGAAAACCATAACACTCATGAAGGATATTCAATCACTAGACCACCAATATTTGATAACATTCCTTTTAACTTTTGAAAAATACGTATATCTACTTTTCTTCAATCGCTTGACTATCACATATGAATTTTAGTACATAAAGGTTACACTAGACCCACTAGACTTGTTGATGGCATTATGACTGAAACATCTTTTAATGATTAGATTAGAGAGTAAATAGAACTAGCTTAGTTAAATGCTAAATGCTTAAACAATATTTTCTGTGCACTGAAATCTGAGGATTATATGCGTGTTTTATCCTGTAAACCTGGAAAAGAGATTAGGGATAGACTTTGCATAATGTATGAAGGAGTGAAATAGTCCAGATTGAATATTCTATTTCATGATTATGAACTTTTTTTTGCAGAAAAATGAATCAATCACTGACATGTATACTCATTTTACATAGATAGCACTACATTGCAGGCTTTAGGTAGGAAACTAACGAATTCTGAAAAAGTTAATAAAATTTTATGTTGTTTACCTACTGCTTATGATGCAAATATAATTACCATAATTGAATCAAAAGACCTAACTTTTTATTCCATTGATAATATACTTGGATCACTAATTACTTATGAGCAAGAAGTAACTCAAAGATAGATTGATATAGGTGACAAGCAGAAGGAGAAAAACATTGCGTTGAAAGTGGATGACTCAAAAAGTGATCAGTCACTACCTAAGGATAAATATGATATTGCATTCATGATGAGGCAATTCAAAAGTTTCTTGAAAAGAAAGTAAAGAAGACGTCAGCAGTGGAGTAAGGGTAAGTTCCATAAAAATGCAAAAGCTTCTAATGATGTAATTTGTTATGAATGCAGGAAGCTTGGATATATCAAATTTCGATTGCTTGAATCTCAAAAATAATTCTAGCAAGGATAAAGTTGAGGAGAAAACCAATATTAGGAAGGGCAAGAAAAGATTACAAAGAGAATTCTAGGTGGACTCAGCATCAGATTCCTTAGAAACAGAAGTAGAGGAAGCAGTCATGAACTTGTGTTTAATGGCTGACAAACTTGATCAGTCAGATCAAGAGGAGGCATGTGATTTACCCTACAATGGGTTACTTGAAGTTTCATAGAAAATCAATACTGCATATAAGAAACTCAAAAAATTTTATGTCAAACTGAATATAGCGTATTCAAATTTATAAAATGAGCATGAAATCCTTAAGAACGATCACACATCTATTGATAGCAACCACATAACATTGTTGGATGAATTTGATGATTTGAACAAAAAGTATGAACTATTGAAATTATCTCATACTGAACTTGAAAAAGATTTTAAATTATTTATGACTAAATAAGTTCAAAGAGAATATGAGCTAAAAGTTGATCATTCAATTTTAAAATGTGCAAACTCATATATTGTAGAAAAATTGAATGCCATTAAGGTAGGTAAGACACCCCTACACTTGAACAATTTTTTAATCCTAATCAGAAGTGTATAATTTCAAAATCTATGAAAAAATAGTATAACTCACATAAATTGGTAAATTCTTTTCTTGGAGTTAAATATTTTTCATATGTGATTGGTCATTTCTCCCACACTTGCATAATTCATAATAAAACATATATAGTGTGGAGACCTAAGATGCATAATTAACATCATATTAAACATGGATCTATATTATTATTGTCAAGAGTGAACACAAGTTTCGATTCCTAAGTCTAACGTTTTATTATTTTGTGATACATTTTTTACTTATCACATACACGTCTTTGAATTTCTTTGATTATGAAGACATGGCCAAGCACAATTAGTGTCTTGGGTAGTTTGTGCATCCACAAAAAAAGAAATAAAGGTGATGACATTGGCCACTAATTTCGAAAGTAACTACACAAGAATGGGTCCAAGGTAGGGGTGTAAGTGAGCCGAGCCAGCTCGAGCTCGACTCGTTTATGGGCTCACGAGCCGACCTTATCGAGCTCACGAGTCGAGCTTGAGCTCAAGCCTGCTCGGCTTGTGAGCTTGCTAGCCAGCTCGAATAAATATTAATATTTTTAAAATAATTTTATTTTATTTATTAAATTTAAATATTAAAAAGATAAATAAAAACAATCTAAGTTTTATTTAAATGTTAAAAATAAATAAAAACCACCTAAGTTTTATTTAAATGTTAAACATTTCATCTTTTTTTTTTATTTAATTTTAACTAAGTTTTAAAATCTTGCTTAAGTTTTAATAATCCCACCTAATTTTTAAAATTCCTGCCTAAAATTTAAAATTCCCGCCCATGGCTCGCGAGCCGGCTCGAGCTCGTTTACAGTGAAACGAACTCGAGTTCGAGCTTGTCAGTCGAGTTCGACTCAAGCTCGCTTTCCAACTGACGAGCTGAGCTTGATAAGGGCTTAAACTTTACTCGACTCGTTTACACCCCCAGTCCAAGGATATTCAGAATATCGAAAAATTCCTTACGAAATAGGAGTCACCATAACAACTTAAAGTGGTCACAGGGGATTCACAACTCCTTTTAGTAAATGATATTCAAGTGCTCATCCTCATCCAAAACTTGCACTTATAGGTTTTCATTTTCATAACATTAGCTGATATAAACCATATAGGCATAATTTGCATCGTCATGGATGAATGCAAATAGTTAGCATTAATGAAAGTCATGGCACATTTACAAATAGCTGCCATTTTATTATCTAACAATTGCAAAGGAAGAGGGTAAATTTTTTAATAAAAGCTAATGCCTCTAATGAGTAGATGAGGGGTTATTTATAGGGAAGGGTGGGGACACATTCTAAGATTCTAATCGCATCTACAATTAATGCTTATATTACACCCATACTTTCATCATTTCTTGATTATTCAGTTCATCTCCCCTCACTCTCAGACGTAGTCAACATTAGGGTACTTTTCAAGAGTCTCCCTAAGCTAAAAAATAGATGACTTATCCCAGCTCACTTTGTAAGGACTCATAAGCAACTCGCCTATCTTTTCACTTAGAGTTACCATCAACTCGCCAAAGTATTAACTACAACATATTCGTCGGAATATGATCATGAAGAAATGCATTAGTCATGGGTGAATATTCTTAACAACTAAGTTGAGATATAAACTGGTTCCTTTTCCTCAAAAGGGAATTCTTCTTGAATATGATTTCACAGCTTATCTCTTATAATATCACAAAGGGCATCAATAAGATGATGTTGATTTAAGTTCTCCATAACTGATGGAGAATAAAGAATTGGCTGAGTAATTTTGGAATGATAGATTGCATTAGTAGTATTTGAGAGATGTTGATGAGGTTGTGGTGGATGAGGAGGTGCTATTTGAGTGGCATTAAATATATTAACTCCAAACTATTGTTGATTTAGTATTATGAGAGCTTCATCATGTAGTAATGATGTTTTTTATTCTCCTATCTTCTCTAGGAGTTGCATAATTTTAACTTGAAATTCTACCATCCTACATATACGATCCTCCAAAGTGAAGCTTGGTGACCTTCAGCACGTATATTAGTTTATGATTGAGGGATTTATTATAAACCATTACAAAGTAATTTTCATATGTTAGAAATGTTTCTCATTTATGGTACCAAACAGTTGCATGTTAAAAAAATTTACGATGCAGCTTTTAATATCTTAGGCATGTATAATGACCTTGCATGCATAGAAAAAGTTGTAAGAGACACCAAAACATTTTATATGTAAAACCCCAAAAAAGAAAAACCAATGGGTCTAATACAATAACTTTTTTAAAGGAACATTTAATAAATTTGTCCAAAATTCATAATACTTCATTAAACATTTATTGACCCGCTTATTCATAAATCATTTATCTAATGTTTGCTTCATTATTGATATTGGAATCAAATGAGCTATGGCTTGTTTGATTCAACTCATCAAACCACTAAATTTAGCTATTAACATGCAATATTTAAAGGTCATTTGATCCTTCAATTAATATCAATAAATTTCCAATTATATTTCAAATGTCTGATTTGAATTCATTTAAACTTAAATAAAATTACTTTTGACATCATTAAATTCATCTTTTAGTAACATTCAATTTGATTATAAAATATTTGAAATCAAGATTTTGACGATCTTAAATTTGATTTTAAATGTTTTCAATTCAACCGATAGCTCCAAATTTATATTGATCAAGTTAAATTTTGAAAGATATATCAATATTAATCATATGTTACATGCTATCTGAAATTTTATGTGATATTGTGATCAAATTAAAAATTATATTAAACTTAGATACATCTTATTAGCAAATATTGATTTATAATATGTAATGATCAAGTATATAATTTTCTTCTTATGATAGACATTAAAATAAAATACTTTTGATATAGTTTAAAATTTTAAGATTTAGGAAAATTGAAACTCATTGGTGCTAAGTTCAATTAGGGTTGCAAATGAATCAAGCGTTCAATAAGTTGATCGTGACTCAACTCAATAAGATCTTGTTTATGTTTGTTTGATAAACTAAACAAACGAGCTTATACACTTTTGGTAACAAAAATTTGAACAGTTTATCATTCGGTTCATTTATGTTCACGAATAATATCATTTAAAGCCTGTGAATATGCTCATTAAGAAAATTAAAACTCATTAAAGCTCTATTAGAGCTAGATTATGCCTTAATTAAAAAATAAATATTATATCTTATTTGATTAAGTCTCACATTATTTAACTAATTAATAAAAAAGATAAAAAATTCCCATTTTTTATACTCCCGTCGGCCCCACCCACCCCTCTCTCTCTCGGCAAATTATTGCGTCAGGTGACCGAACGCAGAGATGCGTTCGGTCTCTCTCTGTCTACAGTAACCTGCGCTTTACTGTAGCAGTGCTACAGTAAAGCACAGATTACTGTAGACAGAGAGAGACCGAACGCATCTCTATGTCAGGTGACCTGATGCAATAATTTACCCTCTCTCTCTCTCTCTCTCTCTCTCTCTCTCTCTCCTATATTACCCATTTTTCCTTCTCCCGCCCGCCTCTCTTTTACGTGGCATCAGCAAAAAAAAAAAAAAAAAGAATGTTTAGCCCCACACAACATGAACTGCTATGCTCTCTCTCTCTCTCTCTACCAGCAATTGTTGTAAAGCGTGCGTCGAGCGGATTGGCACTGACTTTGCTAATTGTATTTAACTGCGGTTTTATTTTGTCTAAATGAGCCGAAACACCGGCTTGGATTACTGAGCTGCTCAATAAGTTTAAATAATCGAGCTCAAATGTGAACACGAGTCGAGCTCGAGCAATGGCTTTCTAAATTGAACAGAGGCCACAAAAGCTCAATTGTTAATGAGTCAAGATCGACCAGGGTCCTGCAAATGAGTTTGAGCTTGAACATGTTGAAGTTTAGCATGGCTCGGTTCATTTGCAGCCCTAAGCTCAACAAAATAATGAATTTAACCAACTTTATCTTTCAGAATATGATTTGTTAGTTCAAGCTGTAGACAAGCTTTCTTGAGAAGCCATAGGAAGAAGATAGATCGGAAAAAAAAATTACCTGGTGAGCTCTGATACCATGAAGAGGAAACAAGAAGCTCGGAACAGATGGAAGAAACTGAAATCTTTATTACATTGAAAAGTATTACAAGAGGTCTTATATATAGAGAACTGATAACCCATGGACGGTCAAGATTAAATACATCCTAACCGTTTAATACAATACATCTAATACAAGCAACCATGAGGAGCATAAAGAAGAGGGAAAATGGGTGGTTTAAGTACGACTTCATATCAATCACCATAAAAACACCATAAAAACAAGAATGACGCAGAAACGGCAGAAAATTAATTGGTTGACAAATAAAAAAGAAAATTATGTTCTTGAACAAACTATAGAGAAACGGTTCTATAATGCCTCTGCAAAAACCAATATTATGGTGTAGCTTACTCTTCAGATTCCACCGACGATGACCAATATTGCAGCAAGGATTCAACAGTTTGTCGCCTTGTTGCACTGAGCATTGAAATAAAAAAACGGCACCCGTCTATTTTGTACTCTTCCAGCGGATTTCTATGTCCAAAACTCCTAACGTTCACCTGCAAAACAGTTGTGAAGTTTGTATTCAGAAATTTGTGAAATTGTATTATAAGATCAAAGGAAGAAGTTACCGCTGAACTAAGCCTGTTCATGTTTATCAAGTGGTCTCTCCAAAATCGATCAAGACTTTTCAGCATTACTTCTCTCTGAAATTTAATGTTGTAAACAACACCAAACAGTTTAGGCAGGACAAGTTAAGAGAATCAAAAGGTTAACATGGCTGATGAAGTAAATGGACAAATATAAGAAGCTGAGGACAATCGTTTTGATTATATATTGCAAGAAAAGAATAATGTGAAAAAATGGTTGGGAAAAGTTGACAGCAAACAATTACTGTTACTTCCAAGAAGACTTGGGTTCGTTTGGGACGGCTTTTTTACTGCTTCTTAAAACAATTTTTTAGTATAAAAAAATTAATTTTTTACTAAAAAACTTCTTTAAGAAGCAGTGAGAAAGCCGTCTCAAATGAAGCCTTAATCCTCCATATGAAAAAATTTCACTTTCTACATAATTAATTTTGGGTGGTAAATAAAATCAAATACAATACAGTATTCCCTATCATTCTATTTAAAAAAATCCAGTTAATGGCCGTACATCCATAGCCAACATCATTGCAATTTTATAAACACACGCTTGAGTCTTCAAAATAATCCATTATCCTGTAATATTCCATAGGCACAGCTCCATTTATACTATACTTGTGACACAAATTTCTTTCTCAATACGCACAAAAAATGATTTTCGTGATACTCCATAAGTTTTCTTACAACAACAACAACAACAACAAGCTTTTATCCTACTGTGGGGTCGGCTACATGAATCATTTGTCTCCATTGAGTCTTGTTAAGGGTCAAATTCTCATGTAAATCTAATAACGAAAGGTCATTTCTATATTTTCTAACCAAGTTTTTTTAGGTCTATCTCTACCTTTCGTAACATAAGTCAAATCTAATACATCTACTTTCCCTAATTGGGTCATCGAAAGGCCGCCATTTTATGTGACCAAACCATCTAAGGCGACTCTCTCTAATCTTATCATCCACTAGAGCTACTCCAACCTTTTCGCGTATATGCTAATTTCGTATCCTGCCTTTAAGAGTAAAGCCACTCATCCACTTGAGCATCCTCTCTCTGCAACACTTTTTATTTTATTTTATTATATAATTAGGTGACATCATAAATCATCTCTGCAACACTTAACTTCATATTATGCTTCTTTTTTAATGGTCAACATTTTGCACCATAAAGCATTGCAAGTATCACTACCATCTTATAGAATTTTCCCTTAAGTTTGAGAGGGACTTTTCTATCACACAACAAGCCTGATGCATTCACAAATATCTAAAATGTGTGCTCTTATTAATGACTTGATCGCCCAAAGTCACGATCCCCCACTATATCTATTATTATTAAAATTACATTCCATATATTCAGTTTTAGATCCACTCAAACGAAAGCCTTTAGAGTCTAAAGTTGACCTTCATAATTCATATTTTCTTAGGATCAATAAAAATTATTTTAAACCATTTCTCTATTCTCTATACTTCATTAATCCTTAGTATATCAACTCAGTATGAAACAAAATTAATTATTCAAAAATTAAGTAAGTTTAACAAGTCTATCTTCCTTCAATTCTCTCCTATAATTTTTTTATATGAGTCATAAATTTGATTTCACTATAATTAAGATGATTCTAAACATCTCATTTGTTTTTAGATATAGTAACAAAATGCTTCTCAAAACATTTGCCATACCTCAATCTTCAATATTCTAATTAAAACATTTGTTAAAGAAAGAATTGTAGCATCCTCCACAACTCTGCCAATCTCAATATCTATCTCACTGGATCTAAAACTTAAAGCATTCTTTTCAAAGCCAACTTGATTTCACTTTTTGGATCAATATTTCTTGCCGACAATGCAAAAAGCTTTACACCCGAATGCAAGCTTGATACCGGTCAGTGCGAACAAGGCCATTAACAACCAGCAGGAAAGGCAATCCACAGCCATAGATTTCATGTAATGTGGACGAATACCAAACCTGTACAACAGGTGTTTCATGGGTGTACCAAGTACGAATACATGCTGAAAAGGTTACCAAATGAAGCCACATTCTTTTAAGTATGAAAGAAAAACACAGAGGTAACTGAAAAGGTGGCAGCAAATTTCAAGAAGCACAGTCTCATAGGTAAGATTAAAATGGAAGGCTAAGCCATTACCTCCACTTCCTGAATATATGTGTCGTCAAAACCAGATTCATGTACTAGTTCTAAATAGGAAGCAATCAAAAAGTCTGAAAGATACTTGCGAAGAAGATTGGCAGTTACTTGGTACCTTCCTTTCCTACATTTTATTAAAAGTATTGTCAAATAACACTTGTCACATTTCACTGGGAAGGAACTGAACATGGCTTTGTAATGGTTTAGTACTCATAACATATGCACATAGTAAATCAATTATTACTTCATAAATGAACTTACTTTGCTGCATCATCAGCACAAATGGAAAACCAACGTCTCAATGAAGAAACTTTCTTGCGTATGCCTGTGAAATCATTTGGTGGCACTGGTAAGTTGGGCAGGGAGAAAGTATCAACCTCTATAGAGTTTACACCATAAACATGTTCAAGCGATGATAATACATCTTCCTCTTTGATCTCTGCAAAGTATTCTGGATAAACCCAAATATGAGTAAGATAATTTTAAAATACTACATAAAAAAGAAAACAAAATACAAATACTGTAAGAAAAGTAATAAGTTGATTCTAGAACAATCTATGATAGTCAAAATAGGTATAAGCATTGTGAATATGTTTTTTTTTTAAATTCAATTACCATTCAGAATTTCTCCACCGATCTGAATAAATTCCCTAAAAAGCTTTCCCAAGTTCCAATTGCTAGGATGCTAGATAATAGATTTAATTATCAGCATGAGAGATCAATAAATGAACATCAAATATCCTCCACAAAATCAAAAAAATAAATTAGATTACCTTATTCGGATCAGAATTACTAAGTACAATTTCGTCAACAACTGCTTGCATATACCTGCAAGGATTCTTCACTTTAGAGGCTAAGCACAGAAATAGAAAAGAACGAACTCATGTCAAATGCTCATAAAAAAGGCATGTTGTCAGTATTGAAGATAGAAACTAAATTGATTCATAAATCAGATTATTGAAGAATTGAAAGTCGTAGCAGCACCTTTTATTTTAGGAAAAGGAATACTTGTAATTTTTAATAAATACAATTTACAAGTTCAAAATATGGCCAAAGCTTTGAGCGACCCCCTAAGTATATAAACATGAGATAAGGATATGGCTAATTGTCTAGACAAGAATAAAGGTGTCATTCAAAGAATATAATATTGAATTTTGTTATGTGGGGTAGCCCATGCATGCAAGAAAGTCAGCAAAATAGTTCGATGTCACTAAGGTGGACCGTATGTTGATAAAGTAGTTTAAACCCTAAGTGAAGAGACCAGGGCATTGTACCACCCTTGTCAACCAAGGTTATAAATAAGGAATAGTGAATCTAATTCCATACTTTACATTATTTCAAGCAATCCAAATCTCCCAGCAAATAAAGTACGAAAGAAAACACTCGAGGGTATTGAAGAATCTAAAGTTTGTGGAATTCCCCACCAAGTAATAAGAAGAAAAAAAATATTATGAAGTGGTGTAGAGAAGAAACCCATAATTACAAAAGAGTGTTGCCAAAGACCTTAAGCAATTTTTGCAGGTGATAAAAAAGTAATTTAGGGTCTTGGTAGAATTATCAAAGCCCGCATTTGGATGCTAATGAAATTCCTTCAGATTGCACCAGCCCATTGATAGGGAGATCAGAATTCAAGAACTTCCGCATGAACAATTAAAATCATAGCAGGTAAGAAAAGTTTTCACACTAAGAGGATACTAGGTGAGGCTTGAGGTGAGTTCCAAAGAAGAGATGAAGCAGACTTAGAATTAAGTCGTGTGCCCAGAAGCTTCAATGTGGTGAGAGATGATAGGTTAAGCAACAAGCTATGGGAATGTTGAGTGAATGAGCTCCGGGTCCTAGATACTAGCATTGGTCTAAAAATCCTTGATGTGACAATAGGTCGGAAGGAAAGAGGGACTGGTTTGTAGGGATGATCCTCACTTAGCTAGCAATCCTACCAAATAGAGGCGTTGTTGTTTGAAATGATCCAATTGATATTATTATTGACAATGAATCTTAACTTACACATCACATTCGAGAGCGAGAACCAACTTGAGAGGCGTTTTGATAGTATTTTGCTGACAAGAAGACTAACATGGTCCAAAGGGATTGTGAGAAATGAAATTTCCACATAAATTACATGTTTCTTGTAGAAATGTCTTCAAATCAATTTAAACCAAGATCATGTATAAAGTTCTCGGCCACATTTTTGCAATGAGGTTAACTAGGTCATTACTTCTCATAGATCTAGCCTATCTCCTTTACAAAAGTTCTTGGCCTTAGTAGATCTAGCCTATCTCAGACTCCAATAGGTGGACATCCTTATGGATTAACCTTAGGTTTATTCGACCCTAGGAAAAACCATATGTGCCCAATAAAACCCAGATTAAAATGACATAAACATAGGTTAATTTAATCTTGTGATAAGATCTTGACCTTTGATAAGTTTAGCATAAACCCAGATAGCCTATTAGAGTTTAATAGAACTCATAGTGGCCTTAGTGACCATCTCCTCTTCTCCTCTTATTGTGCTATCTATGGTTAATATGACCTCTTTGAAATATCTTAGCTCAAGTCAAGCTTACGATGGCCTAAATCTATAGGAAAATCCCCCAAGCTCACAGGAAACTAATTGGGTGAACCCTAATTACTAGGTAACATAGCCTAACTATTAGGCACATAATCTTAAATTCTAGACCATACATTTCTTTGTCTTAAGCTACCTTGAGCATAGAATTTAATCTTTTGAAGTCTAATAAAGCCTTAAGAGTGCCTTTAACTCAGATCCAACAATCAACTAGCTCTAGGTTAGAATAAACTTAAGCTCATGGTCCAAAGTGCCCAATAAGATCAACGTTAGTTTGACCTAATGTTAAAGTCCATTATAAATAACTTAGGTCTGCCATTATTGTAAACTTATTGACCAAATTTTTGTGTCGTCTCGACTCAAATCGAGCCAAATTCGGTTCAATCGGGTCCGATTGAGCCCGATCGAATCACTTGAGTCATACTGAACCTAGATCGAACTCAAATCAAGCATAACCTAGCCTAATCGGTTCAGCCTAACCCAATTTCCTTTTCCCAAATTAAGAAACCTAAATAAATGGCTGTGATTTTCTTAAATTATAGCCCCATTGAATCCCAGGACTTCTGGGATTTACAGCAGCTCAAGGAGGTCAATTCACGTGCAAGCTTGGGAGAGTTTGAGTGAGAAGTCCATCAGCATGCTAAGAGAAAAAATCGAGAGCTGCTCTTCCCTTTTACTTGGAGAGACAGAGACCTGTGTATGACCAAGGAGAGGGGTCCAGCAGCTGTTTGCATGGGTCTAAGGGAGAACCAAGCAAGAGAGCAGGCCTTCCTGTGTGTGCGACCTGAGAGTTGGGAGCATCGCCTTGCATGTGTCTGGGAGAGATCAGGAGTCTGTAGTGTGTAGTTTTGTGAGCCTGATTGCATGAGTGTGGCTAAAGGGAGTATCTGCCTGCTTCTTTCGTTTCTTCCAAGCTTGGGAGGAGGAAGAGAGGCTTGGTGAATTCTAGTGCTCGAGCTCGTTGATAGAAAAGGAGGGAAAAAGGATGCTGGTGTTTTCTTCTCTCAAGGTTTGCTGCTTTCAAAAACAGAGAACAAAGGGCTACTTGATCTCTGGTTTCATCCTCTCCAAAACTATAAGAGGGTGATAGAAAATTGGCGGAGAAGGCTCCATCCTTTAGCGTGGTCAAGTTGCTGTCCACCTCTACTTCTTATTCCATTCGCCCTTTTTTTAGCTGATTTTAGTCGTCGCAAAGCTTAGAATGTCCCTAACCAGCCTTTACAGCTATTTCAAACTATCTTTGGTGTCCCCACCATCTAGAGTGGTTCCTAGAATATTTTGCTGGTGCGAACTACAAACACATTGTGGGCTCCGAAAATTCGGCCCCGGCCTCCCCGCCGCGCGATTTCGTTTTATTTATTTCGGCGAGGGAGTTTTAACGAACTAAGTTCCGAGGTAAATTTTGGAAGGCAGATGGGTTTGTAGATAAGACACTACCCAGAGATTTCGCCCTCATTTTGTGAGGACTTTATGATCTGAGTTCTGGTTTCCTATAGGCGCAAGCCCCTATAGTTAATTACCCCTCCCGATCACGAGAGAGAACTTTCGATTAAGGCTAGTCGTCAATCAGATACGTAGAACATACGTGTTATCTGGCATATAGTAGCAGCATAGGTTTGGGTTTGGAGGTTTGGATTTGGGAATTGAAGAGTTGGGCTTTTGGATTTTGGATTGAAAGATTTAATATTTAAAATAGAAATTGCACCATCTTTCACTTAAAGCGGATGGTGGGGGAATGGATGATGGGCCCGATCAAGATCCCATGGTTCCGTCGTCCCGGGCCATCGTGGTCCCTGGTCTACTTAGTCAGAGGAGGTAGTCGACCCAACCTGACAGAAGGATCCTTGTCGGCAGCCATGGGTTGCTTCGTCCAAGGGGACCTTGTAGACCGGGGTTGAATGTTTGTCTAAGGGGACAAATTTAAATCCACCTTAGCTTACAGAGGGCTTTGTGCCCTATCGATTATATCCTATTGATTCATATCTCAAGGATTTGATGCCAATAAGGAGCGTATTGGCTCTGGCCATAACCGGTATATCGTGGTGCCATTTGGCGGCAAAACCACTCGGTTCAGAGGGCCCCGGGTCGTCGTAACCGTTTATCCTGCGGTGGCCATTTGGCGGCAGATCGCCGGTTAGAGGACACGTACCACGTCCTTACTGACAGGAGATTGTTTGAGAATGGATCCTAGTGATATTTTCGACTAGGCATTCGGCTCTTTGTGAGCTGAAGTTCTATTTAAATTTGTCCACCCCGACAGACTGTTGCGGAGGGCGGATGGATTTTGCTTTAAGTGCTGATAGATAGATTTCAATTTAAATATCTTTAGAATTTGAGATTTGTAGAATTTTGGATTTTGTGGATTTTTGGAGTTTGGAGTATTTGAGGTGGACTTTTGGGATGACATTTGAAAATATTTGAGAAACCCCTCCGGTTGAGATAAGAAATCAACACGGCCATCATCGGGGTGTTTTGGGATCATTTCCTTTTGTTGATTGAACCTTGTCGACCCTATCAACTTATCGATAGGGGATCGGGTTTCTCGTAGGCTTTGTGCCTTTGTTCATGAATTTTCTTGATTTTAGGCATTGAAGGCCTAAAAATAATGTATTTAAACAAATACACCGGTCGCTACAACCGTGTATCTATTTGATAGTTCGAACCCTGTCGACTCCTATTGATCCGTATAGAAGGATCGGGTTCTTTAGGCTTCATGCCTTTGTTCATGAACTTTCTTTGTTGAAGGCCTTAAAGGCCGAATATGAATGTATTAAAATAAATATTCCGATCACATTCATGACCGCATATTTATTCAATATCTCGAACCCTTTCTACTCCTATTCCTCTATATAGGAGGATCGGGTTTCGTAGGCTTTATGCCTTTTGTTTAGTGAATTCTCTTGATTTTAGGCATTGAAGGCCTAAAAAGAATGTATTTAAACAAATACACCGGTCGCTACAACCGTGTATTTTGTTAGATAGTTCGAACCCTGTCGACTCCTATCAATCCGCATAGAAGGATCAGGTTCTGTAGGCTTCATGCCTTTGTTCATAAACTTTCTTTGTTGAAGGCCTTAAAGGCCGAATATGAATGTATTAAAATAAATATTCCGATCACATTCATGACCGTATATTTATTCAATATCTCGAACCCTGTCTACTCCTATTCCTCTATATAGGAGGATCGGGTTTCGTAGGCTTCATGCCTTTTGTTTAGTGAATTCTCTTGATTTTAGGCATGGAATGCCTAATACGAATGTATTGAAACAAATACACTGGTTTCCACAGCCGTGTATTTGTTTAAAGGTTCGAACCCTGTCGACTTCTATTGATCCGTATAGAAGGATCGGGTTCGAACTAGAATTCACTTATCGACCCACGCAGCATCCCTAGGCGTCACGTGTGTACCAATAACACGCTCGCCGGGGCCCATGCGGGTGATTTTTATACTGATTTAGAAGTACCCCATTGTGTACCTATGTGTATACAAACTACGGTGTACTCATGTGGGGGTACTTTAAAATATTTTGTAGTTGTGTAGATAACTATCGTTTGGATGCATACAACTTTTCATTTGAAAGCTTATACATGCCTTCTGTCCGCTAATACGAGTGTTGCGGATCTGGTGGCGTGCATCTTGATATTGACTCCCCCTTTCTCATTCACCGGGGAATGGATTTCTTTTGGACTTTGGAGTCTACTGTTTTGAGGAGAACTCCTTTTGAGACCGTCAGTGTAGTAGATTCATTATTTCTGGAGTTTGTGGGCACCAGAACTGTTTTCTTCTTTATTATAGAACTAAGAAGAGACTTTGAAACACCAGGAAGTTTGGTTCTAATTTGTTCAAACATCTTCTCCCTTTTGCCAGGGGGTATCCTTTTTGTATATAGAGTCGCCCTTGTACTCGGCATACTTGGAGATTTTGGTCACCGCCGTCGTAGGTGATATCCGTACTTGTGTCCACAGTGATTCGTTGTTCTTTCAATACACTGTTGTTATCCACAAGTGGTTTGTACTCATTTGTAGGGATCCGTTGTACTTGCTACGACCCCTAGCGGTATTTGTAGGAGAACCCTTGCTTTTGTATTGAAACCACCTTTCACCAATCTCAGGTGGTTGTTGACTGTACTTGTGCCCATAGTGGCTCGTTGTATCTACGAGGTACCCACTGTTGTTATCCACAAGTTGCTTGTTTTTGTCTGCAAGGACCCATTGCATCCGCTACGACCTCCTAGGAGTATTCGTAGGAGGGCCGTTGTCGTTTTCATCATATCCACCTTTCACCAATCTCAGGTGGTCTGATTTATTTGTAGAGGATGAAGCTTTGATTGTTGGTCTCTACTGTTGCCATCTCAATCAACAGGCAATTGTAAGGGTTATCGTAGGAGTTTGTTGTATTCAAGCTCCACTTGATACTGCCCAACTCAAATTCAATGTTCACAAGCTTCTGCTTTGAGTTCAAATCCGTTGTATTTCACTGGAGTTCAGGTTCTATTTTAATAAAATTCTCATTTGAGTTCAAGTCTTCTGAAACCTTGTTCAATTCATGTTAGAGTTCACTTGACTTTGAGTTCTATGTTCGGGTCCTCTGATGTCCAAGCCTTCAAGTTCAAATGTTCAGCCCATGTCTTTGCTTGTCTTGCAAATTCAAGTTCAACTGCAAGGTTCAAATGCTTGTTCCAAGCCTTTTGAAGTCCAACTCAAGTTCTTACTTGAGTTCAAATGTTTGAATTATATTCAAGTTCAACTCAAGTTTGAGTCCAATTTCATTATCATTTATTGCAAGTTCAGGATCATTTTTTTTTATTTCATTTGGATTTGATTTCATTTGAGCTTGATTTTTAGAAATCATTTAGATTTTGATCAGGTTTAAGTTCACAAGTCCTCTGTTCTTCGTATAGGTCCTCTGCTCATTTTAGTTCAAGTTCTGTGTATTTTTGTTCGAGTACAGGTATTCTATATTATTGTCCAAGAAGGTCTTCGAATTGTTCAAGTCTTTATGCATTTCAGTGAAAATTTCGGCAGCACTCCGACATATCCCCCGTTTGGGGGAAAATTGGGGAGCTGGGCCTTCCCACCACGCTACTAGAGCGTGTATGGTAGGTGTCCTAAGACACCGCGGCCGTACAAAATTTCATCCCACCACGCTACAAGAGCGTGTATGGGGCCTTCAGCAGTACCCGTACCAGAACAGCAGTGACGTAGCAGAACAGCAGTGACTCCCCACCACGCTACAAGAGCGTGTATAGGGCTCTCCCACCTCGTCGTATGCGTCGCACTGGGCTCCCTCCTACCGTGCTACAAGAGCGCGTATAGGTGGTTCTCCGGTCCGCTGCAAACGTCGAGAATGAGATTTTGGACCATCATACCTTTGCGTAGCAGTGTCGGCGGTGTCGGTGTCGAGGTCGAGGCCGAGGACCGTCCCCACCACGCTACAAGAGCGTGTATAGGGCTTACCCGCCTCGTCGTATGCTTCGCACCGGGCTCCCTCCCACCGTGCTACAAGAGCGCGTATAGGTGGTTCCCCGGTCCGCTGCAAACGTCGAGAACGGGATTTAAGTTAGAATTTATACCTTGGCGACTCTGGCGGTGGCTCGTGGATCGAGGCAAAAGGAGGATTCCATTTTTTATTCCTTTTTTTTGCAACTAATTATAATTAATAATAATTAAAATAATTAATTATAATTAATTATGATAAATATCGATTAATTATAATTAAAAATAATTAATTTATAATTAACTTAATTAATTATAATCAATTATAATTAATAATAATTAATTAAATTAGAATAACTAATTATAATTAAAATTAATTAATCATAACTAATTATTTTTATTAATTAATTATCGTTTAAAAATAATTAATATATAATTAAATTAAGTAATTATAATAATATAATTAATTATAATTAAACATAGTTAATTATAACTAATTATATTAATGATTATTATTATCATTATTAAAACATTTAATAATAATAATAATAATAATAATAATATAATAAAAACAGCCCTAAAGGCTGTTTAGTAACAAGGATTTGGCCGAAGAAGTGCAGGTAAGGGAGAAAGTTGCCTTCACAGTGGCGAGCTCCCGTTGATGCTTCCGATCAAAATGTCCCAACTCCCGATCCTACAGGCAGGGTCGTCGAAGGTGCAAGCTCGAACAACCACGGGGGAATCGAAGAAGCGCTTGACAAGGGAGAAAGTTACTGCCTCAGCGAGCTCCCGTTGTAGTTTCCGATCAAAATGTCGGAACTTCCGACCGGAGAGGAAGGGAACGTTGTCGAAGGAGCTAAGTCGAAGCAGCAAGGAAAGAGCCGGAGAAACGACGAGCTCCGGTCGGCACTTCCGATCCAAATGCCGTAACTTCCGATCGGGATGGAAGGAGAAGTCGTCGGAGAGGCGAAGTCGTTCGGCCACGGAGGAGCTGAAGACGGGCGTGATAGGGAGAAAGTTGCGATCACAGCGAGCTCCCGTCGTGCTTCCTTTCAAAATGTCGTAACTTACGATCCCGGCAGGGGCGGCGTCGAACAGAGAAGAGAGAGGGAGAATCGGGAGAGAGAGCGAGAGCAAGAGACGAGCGGGAATGAGAGACCGAGAGAGAGAAAAATGAGAGAAAGAGGCCTTCGGCCTCTTTTTCTTGGCTCTTTAACGACACGAGGTCGTGCGTCGTGGGAGAAATGTCGCGGACGTGTCCGCGACATGCTAAATTCGGCGCCGGACAGAGGGCAGGTATGATTTTTTTATTTGATTTTTTTTTGTTTTGTTTATACAGAGAAGGGTCAACAAATGCCCCCCAACAAATGTGGTAGGCGTCTGGAGCGGGCCACGTTTGTTGTATGCTGATTGACCCTGTGGATCTCCAGATATCTTTTCTAGATGTCACACTAGGGTTTCCATTTAGTGGATCTCCAAAAGTCGTTTGGATGTCACACTAAGATTTTCTTTTAGTGGATCTCCAAAAGTTGTTTGGATGTCACACTATTCTCTTTTAGTGGATCTCCAAAATTTTGTTTGGATGTCACACTAAATTTCTTTCTCCAATGCTCTCTTGAATGTATCCATAGATGGTTGATACCTTGTCTTTGTAGATTGACGCTAGTGGATAGCATATGCTCAAGATTCTTCCGTCATCTGGTTGTATCTTGATAGAATTTTAAATATTTATTTGGGGATCTCGGCGTGCAGTGTGATGTCGACCCAAATAAATATTTAAAATGCCCCCAGTCTTTAGGGATATTCGTAGATGTCATTCAGGGAACTCATTCTGCAGTTTTTGCTAGAGCCCTAAGATTTTGATCCGGCCATATTTGGGCTTGTTGGATCCGACCTTTTACACCCATTCGAACCTTAAGCTTCAGGCTGTTGAAAGACTTCAAGCTTTTCCGGCTCAATTTGTAGGAGTGTGTAGTTTCAAAAGTCTCTTTCTTGACCTTTGAGCCTTGGTTTGTTAGAGAAGGTGTTGTCTCGATCTTTGAGAGATCATCTGCATATACTTTGAAAAAGAAGTCTTTGTATTCTTTAGCACAAAGTAACATTTGAATTGATAATTTTAAATATTTATTCGGGGATCTCGGCATGCAGCGCGATGTCGACCCGAATAAATATTTAAAATGCCCCCTGTCTCGTAGGTACCGAACAACCAAGACCAGGGGAACTGAAAAAGCCAGGCAACAGAAACCAAACAACCAAGACCAGGGGAACTGAAAAAGCCAGGCAACAGAAACCAAACAACCAAGCCAGGGGAACATGAACCAAACAGTCACCAAGACCAGGGGAACCGGGAAAGGGGGGGGGGGGGGGGGGGGGGGGGGGGGGGGGGCTTGCTTACATCAATTCTCCCATGGGAGAGAATTCTCATTTCCTGATGACATGACTTTAGAAGTTCCATGATATGTCGAATGAGCCACATCCAATTTTTGTATTAAGGCCGCATACTTTCTTTGGATTTTTTCTCTTTCTTGCTTAAACTGGGCCTAAAGAAGTTGTTTTATATTATCGTATTTTTATGTAACCAAATTCATTTTCTCTTGAATTTTGTATAGCTCATTCTGGATTGGATCTGTAGAACTTCCTTGCGGCGGGATCTATCTGCTTGTTGGAATAATTTCTTCAAGATAAATTGGCTGATTTTCTCCAACTTCAAATTCGACTTCCTCTTGATTTGAATCTTCCGTTTGTTGATGAGGGTCAATTTTTTTTTTTTTTGAAATAGAGAGGAAAACTCAAAACCTAAAGCTCTGATACCAAATTGATGATACCAAAATATTAGGAAACTAAGGTTGCAAAAAAACTAAACGTCTTTCTTAAGTATAAACATTACAAAATTTACAACCATATAACTTATATATAATTTTGAGAAGAGGGATACATGTGGAGGCGGAAACCATGGATAGAAGAAATAGATAGAAGTACGAGATGAAATATAAGAGGAGAAAGAAAAAGGGGAGCTCGCAAGCTAAAAACGCTCAGGTTTTACTCCAAAAATTCATCACTAATCACTCCCTTAAATAGAGAAAAAGGAGCTTGAAAGACACCCCAAACAGTCACCAAAAATAGCCAACCATAACAGGGGAAAAGGAGGCCAATAGCCAGTCACAACCGCCCCCTACAACCAACCAAAAAGGAAGGCACGGAAGAAGCCCACTTGAATAGCCAGGAATCAGGAAAGCCAAGGGGTAGCAACAGGTACCGAACAGCCAAAACCAGGGGAACCGAAAAAGCCATGCAACAAAAACCAAACAGCCAAGCCAGGGGAATAGGAACCGAACAGTCACCAAGACCAAGGGAACCGGGAAAAGGGGGCGAGGGGGGCTTGCTTACATCAGGAACTCACCTTGCCAACTGAAGGGATTCCTCTTTTGATTCTTTTTGTCTTTTAAATTGCTACATGTAATTGTGTATGGAATGCTCTAAATAGATTAGTTATTCCTCTTTTGCTTCTCTTTTGTTTTGAGAGGACAAAAATATGAAGTACTATACCATCATATATCCGCTAGTAGTATTTTTTTATGCTCTTTAATTAACGCAACATGCAACATTCAAGACAACGTCCAAATTAAATTGGACAACGATTTCATCCTTTCATTTCAGTTGTTTGTCTCATCTAGGTAAATGCACTATGACCGGTAGCCACTAGACAATTGCTCCGATGAGGTATATTTCTCTAAACATAGACAACCCTAGGTCGACCATTATGATTGTGTAAGGCGCTCCCAAGCCCAATATGTTCTCAAAAGCTTCATTTTATGCTTCCCAAAATCATAAACACCAGCTGTCCTCTCCACAAACTCATTGAAATCCGACGATTTCCAACAGGTTGCTCTCAATCGAGAGTTCGGGGAGGATGGCTATGAACACCAGGTCGTAAGATTTGTGACCACCCCTTCGAATTCATATTGTATCTCAAGCCTTCTACAATCAAACCTTAAAGCAGATATCTACATTTGGTCCCTAATTGAATGGCCACATATAGGTCTTAGTCACTGCCAATTGCATGCACTTCCTACCCAACCACAGGTCATGAAAAATTTGACCTACAAATCCATGAGCTTGCACATAGAACTAGGAGTTGCACATTTTTAAAATTCATGGATTTTCAAAGCTTTGGTAAATGCCCCAAAATGAACTTGATTAATTTGAGAAATCTTTAAATTACTGTGAGATTTCTCATAGGCTCTCAAAGGTATATTGAATCCCATGAGTGAAGTCAATCAGATTCATCTTTGGGCACATTGAGTGCTAAGATGATAACAATCAATTGCTCAAATTATCAAAACTACTAAAATTCAAGAAATCATTCAATGCACAACTAAGACCCTAAATCATGACAAAATTGGTTTAGCACCCTTCCAAAGCAATAGGTATGATCATCCTATTTTAAATGAATCCAAAATATTCTAAAAAGGAAATATGAGCTTTCTTTAGGGCCCCTCTTGTATTTTGTGCACGACGCCTTGAAGCTCCCTAAGGATTTGAGCGCCTGGTTGCACGATAGCCAAAGATCTCCTATGAGTTGTCACTGCCTTAGATAAATTATAGGTTGCCTATCCTATTAGTTAAAAAAAAATCAATGAATAGCCCTTGCCTTTAGACATAGGACCCAAATCCTAATCTATTTCATTTGCTTAGCTCAAATTACGCAAATGAACCTCCATCTTTGAACACAGAAGTTCAAAAAGCTCTTGTAATTTATAGTCCAAAACTACATATTACTGTCATGATCATCAATTGAATTTGCTTTATTAAAATTAAGTAAATCAAACCCGCATCCATGAACACAAAATTCAAAGATTCATCGTTGATTTGTAACCTCAAAGTTATAAATCATCCTTATTTTCTATGCACCCAAAAGTTATGGTAAATTCTCCAACCCTTAGTTTAAAAACTATAGGTTTGAATAACTCCCTTCCTTTAGCCTCAAAGCTATAGGAACTCAATGCCACTTTTTCCCTAAATCTATAAGTACCTCATCACCTTTATTTGCTTGATCCCCCACCAAGCAAATGCTTTCTTAGCTCTAGGGCCCTAAGCCTTAATTTCTCTTATTGGACTTAAATCAAATAGGAGACCCTCTTCCTTTGGACTCAAAGTCAAAGCACACCTATTTGGCTCAATTAAGTAACCTATCCTAAACTTAAACCTATGATGCACCAACACACTTACTTATGAAGGTAAGCAATATCAGATACGGACACACGCCCGATATGACTGGGACACACGCCTGATATGACTGGGACACATGTCCGACACGTAATAAATGTGTCCTGTTTAAAAAATATTTAAACTTAAACAGACACACATATCTTGATAATTAATAAAAAAATCTTTTAATTAAATAAAACGAGTCGATGTTAGATGCGATAGCACTAAGTTATCCCGTATCACTTCGCATTCGAAATATTCTCATTTCATCGAGAAGGCGAGGCTAGGGTTTTGTGTCTTCTTCGTTTAGGTGAGCAAGCGAGGCCGAAGGAGGGTAATATACTATTAAGGAAGGCTGAAGGAGGAGCGTGTGTCTTCGTCCTATATTTTTTAAGGCAAATAAAGCCGAACGAGCAATTGAGGGTTTGTGTTTGTCATCTTCATCACTTCCACAGTCAAAGGAGGTTTCACAAGCTTGGTAGTTCGCCTGAACCATGCTTGCTCGTCGCCAGTTATTTTCGCAGCCGGACAGGGTGCCCGAACTCGATCAATTTTCCCGCTTTCGTTTGCTTTATTGAAGGTATCACTCGACCTTCTTGATTTTAACCTTTAATTTGATTCAGTTTTAGGTAACAAAGATTAGTCGAATTTATTCGACTATCAATAAGCCTCAAATTTCATTCATTGTAAGAATTGTGAACCAGCACATGCACATTAAAAAATAAAAGCATTAAGAGATTATTCTGTACATTCTCAAGAATATAATTTTTTTTTTAGAAAAGGTTATACATTAAGATTAAACATTTGGCAATAAAAGCTTTCTCATATATGAAATATGTTTGATCAGTTGAAAGTTAAGAAGTTAACTATTAGATATTGTAATTTTATTGAAGATAATATGACCATCTAGAAAAGCCAAAAATAAAATGTTGTGACCAGATTTTATGTTGAGGTTGAATATTTAATTATGGCCCATAATACATGTGAAATGATGTAGTTAAGAACCCACTTAGAGGAATATTAGTAGAAAAATAAATCATGTGCATAAATTTTATGGAACAATATGGAACTATGAGCATTATTATATGGACAATGCATTTTTAAAGATGTGCTTATATTATTGTTTTTAAAAATCTAGTTTTACCCTTTTTTGAAGTTATTGACTATTTAGGTTTAGCATTTGAGCCTACAAATTGTGATGATCCTTAGATTCTTTCTTAGGATAATGAGCTCTAGCAGCAGAATTAAGATTGGTGAGGTTTCATTAGAGCCCGACATTGAAGATAACAAACCTTTGTGAAATAATGTAACAAAATTAGGAAAGTCTTCTGAAGATGGTGATAATGTTGCATTCAAATGTAATTACTATAATGCTACCTATAAATGATTATACTATAGAGTTAAAGCTCATTTGTTGAGGATTGTCAGTCATATGATTAAATTTTTTTTAAAAAATAAGTTCACCAAAATTAATTCAATTACAAAAGGAAGTCAATGAAGCTAAGAAAAGGATTAGAAGAGCACTTCCTAAAGAGATTCAACTTCCAAGTACCAATGCTTCATATCATTCGTTATCTTCTTCAGCTTGAACTAATGTATTATTGTAAACAAAGGACCATTTAGAATGGAGGAATATGAACCTAAAATAAGAATAGTTGTTGCAGATAGTTCTTTAGAGAAAGCATTTAATTTGCAAATGAGGGAGCAACTAGATAAAGAAATAGCAAGGATGATTTATTCATATGGCCTTCCTTCCAACCTTGCAAGAAATTCTCATTATAAAAATGCGTTCACTTTTGCTTAAGATAACAATCTTGCAGGTTACGTATCGCCACGATACAATGACATTAGAACAAAGCTATTACCTATGTTGCACTGATATGGATACGGCGATACGGATACGACATGATACAAATACGGGGCACACTAATTCTTAAAAATACAGGATACGGATACGGTGTGGATACGACATTATAATATATAAATAATACATAAAAATTAAGAAAGTAATCAAACCGTAATATTTGAAATGACAAAAAATTTGAAATAAAAGTAAACATTAAATATTTAAATGTCTAGTACAATAACGAAAACAGGAAGATAAATTATCCAGCACATGAAATTTTAACTATTCAATAGAAGGAATGATAGGATTAGCTTCTTTAGTTGTTTGTCTTTGAGTTTCTATATCATCTTCAATAAATATCATAGCTTCTAATTCAGGCTCATCAAGCGAAAGATTAGCAATTTCTAATATTCCCATATCCTCAAGAGATTCAAATCCATCTCCAGCAACATCCCACATCCTATTGTCTCATTTCATATAAGTTAGAGTTTTCCTTGAGAGAAGCCGAAGGTTCATATGCACATAAACTAAATTTTCAGCTCGTTGTGGAGTAGTTTTATTTCTCTTTATTGATTGGATGAACGAGTATGTACTCTAGTTTCTTTCACAACAAGATGAGGATGAAACTTGACCAAGCAATTTTTTGATGATTGTTTGAAGTAGAGGCGCTGAAACTCCATGTATAATCCACCACATTTTTGGATCAATTCTCCACCTATCACGCAATGACTCTTGGTCATCAAAATCCTCTAAATAACCAAAAAATATGGCAAGCTCAATATTGACACTTTTTCTCTCATCCTCATTTGGGAAATAACGCTAAGACATATTTGAAATTTCTAAATCTTTCTGTGGAGAAACTTTTTGAGGATCCTCTTGAAGCCATTCTTTAGTTGAATATCTTAAAAAAATATTAAAATGAAATAATAAAAAAATGTTGAAATTACTAAACAACAAATTGTAAATTAATAATAAAAAATATTGAAATTTATCTAGGATTTAGTGAGTGAGCCAAGCAATGTAAAGGTGTATTACTTTTAATCCACCTATCTTCTAGAATAGCATAAATAACATCCCAGAAGCTTGAGTCTTCATGAAGTGCCTTCTTCTCATGTCTATATATAATTTCTTTTACTTTGGCAAGCATTGAATCCCACATCTCATAAATGAGATGTAAATAAGACTTATCCGTATCAGCTACTCTTAACATCTCATAAATTGGATTAGTGAAATTTATGATGTATTCAATCTCATCCCACCATAAATCATCTAAAAGTTTCTCCTTTATATATCTAGCATTTCCAACATCATCTTCCATATAACATGACCATTTGTCACTGATCACCATAGCTTGAAGAACATTTTTTATTTTTTTGAATCTTCTCAACATCACTATAACCGAGGCAAACCGAGTTTTAGCAACTGGAAGCATCTTCAAATTAGAGAAGTAATTGAACATAGAGAAACTCATGGAGTGATTCATAATAAAATTCCTAATTACAACTGCATCTCCAGCAATCACTGTTATTCAACGACATTCATTGTAGGTGATTTCGTTTGCCTCAGTATTCTTAGCTGCACAAATGTTCTTCAAGGCAAGATTAAGTGTATGCATAACACATGATGTCCATAAAATATGAGGATAAATTTGCTCTACAAGTAAACCTACAGCTCTATAAACAGGTGCATTATCAGTAATGACCTGGATGATGTTTGAAGGCCCCACCATCATGATAACTTCTTTGATTAAATTAGAAATGAAGAACTTATCCTTGTATTGTCCTTCATAGTTTACAGCTTTGATAAACATATGATAGCTCTCTGTTACAACCATGAAGTTGATAAGTGGTCTTCTTTGTGGATCTGTCCACCTATCACAAACCAAAGTAACTCCTTTTTCCTTCCAAACTCCTCTAGTAGGCTCGAGCAATTTCTCAATATTATCCCTCTCTTTGCAACAACTTCGTTCTAATGACATTATATCCAAGTGGCACGTATCCTGAAAGATTATTATTGCATGCATAGGTAAAGGCATTCTTGTAATGAGGATTCCTTGCTAGGTTAAAAGGAAGTCCAGCTGAGTAAAACATTCTAATTATTTCCCCATATAAGTGTTATCTCATTTGTAAATTAAATGTTTTCTCCAAAGCACTATCTACAATATGTTTTCTTATTTTTGGTTCAAATCCCTCAATCAGAAAAGGCCCCTTTTTAACAGTGCTGTCATCACTTCTAATCGAAGATGATGATGAAGGATATGAAGTATGAGTGCTTGGAAATGGAATATGTTTTGGAAGCTCTTTTTTACTCTTTTTCTCAGCTTCACTAATTTTTCTTTGCAATTCAGTCATTAGTGATGAGCTTATATTCGGGCATACTTTAATTCTATGACCACTAATCTTCAACAAATGAGCTTTCACTCTATAATATGATACTTTGTATGTGGCATTACAAAAATTGCATTTGAATGCAATATTGCCACCCCCTTCTGACGTTTTACCTATTTTTGTCACATAACCCCACAGAGGTTTGTTATCTTCAATATTGGTCTCTGATGGACCATTAGTAGACCCAATTCCTACACCACTAGAGCTCATTATCCTATAAAGGATCGACACAAATTAATCCACATGAATTTGAAACATGAAAATTTTTAATTAAAAGTGTAGATATGTTGCGCCTATGCCGGGGGTCCAAGGGGGCGCTGCCCCCTGGCAGGGTTCGATCTGCTCGATCAGGTCGCGGGGTCAAGGGGAAGCGCCCCTGGAACAAAATTATATTATAAGAGTTGCTTTAAAGTTTTCTCTATCATCTCGGTACTACTTGGTACCATTCGATACCCCTCTGTACCGAGTTCCGCTACAGAGCAGTACTGAGTACCGAGTACCGAGCATCGAGTATTGAGCGGTACCGAGTACTCGAGCGGTACCAAGCTCCGGTACCGAGCCTACAATTAAGAAAACGAAGAACGAAGAAAACAAACCTTCAATGCTCACGTCGCCTTCACTGTTCATGTTGTCGAGTTGCTCCATCGACGAAGGATTATGTCGGCTTTAATGCTCATGTCATCCAGCCTCTTTGTCGACGAAGGATGATCCTGTCCGCTTCTATGCTTGCATTGTCAAGCCTCTCCTTCGACTATAACGAAAAAGATGAATACTTGTGCGGAAATGAAAAACCTAGCTCGCCGAAATATTTAAGCCGCATAAATGAATAGGGATATCGAGCGGATAACCGAAATGAATAGGGCAAATTGCAGCTTTATTTTTTTCTTTAATAGGACACGCGTATCCGATACACGTGTCCGATCAAATTTAAATAATATTTTAATTGGACACGGCAAAGTCGTATCAGACACGAATCTGTGCCGTATCAGAGGCGTATCCGTATCCGTCACGTGGCCGATACAACATACCTCATAAATAGGCGTATCTGTGCAACATAGGCTATTGCAAAGGGAGAGGGCAAACACTAAGAAATTGCTTGAACCAACAAAAAGAGTTTCAAAGAAAAAAAGAGTTAGTTTGGTTTGTGATGGGTGAACCAATCCACAAAGAAGATCACTTATCAACTTTGGTTTGTGATGAGTGGACCGATCCACAATAAAAATCAATTATCAACTTCATGGCTGCAATAGAGAACTATCATATGTTTATTGAAGTTGTCAACTGTGAATGACAGCATAAAGATAGTCTTACCTATCTTGCATATACAATGAGACCAGACATGTATGATTTTAAAAGTGCTTAGATGGGTTTGCTTGCATTCTTTTTCAGGTAGGATTATAAGTCTAGAATCGAGCTAACTTAACTTCAAATGGGGTTTCTACTAAATTTAGGTCGAAGTTACTACTACACAGTAGTTCTCAACTTAGATCTAGTCTCAAGACCAATATTCTTCTCAATTACATTGTAAGCCCTCATCCTAGGCATTCCCTCAACTTGTGTCATTGGAATATAAGCTCCAACTTTCTAAATCAAATTTATCAATTTTAATCTCTGAGTATCTTAAAATTAAGTACTCATATATCTTCTTCTTTGAACTTCCATTCCAAAAATTGAATTCAAAACTCAAATTGATTTGATGCCTTTTGAAATTCACAAAGATTAAATCTTTAATAATAATTTCTCAAAATCAGATAAAATGGTAGCTAATATTTTGATGAAATAATTAACTAAAAGTTTTCTTAATGAACAAATCCTTGAGATATAATTAACAATAGAAGCTTACCCCTATGATAAACTTATACCCAAGAATAAAATAAATCATATCCATTCAAATATATTGGATAGGGAAAGATCTCTAATAAAATTTAAATATATATATAAATTTTACCTAGTCCATAGCAAAATAATATTTTTGTCCCCAAAATAATATATTATTTTCAATGTTATACTCGATTATAAAATATTTCAATCTATTAAGGATACAAAAAGTGCCACCAACAAAACTAAAGCTTAGTTGACCCCTTAAATGCATTAGATCCTAGGCGGGCTTGATCCAAACCTAAGGAAAACCTAACTGAACCCATACTCGTCCAAAGGATTTTGAATGACCAATTGACCTTTCCCATGGGATAAATAAGTCCATCTTTAGTCTTAAGAAGCCTTGGCCATCATTAAAATCCATTCCTTCGATTAGGTGAAGCTAGATAAGCACAATTGGGACATGGTAAAACCAAGTTGATTATTAGGGTTGTAAACAAATTAAGCGTTTGAGAAGCTATTCAAGGCTCGGCTCGATTAAAGCTTGTTCGTGATCATTTAATGAAGTAATCAAACAAGCTCAAACATTTTCTTAAATACTCAATGCTTTAACAAACAAGATTGAACAACTATGTGTTCGGCTCGTTTAATAAATGAATAATATCATTTGAAGCTCGTGAACAATTCAATAAAAAGCTTGATATGAAGCTCGATAAGAAGGTCGTTATGAAGCTCAATTCTTATTCGATACTTAACTTCTGTGATAATTTGCTAAATATTTGATACAAATATTGATTATTTCTCATTAAAAAATATGAACAATCTAAAATAAATATTTTAAGTTTATTATAATTTGAAAATATAATAATTATTGATTAATAAATTATTAAATTAATTCAATATTATAATATATATTAATAAAAATACGATTGATTTTAGTGACCTTAATACCCTAAATGATACTAGAGATTTATATTTTTATCATTGTATAAGTAAAATTGAAATTATGAAGGTTTTAAAGAAAATGAAGTGTGAAAAAAAGTTAGACTTGATATTTCAATAGAGCTGTGAAAATACTTAGAAGATTATGAAATTTCTTGTCTTACTAAATATTTTATTTCTTGGCTTACTAAATATTTCAATATTGTTTTAAAAGCTTAAAACATGTCAGATGAGTGAAAAGAGTGTGTTGGTGCTTATTTTTAAGAATAAAAGTAATGCACAAAAGTATGCAAACTATAGAGGAATTAAATTAATGTGTCATACATTTAACTATAGGAGAGAGTCATTGAACAAAGATTACGACATGATACTAATGTTTCTCAAAATCGATTTCGATTCATGTCAGGTAGGTCTACTATGGAAATTATTCACTTGCTGAGAGGTTTAATTGAGAAGTATAGAGGGAATGAGGAGGATCTACATATGATATTTATTGATTTAAAGAAAACATTTAATAAAGTCTTAAGAGAATTTTTACGAAGAATTCTAGAAAAGAAAGAAGTTAATAATACTTATATTCAATTTATTAAGGATATGTATACAGGAGTTGTTACTTATGTTCAAATACAAAGTGGTTTGGCTAAGTATTTCCCTATTTCAGTTGGATTACATCAAGGATCAGGTTTAATTCCATATCTTTTTTGCTTTAATCTTGGGTGTTCTTACTAGACATTTGCAAGATGATGTAACCTAGAGTATATTTTTTGCTGATGATATTCTTCTTGTTAAAAAAACTAGAGAGGGATTGAAGGAAAACTTGAATTATGGATGTCAACCTTAAAGTCTAAAGGTTTTCATATGAGTAGATCTAAAATTGAATACATGGAGTGCAATTTTAGTAGTGATAGATCTAATGGGGAGATTATGACAGGAAGATCAAGTCATTAAAAATAGTGCACATTTTAGATAGGGATATTATTAGTAGAATTCAAATTTGAATGGTTGAAGTGGCGGAATGCATAGGGCCTCATGTGTGGTAGAAAAGTACATATCAAACTTAAGGAAAAACTTTATAAAATGGTGATGAGACTTTTAATGCTTTATGGCGCAGAATGTTCGACATTAAAAGAGAAGCATAAAATTAATTTGTGTTGCAGAGATTGGGATGCTCAGGTGGATGAGTGGCTTTACACTTAGAGATTGAATACGAAATGAGTATATACGTGAAAAGATTGAAGTAAATCCAGTGGTATATAAGATTAGAGAGTCACCTTAGAAGGCTTGGTCACTTAAAATATCGGTCTTGGGATAACCCGATTAAGGGAGAAGATGTATTAGATCCGGCCTATATAAAGAAAGGTATAAAAAGTATTAGAAATAACATTTTCATTAAATTTAAAAAAGAATTTAACTCTTAATATGATACAATGGAGACAGAATTTTATATAGCTGACCCCACATAGTGGGATAAAAGTTTGATGTTATTGTTGTGCATTTGTGTAGCGTAATTTAATTAATATTGTGATTAAAAAGACACTGCTTTTACATCGCATGGATCAATTCACTATTTACCATTATATTGTTTGCATTTTTATTTGTACATTTATGTAGCTTTGGTGTTTGTAATATAATTGTATTACTTTGTGAAGTTCACTATTTCATTCGTGCTTAATATTTATTTACTCACTAGTTTGATTACTTAGACTACAATAAGTTCACTCATGTCACATATCTAGGATTGAGTTAATTGACTTTAACCATGTATATGCTAATATCCTTGCATTTAATATCATTTAATTTGTGACTAAAACTTGAACAATCAATTATAGAGTTATCACGTTGTATATATCTTATCTCTTACTAATGTGATACTACCAGGAGTTAGCCAGAAAATTAATAAGAAAGTTGTTAAAAGTTTACCGTTATAAAATTATGCTTCAAGACAAAAGGAAATTTTAAGGATTCGTAGTTTTCCACTAACTTAGGCAAAGAAAAACGTGTAGATTAACTGAGACACTCTTAGTCAAATACAAAGGCAATAGAAACACTAATAGCTTGTAACATAAATATGAAATTTAATAATGAGACGTTTCACCTTGAAGGTTTTCTCACTCTACGGTTCTAGGACTTAGCGAATAAAGATCTTCCAAACTAGACTTGAAATCACCACAAGGAAGAAGGAACCGAGGAGCTTTGTTGTTGGGAAGGTAGCCGACGGTGAAGGATGTAAGGATCTTCCGACGAGGAGCCAAGGTGTTCTAGGTCGTTGAAGCTCGATCGTCTCGGTGAGGCAGTAAACGATGCGGTTGACATAGCGTTCCACCGATTCGTCATACTCCTAATATGGTTCGTAGAAAGGAGATCGGAAGATATCTATCTCTCCATGGGCATTGTAAACAAGGTCGTGGTCGATCTCAGGATCGGCCATACATACTTGCTTTGAGAGGGGAAGAGGAGAATAGAGGCGGTAAGGAGAGGTGAATTAGAGGGGCCTAATAAAATCTGAAATTAATTCTCAGATTTAGAGGGAGGGAAATATTAATTTGGGATTCAATTTAATTAAAATGGGGGCTTGATTGGGGCAGCAGCCAAGGGAAGTTTAATGGGCATTTAATGAAGGTCTAGGTGGCGAATTGGAGAGAGAAAGGGAATTTGAGGTGTTTTTATTTAATATGTGGGTCCGGGAAAGTTTTAATTGGGGATTGTCATTAAATCTGAAATTGATTTCAGACTTTAATGTGTTTAGGAGGTTTCCTAATATACGTTATTAATAGGGAAAGCTTTATAATTCAAATTTGAATTTGAATCTAAATGAGACAACTTTCCAAATTAATAGGAATGTATTTTAGGAAAGTAATTAAGGATGATTTTGAAATTCAAAATCCCTAGATAATGGAATGAGGGCCGGCGGCTTGTGGAGCTTGGGGAGGCCGGCAGTGAGGGGTTTGCTTGGGGGGGGGGGGGGGTGAAGGGAGGCCGGCGGCACAAGGGTGAGGCGGGTTGGTGGTGGGGGTTCGGTTTTGGAGGAGGGAAAGGGGAGGGGGATAGCGAGGGAGGTGTAAGTAGAGGAAAAGAAAAGAAAAGAAAAGATTGGAGCCGCGAACCTTGCAATCCTCCGAAGGTTGACGGGTATTGCTTTCACCCACCTAGGGTCTCTCCTCTAAAGAAATCACTTAGAGATCCAAGTAAGAAATCTGAAATTTCATTCATAATTCATCATCCGATACAATAGAGGAGGCCACAATATATATGCCTAAGGAACTAAAAATACAATGACTCAAATGCCCCTAGGGCTATAACTCAAGCAGACTCAAAAGAAAGGGTACAACCATAAATAGCAAATAATACATAAAACATCAAAATAAAGACTAAGCATCAAAATAAAGGCTGTGAATTGTAGCCATCGATCTATGACTCCGCACTGATATACTCATAGAAAACGTCTGTCGATGTCTTCGTCACCTACATTTGTATTCTTGTGTATCTAGTATATACTTGACAGCTAAATTATTTAGTTTTCATTGGAGTTTTAATTTTGAGTGTTTGAATTGAAAGAATTTTGAAATAAATTTAAATTGCCCATTCCTGACTCAATTTACTCCCTTGTTGATGTGCCCTAACCAATAGAGTTACCCTTATTCAAGCTAGTATTCAGTTTTTTACCTCCAACTGAACCCTCCTCTTCACTATTTTCTGTTGTTTCTAGCTCCACCACTATTCTCAGACTTGCAAAGTACACCAGGGCTTCTAGCCACCATCCTTCCAAGCAGTACTATATTACAAGGATATCTTGTATTTTCATTACCCATCTCACATGCCAAGTTTCTATTACAGCAAGCAGGCGGGATAAGCAAAAGCTGAATTTTGTACAGCTAATTTCATTTCATGTAGAAGTTTTCTAGCAACTGGCAAGGAAACCGTAAAAGCGTTAAGGTCACTTTCCTAACAAACTTGGTGGTTGCATTAAATTTTGGATGCTTCTAGAATATATAACAAAGGTCAGTTGGGGTGACATGCGTGATGCGTCTAATTAGAATTATATTAAGCCTGGTAAATGGTGGCAACTTACTGGAAAATTTGTTGTCGGCAGCTCTCAGAATCTCCTGTCAGTATCAATTGCCGCAGATTATAGACATGCTTTCTTTGTACCTGAAAAAGAAATTATATGTTATGGTGATAATATAGAGATTTAATTAAATGGTGAAAAAACATGTCAACAAAGAAAGGTCTGTAAGGCAGGCAAAGCAAATATAACTAATAATGTTGCATAAGGCTCAGCAATGACCGTAATGTTTTATTCATAATGGGAAAATGATAAAAATGGTCTCATGAGTTTTTATGAAGGACCAAAATGATCCACAATTAAATTAAAGGACCATTTTGATCCCTCAATTCTTTATAAAGGAATCAAAATAATCCCATGGTGAGACTATTTTGATTCCTTTTTTAGAGAGTTGAATCCTAAAATGGTCATTCAATAATAGTTAGGAACTATTTTGATCGTTTATAAACAGTTAAGGGATTATTTTAGTCTTTTTCTCAAAAATGAAAATTGACAGTTTATAATATAGGGGAAAATGGCACACGGGTGAAATCAAAGTCAAAGTGGGATGACTGAAGAAAAAAAAGAGGACATGTTGTTCAAAGTGAACAAAATATTACAAGTACTGAATATAAATGCAGAAAATAAAGGCTACAACAATTCCAGCTTAAGAACCTCCACTTTATGCCAAGGCCCAACTACTTGGCCCAATTATTACTAGCACATATCAGTGTGGGCTCCGAAAATTCGGCCCCGGCTTCCGCTCGCTTTTCTTATTCGGCGAGGGAGTTTTAACTGACTAAGTTCCGGGGTAAATTTTGGAAGGCAGATGGGTTTGTAGATAAGACACTACCCAGAGATTTCGCCCTCATTTTGCGAGGACTTTATGATCTGAGTTCTGGTTTCCTATAGGCTCAAGCCCCTATAGTTAATTACCCCTCCCACTAACGAGAGAGAACTTTCGATTAAGGCTAGTCGTCAATCAGATACGTAGAACATACGTATTATCTGGCATATAGTAGCAACAATGAGTTTAGGTATTGGTAGAAATTGGATTTAAATTTGAGTATTTGGAAATGTTTGGAAAGTTTGGAAAATTTTATATTTAAAATCGAAATTTCACCATCGTTCACTTAAAGCGGATGGTGGGGGAATGGATGATGGGCCCGATCAAGATCCCATGGTTCCGTCGTCCCGGGCCATCGTGGTCCCTGGTCTACTTAGTCAGAGGAGGTAGTCGACCCAACCTGACAGAAGGATCCTTGTCGGCAGCCATGGGTTGCTTCGTCCAAGGGGACCTTGTAGACCGGGGTTGAATGTTTGTCTAAGGGGACAAATTTGAATCCACCTTAGCTAACAGAGGGCTTTGTGCCCTGTCAATTATATCCTATTGATTCATATCTCAAGGATTTAACGCCATTAAGGAACGTATTGGCTCTGGCCATAACCGCTATCTGTGGTGCCATTTGGCGGCAAAACCACTCGGTTCAGAGGGCCCCGGGTCATAACCGTTTACCTGCAGTGCCATTTGGCGGCGAAACTGCCGGTTAGAGGACACGTACCACGTCCTTACTGGAAATAGATTGTTTGAGAATGGATCCTAGTAATATTTTCGACTAGGCATTTAGCTCTTTTGTGAGCTGAAGTGAATTTGAATTTGTCCACCCCGACAAACTATTGCGGAGGGTGAATGGATTTTGCTTTAAGTGCGTTGATGGATTTATTTCAATTTTAAATATTTTTGGGATTTTGATGATTTTCTGGATTTTTGGATTTTTGTGGAGTTTTATGGAATTTTAGGATTTTTGTGGGTATTTGGGTGGAGTTATGAAATATTTGAAATAAATTTTGGATATTTTGGAGATATTTGAAAAATATTTGGAAACCCCTCCGGTTGAGATCTGAATTCAACACGGCCATCATCGGGGTGTTTGGGGTCATTTTCACTTTATGGATTGAACCTTGTCAACTCTATCTATTGGTCGATAGAGGATCAGGTTTCGTAGGCTTTATACCCTTTGATAGTGAATTCTCATTATTGTAGGCCTTGAAGGCCTAATATGAATGCATTAAGACAAATATATCGGTCGTAGCAACCGTATATTTGTTTGAGAGTTCGAACCTTGTCGACTCCTATTGACCCGTATAGGAGGATCGGGTTCGAACTAGAATTCACTTGTCAACCCGCGCAGCATCCCTAGACGTCACGTGTGTACCAATAACACGCTCGTCGGGGCCCATGCGGGTTGAGATTATATTTTTCCCCTTTAGTGTACCTATGTGTATACAATTTATAGTGCACGTGCAGGGGGTATTTTTGGAATATTTATAGACGCCTTCTGTCTGCTTGTACGGAGATTGCAGATCCGGTGGCGTAGCAGCTTCTGGATAGAATTGTTCGCTGCTTCGTACAGGTAGACTGTCGTGCACTACCTGTTGCTCTCTGTAGGTGGATCGTAGTGCACTAGCGAGTCTCCTGCCTTACATTTGCATTGTAGTCATTTAATATTTTGCTATGGACAATAGATGTGGTGTACGACGGGTCTCCCACAATGACTCGTAGAATCTTGCATTTGATACAATCATTTCGTATTTTGTTTGTAAACAGTATATTGAGTATAGAACAGATCTCCTACAATAGTTCGTAGGAGCTTACATTCGCTGTGATATTCTCCCTTGTAAGTAGAAGATTTATTAAGCCTTTGATATATCTTCCATCGTAGCTTGTTGATAGGACTGATGTATTTTCAACATTGATAGAAAGAGGGTTGTATCCTCCACAATTCTCTTACTTCACCTGTGGGCATACCACATTGATTTTGTATAAATATCACTTATAGGGATTTCGTAGCAGTCATTGTATTTATTGAACTCATCCATTTATGCCCATAAGTTGATTGGCAAAGGAAGCATCAATCACTGTGTATTCATAGGGTAAGTTATAGTACACATCGAAGGCTCCATTTTTTGCTTGCAAATAGTCTCACCTTGCAAATTCTCTATCTTTGAAGGTGATTTTCCATATGCATGATGAACTCGATATCATTTCTTTGCCCTACTTGAGATGATCATGTTCACTAGGGGTCTATTCTTTTAGCATAATCCATCTCCTCTTTGCAAATTCGTGGACCCACCAATGGGGGTAATATGGATATCACTCTATTTATATGCATACTAAAGGTCCTTCATTGTCATTGAGAGTTGATTGCATCTTGAGTGTTGATTTTTCTCATTGATGTTTGTATAATGATCCTTCATAAATATCTCATTTGCTCATGAGCAACTCATGTTTCAATGAGATTTTAATGTAAATTGCTTCATCGTTCCTTGTTCTTTGCATGATCGAGAAATTTAATTGTTATAGAGTCCAATTCTTTATGATTATGAGCTTTGGCTTTCAATGAACTCTTTCATTCTAACCCAAGCTTACAATCTCTTTCAGGTCGAATCAAAGTTTTTTACATTCGGATTTAATTACTTAAGTCCACTTGCACTTATTCAAATTGAGTCCAAGCTCAAACTCAAGTTTTCTTGTTTCAAGTCTCAAGTTAGTGCTCAAGTTTGAGCTAAAGTCTTTCGTAGTCCAAATCAAATTTGGGCCAAGGCTCATGCCAAACCCATTTCATGTTCAAATTTATTTGGAGCCATTCTCATTTTGGATCCAAGTTCTTGTTCAAGTCTTCGTAGTTTCAATGTAAGTCCTTTGTTCATTTGAGTTAGTGCCCAAAAGATTTATGTTATACTTAGTATTCCAATCAAGTTCAAGTATGAACTTATTTCACTTAGATTCAAGTATTTTGTTTAATCATTTTGTGTCCAAATGTTCAACTAGCAAGCTCAAGTCCTTGCTCAAATTGTTCAATCTCAAGTCCCAAATCAAAGTTCCCTGTGATCTTGTAGAGTCCAAGTTTGAGTTCATGTTCATAGTTCTTTGCTCTTGCTCGAGTACAAGTGTAAGTCCTTGTTCAAATGGTTCAAGTCAAGTCTTTGTAGCCTCTTGAGTTCAATCAAATTCAAGTCTTATGACTTCACATTTATTTGAGTTCAAGTATATTTAGTTCTTTTGATTTGAGTTCTGAGCAAAGTCCCAAGTCCTTGATTGTCCAATGTCTCCAAATTTTGCTTTCTTTGAGTTCAAAAAAGGTCCGAGTGTAGCAACATTTCACCCGAAATTTCGGCAGCCTTCCGGCGTCTCCCCCGTTTAGGGGAAAACTACAGAAAACTGGGCCTATCCCACCACGCTAAGAAAAGCGTGTATGGTAGGTGCCCTCTTTCGAGGACACCGCGGCCGTGTAAATTTGATCCCCCACCACGCTAAGAAAAGCGTGTATGGGTATTTTGAAAACATTTTGCAAGAAAATCATTTTTTATAGTATTTTGCAAGAACAGCAGTTATTTCCCCGCGAGCGGGTACTTATGGGTATCCCCGCTTTGTCGTGCGCATCGCATCGGGATCCCTTCCCACCATGCTAAGAAAATCGTGTATAGGCGGGGTTTCCAAGGCGATACGAACTTCGAAGAAGGAATTTGGGTGATTACCCGCTTCGTCGCAAACGTCGTAACGCACTCCCTCTCACCACGCTAAGAAAAGCGTGTATAGGTGGTCGTTTTGTCTCGACGAATGTGTTGAAACGGGTTCTCGGAGTTTTAGGGTTTAGGAGTTATACCTTGGCGGTCGTCGGCGCGGAGAAAGGGAGAGAAGCATTTTTTACTTATTTTAATAATTATAATTATTTATAAGTTATTATAATTAATTAAAATTATTAATTATGAATAACCTTAATTAATTATGAATAATTAATATTTAATTAATTTTAATTTAAAAAATATAATAATTAATCATAATTAATTAATATTAACTTCCATTAAAGTTAATCATAATTAGTTAAAATTAATTAGGATTAATTATTTAAATTAATCATAATTAATTATAACAATTATAATTAAGTTTAATAATTATAGTTAATTGAAATTAATTATAATTAATTAAGATAATCTTTAATTTAAAATTAATTAAAATTAATTCGATATTAACTCTAAATAATTATAATTAATTAAAATTACAATAATGATTAATTAAAATTAATAGACATTAATTTTAATTAAAACTAATTAATATTAATTTTAATTAAAATCAATTAATATTAATTTTAATTAACTCCCTCTCCCTCTCTCTGGCTCGGCATTCTTACGGGATTTGTCCAAAGGAGTGCGCGAAAGGGAGGTGTTACCTTCACAGCCAGCTTGCTCCCGTTCTTGCTTGAGATCAAAATGTCGGAACTTCCAAACCGAAAGGAAGGGAAAGTCGGAGCTGGCTTGCGGCAGAGAGGGGGGAATCGGCTAGGTAAGTGGAGCTCGGCCTTCTCTCTCTCTCTCTTTCTCTCTCTCTCTCTCTCTCTCTCTCTCTCTCTCTCTCTCTCTCTCTGCTTGGGGTCGGCACAGGAGGTGGAGAGGGGTCGGACACAGAGGAAGCTCGGGCAAGGGCAGAGGCTGAGAGATCGGAGGAGAGGTTGGACGACGGGGTTCGGTCGAGTGGGTAGAGCAGAGAGCGAGAGGTCTCGTGCGTGGAGTGAGCCGGAGTTTGGCCTGGGAGGAGTCGGACTCATCTCAGGCAGTGGATGTAGGAAGGGCTTCGGGAAGCTGAACTGGAGGTGGAGTTCGGGAGTGTGGAGCCGAGACTGGGAGAGCAGCGAATGGCATTCGGCTTCTATTTAACGACGCTTGTGGTCGTTCGATCGAGGCAATGTCGCAGGATTTACGGAGAATCGACCGGAGCGGCGCCGTTTGCAGCGGGATTTCGGCAGGGTATCGCGGCTGGATTCGAGGATCTGACGGTTTTGAGGTGTGGACAGCCGGCATTGCATAACGTGTATGTGAATTTTTTTTTTGCCTTTTGGTTCATGCATAGAGGTCAACAATCAGTTAAATAAAAAATAGCCAGTTTAGCTGCTACCTCAACACTACAAAAAAATAATCATTTCCGGCAGATTTAAAAGAGATGCAAATTTCGATGTTTCCAGCGAAAATTCACAGGAAAAAAAAATTATATAGTGCCATCTTATTGTCCACCAAAAATTATGGTGGAAATTTATGTCAAAAAATTTCCGGTAATAAATTTCTGACAAAATTCCAATGGAATTTTCAGTTGGAAAATCTTACTTAAAACAAGCAAAAAATTTATGCTAGAAAATCTGATGCAAGCAAATTAGAAAAAAAGAATCAATAGATGAAAACACTAGTGCAACTACAACAAAACTCGATTCAACCTAAAATGTAGACATCCAAACAAACAACAAAACAAACGAAACAAAATTTTAAAAATAAAAAACACTATCCTCAGAACAATCGGCAAGCGGTTTTCTCACATGCAACGAAAAGTAGGCAAAATAAGATAAGTGCTTAAAGGCTTGCAAACTAAGGGTCCACCACAGCAACAGGGTCCAACGTCCAACAAAACTCCTCCAGCAAATGTCACAAAATTCTGCCAACAAACACCTCCAATAGCTCAAGAGGAAGGATACAAGTGGAGTGGAACTTGCGGAGAGAAGAAGATAATAGAAGCCCAAGACGAAATAGTAGAGAAAAGGAGAGAAATGGAACAAGCTCTCAAGCTTTTCCAAAGAAGAAGAAACCCTCAGGTTTATAGAGACTTTTCTCAAGTTAATCAACAACCTCCTCATGTCAAAAACATCTCCAATTTATAGGAGAAAAGGGGGCAACTAAACAACCATTTCACCTCCAACTGAACAAATAGAAAGCTTGCAAATAATCCAAAAAAACAGCAACCGAACAGCCATAGGAAATTCCTGAAACAACACCCGAACAGACACAGAAAAGTTGGGTAAAAGCAGCCACAGGAAAGGAGCAGGCGCCTAGGGAATCGGGACAGCCCACGAAAAGGAGAGCCAGGAGGGAAAAACCAAAGAGACACAGGGAAAGGAAAGAAGCAATAATTCCACTCTATTTAATGAGCTAACAAATGAAAGACTTTTTATAATAATGAGCTAAAATCACAACTTAAGCAATAATGAGATAGAACCAAGTAGCTCCCAAGAATTCAGCTCAAAACCAAAGCAGGCAAGGCCTAACCTGAGAGGCAACCAACAGCCTAAAGACCAAAAGAATCCAAGAAGCTAGCACACCCAAGGCTTGCCATGCCCAAGCACTACCAACTCATGATCATTGGATGTTTTCCATCATAGGATAGCATAAAAAAAACAAAAAAAAAAACTATAATATTCAAATTACAATAAAACGAAAATAAACTAAAATATGCACGCATCAATTCCCCCCTGGTGGGAGAATCTCATCTCCTGATGAGAATGCTTCAACAACTTTCTGAAAAAGATCTGGATGACAATTTTTCAACTTAATAGAATCCATCCATGTACAGTCTATCAATGGACAATTTTTCCATTTAACCAAGAACCTTTTGTGCTCGCATGTCTAGTCTTAATAATTCTGACATCAATAACATCTTCAACTTGATCATCATTGTTTAGAATAGATGTGGAGAGTGACAAAGTTTCAGCTTCCACATAATCATCAGAATTTCCTTCATACAAAGAAAGGTCAGAAACATTAAACACAGGAGAAGTGCCAACAGTAATAGGAAGATCCATGAGATAGACATTCGTATCCAATTTTCGCAGAATACGAAAAGGCCCAAATTTCTTCATGCTTAATTTCCCAAAAGTACAAACTTGAAATCGTTAGCGACGAAAATAAGTCATAACCAAATCACCCTCCTTAAAATAAACTTCCCTGCGATGTTTGTCAGCAGCAAATTTGTATTTAATATTAGCCATTCGAAGCTTTTCAAGGACTTGCTGTTAGACAGTTTTGATATGATCAAAAGCTTCTGTGGCTTCAGCACTAACTTTATTATGTATAGGCAAACAATTTTTATTTAAAATGTGAGGTATTGGCTGACCATAAATAATCTTAAAGAGAGTTTTACCAGTGGAGCGATTAACAGAATTATTGTATGCAAATTCAGCTTGGGGCAATATTAAATCTCATTGGGATGGTTTCTCACCAGCAAGGCATCTCAGTAAATTTCCTAAGCTTCGATTGAAAACTCCAATTTGTCCATCAGTTTGTGGACGATAGGCACTCTTAAACTGAAAAGTAGTTCCTAATTTTGCCCAGAGTGTTCTCCAAAAATGTATTAAAAATCTAGTATCCTGTTGACATCTGTGTAAAACACAAAAGAAACAAAAATAAAAATCCTGCGTACAAACCTCATACCCGATGGATCCACAAAATCTGCCGAAGCTCTCCGCAAATCCTGCTGAATCGGCGCCGTTTGCATCACTTCCCGGAATTCCAGCGTAAAACTTGCGACGATGGCCTCGATTTCGCTCCTTCTCGCGTCGTTAAATACCGACCCTTCCTCCCATCTGCTCTCGACCTCCTCTTCTCAACTCCATACGAAAGCCCTGCTCCCGTCGATCTCCTCCCGACTCCAAGCTACAGCCCCGATCTCCTCTGTCTTTGTCCGATCCAACCCAGGAAGCCGCCGCCCCCTTTGCCCGATCTCCGGTCCTCCCATCCAGAGAGAGAGAGAGAGATCCCTTACCTCCACCTATCTCTCCCACCTCTATAGCCAACGCCTCCAAGCCCGTCGCCCCTCATCCGTTTGTCCTACCTGATCCCCCTCTCTATCACTCTCTGTTTGGACACTAGGGCAAAGCCACTTAAATCTAACTCAACCTAAAGCCCTAACTCACCCAACTCAACAACTCAACTCCACTCAGCCTAACTCACTCACTCAACTCAGCCTACTCACCTTTCCTACTCAACCTAACTCAGCTCCTCTAACTTGAATTTGGAGGTGATTTTTTTTTGTTTTGATTATTGTTATTATTATTATTTAATTATATTTAGTTATTTTTAATAACAGTTAATTATAATTATTATAATTAAATATTTTAACTATATTTAATTATTATAAATAATGATTAGTTTTAATTAAATTTAACTTATGATTAATTTATAATTATTATGATTAATTATTAGTGATAATAATTAATCATAATTTATTAAAATTAATTATATTTAAATTTTAATTTAAATTAATTGTCATCATTTTATAATTAAATATGGTTAATTATTATAATTATATTTAATTATTCTTAAATTATACTTAATTATTATTAATTTTGATTAATTATAATAATAAAAAAATTGATTCTTTTATCGATGCTTGCAACGGGCCGACAAACCCCCAAGGCACTCACGTAGCGTTGAGGGTGGGAAACTGGTTTTGGACTTGAAGAAATAAACATAAATTGAACTCAATTTGGACTTAGGGCCTTGAGTTAGTCAAATTCAATATATCATGTGATTTGGCATATATTCAAATGAACACTAATAGAAGAGCAACAGTGGATTCTATTGGAAGAATGAACAAGATGTGAATGGAACTGTCATTCCAAATGCAATTCAATGGCAAGTCACAATGTTTGATTAATCATATGCAAATGATAATATGTCCTATAAGCATATGTAAAGAAAGAGAGCGGTGGTGCAAAGAAGGAATGTTTGAAGATTGCTCTTCTACAACCAACACAAGCTTCTTACAAATGGGGACCAAATTGAAGGGGTACCAATGAATATTGAAGAGTAATACATAAGCAGATATGATCTTCTCTTCTTCAAGTAGAAAGATTTGATATGTAATGATATGATATACCCAAATACATTCAACAGAATATGCATGAATGTCAACAAATAGATGGGAAATTCATGACATATAAAGGATACAATGAATGTGATTTATCCATAAAGAGAAAGATCAATTAGGAGGATACAACAATATGCTTGCAATCAATCTACAAGATTTAAAAGAAATAGCAAGAAGTTATCATATTGGTTGGAATACTAATTAACAACCAATAATAATGTAGATGCTATCATTCACATTACAAATCAAATGATGATTGAAATTTCTACACCTCACTCATAAGCGACAATCAACATGAATAAATATTTTGATTACAAATGATGTTGCCAAATCATCAGTCTAAATATGAATGTCATGAATTCCACAGTATCTACACTAATAAGTTCATAAGGAGAACCTGGAATCATCAACAGAAATGGTCCCTACTACATCTTATTCACAAGTAATAAGGAAGAAGAAGATATATATGCACACATCAATGAATATTTCAATCATGTTCACAAGCAAACGATTATAATGAATGTAGTACCCTACCAACCAATGTGCAGGAAGAGGTTGGAAACAATTGTGAACTCCTATGAATTATCTTAGGAGGCCTGTTACACGTACAAAGTGCCATCTACGAATAAGTACAGAAGAGAATTGCAGCAGATAGGAGTTCCTGCAAGCTGATGTAGAAGACCCGTTGACTCTCAATATATCATCGACAAGCAAAATGACTACACCAAATGCAAATGCATACGAGTTGCTATGAGAAGTTTGTTGCACATACAACAAATTGTCTGTGAGAAAATACAGAAGCACTGCAACAGATGCAATCATTTACGACAAAAGCAGGAGACTTGTTAGTGCACTACGATCCACCTGCAGAAAGCAACAAGTAGTGCACGACAGTCAACCTGTACGAAGCAGCGAACGACTCTATTCAGAAGCTGCTGCGCCACGCCACCGGATCAACTTCTATGCAAGCGGACAGAAGGCGACTACGAATACTTTCAAAGTACCCCCGCACGTGCACCATAACTAGTATACACATAGGTACACAAAAAAGGGGTAAAAGCAATTACAACCCGCATGGGCCCCGGCGAGCGTGTTATTGGTACACACGTGACGTCTAGGGATGCTACGCGGGTTATTAAACTTGAACCCGATCCTTTTAAGCAGATGAAAGGAGTCGACAGGGTTTAATTATAAAATGCCCCCAAACACCCGCAAGGGCCCCGGCGAGCGTGTTATTGGTACACACGTGACGTCTAGGGATGCTGCGCGGGTTGACAAGTGAATTCTAGTTCGAACTCGATCCTTCTATACGGTTCAATAGAAGTCAACAGGGTTAGAACCAACAAACAAATATATGGTTGTGGCGACCGTTATATTTGTCTTAATACATTCATATTAGGCCTTCAAAGTCTATAACAATAAGAATTCACTATCAAGGGCATAAAGTCTACGAAACTCGATCCTCTGTCAACAGCCCGACAGAGTTGACAGGGTTTAATCAACAAAGAGAAATGACCTCTAACACCCCGATGATAGCCGTGTTGAATACAGATCTCAACCGGAGGGGTTCATAAATATTTTCAAATGCCTCCCAAAAGTCCATTCCAAATATTTTTAAATGCTATCCCAAATATCCAAAAATAAAAAAAAAATCTCAAAATCCCAAAAATTCCAAAAATATTTAAAAATGAAATCAAACCATCAATTTCTTAAAGCAAAAATCCATCCGCCCTCCACAACAGTTTGTCGGGGTGGACAAATTGAAAAATACTTTAGCTCATAAAAGAGCAAAATGCCTGGTCGAGAATATCACTAGGATCCATTCTCAAAACAGTCTCCTGCCAGTAAGGACGTGGTACGTGTCCTCTGACCGGCGATTTGCCGCCAAATGGCACCGCAGGATAAACGGTTATGACCCGGGGCCCTTTGAACCGACTGGTTTTGCTGCCAAATGGCACCACGAAATACTGGTTATGGCCAGCGCCGATACATTCCTTATTGGCATCAAATCCTTGAGACATGAATCAATAGGATATGATCGATAGGGCACAAAGCCCTCTGTTAGCTAAGGTGGATTCAAATTTGTCCCCTTAGACAAACATTCACCCCAGGTCTACAAGGTCCCCTTGGACGAAGCAACCCATGGCTGTCGACAAGGATCCTTCTGTCAGGTTGGGTCGACTACCTCCTCTGACTAAGTAGACCAGGGTCCATGATGGCCCGGGACGACGGAACCATGGGATCTTGACCGGGTCCATCATCCATTCCCCCACCATCCGCTTTAAGGGCACGATGGTGGAATTTCTATTTTTAAATATCAAATCTGCCCAAATTTCCAAACTTCCAAATATTTTCAAATCAATACCCATTGCTGCTACTATATGCCAGATAACACGTATTCTATACGTATCTGATTGACGACTAACCTTAATCGAAAGTTCTCTCTCATGATTGGGAGGGGTAATTAACTATAGGGGCTTGCGCCTATAGGAAACCAGAACTCAGATCATAAAGTCCTCGCAAAATGAGGGCGAAATCTCTGGGTAGTGTCTTATCTACAAACCCATCTGCCTTCCAAATTTTACCCCGGAACTTATTCCGTTAAAACTCCCTCGCCAAAAAAAAGAAAAGAAAAGCGATGGGGAGGCCGGGGCCGAATTTTCGGAGCCCACATATCCCATCAGAAGTGAATGTTCTAGGAATGCCATGGAGACACAATTTCTTTAAAAAATAAATTAGCAATATATGAAGCATCAGAAGTTTTTTTGCATAGAATAAAGTGTGTCATTTTGCTAAATCAGTCCACAACAATAAAAACATAATAATATTTTCTTACAATAATAGGCAATCCTAAAACAAAATATATAGAGATATCTTCCCAAGGTTTATTTGGAATAGGAAGAGGAGTATACAAAGCAATATTTTGAGAAATTCCCTTAAAAGCTTGATAGATTTTATATTGTTTCACCAGCTTAACAATTTGCTTTCTTATATGAGGCCAGAAAAATTTTTCTTCCACTAAGGCAACAGTTTTTTCTTGATCAAAATGTCCACCCAAACCCCCACTATGAAGTTCTTGCACAAGTTATTCTCTTAAAGAATTTTTTGTAATGCAAAGTCTAGAACCCTGAAACAGAAAACCTTGTTGAATGACAAATTGAGTAGAATGATCAGTTCTAGAAGTAAGACAAGATTCTCAAATACTTTTAGAAAATCGAAAGAATTTATGGTTGGATAAACAGTTACCAACAAATGAGATCTTCTACTTAAAGCATCTGCCAATTTGTTTAGCACCCCAATTTTATGCCTAATGTGAAAAGAGTATTCTTGCAAAAAAGGAATCAATTTGGCATGCCTTTTGTTCAGATTTTTTTAAGAGCCAAAAAATTGAAAAGCTTCGTGATCAATGTCTAAAACAAATTCCCTTTGAATTAAATAACATCTCCAGAATTTCAAAGCTTGAACGATCGTATAAAATTCCAAGTCATAAGTAAAATATTTAGATCGAGCATCATTCAACTTTCACTAAAATAAGCAATAGGATTTCCTTGGTAAAACCCAAAAAATGCCAGTTTTAGACCTCGCATGCATTTCGATGCGTCGCGACGAGATTTTATTAAATTTTTTAAAGTTGTCGGAATTTGATAAAAATAATTTTATAAAATTCTACGCAAAATTTGGAGCAAATTGGTATATAGAACTTATATTTAATTTTGCTTATTTTGGGAGATAAAAATATTTGAAGTTATAATATACCCAAACTACCCCTAGTCTTTACTAAAGCATGGATGTTTTAAGTGAGGGCAAAATTGGTATTATGAAAATTCCTTTCTCTTAAGGGGACCGAATTCTATGCAATCCCCATCTCATTTGTTCGATCGAACTGTGAAAGAGGAGGCAGAACCGAAGGAGCACGCGACTGAAGGGGAGATGGCAGACGCACGGGGGGCTGCAGCGGCAAATTCAAGCGACCGATCTTAGGGGAAATCGAAGAGGGAGATTTAAGGAGGCATTCTTTTTTCCTTAGATTTTTGGATGAGAAGGATCTAGAGTTTGACAAAAACTTCTCTTTTCTTTAGGAAATGTATAGGGAAGGTTTAGGAGATATTTTATGCATGGAAATGAGGTTTTTGTTAAAAATTATTGAGTTGGAAAAATTAATATTTTTCCCTACAGTTTGAAATTTTGAAAACGCTTTTACAAATATGGTTCCTAAGGGTCCTAAGAGGGTTTCTTAGGGTATAAATTGGATTTTTCATACAAAATGATATTTTCCTAATTTTTAATTAATTTAAATTCGGAAATAGAAATTAGTTCAAATAATTTTATGTTAGGATGGGGTTAATTAGGTTAAAATATGTAAATAGACCAAAATATGATATTTTAGAATTGTTATGCCTTATGTTTTAAATGAGAGAGAGAGAAAAAGAACCTTTAAAAGTTTTATAGGAATAGACTCATTAAATTTGAGAAGATTAGCTTTAACCATTGAATATTAAAATATTTTCTTATAGATGTTATTTGTGGTGACCTCGAAAGGAGGACAAGCGAAGAGAATTAGTTTCCTAATTTTTACAAATACTCATGATTCTTTATTACAGTGATATTTTTGTTTCTCTCAAGTTATATGATTTGAAAGATCAAACATGTTTATAAAATCTTCATGGTTAATTTAGATCATGATTCTGTTACTCTTGTCAAATGATTGATCATGCAATTTATATATTACATTTTATGACATTATCATACAAAATTCATATGCAATAGAAATGAGATGATATGATTATGATATGACTGTTATATTGAGTGAATGTATGTGTATGTTGAATTGATGAAGCTCACCCCCTTATGGTACTAGTTAGGGACGCTGTACTCATGCACTTTAAAATGGTAAATGATATGAAAAAGGAAATGGTAAAGGAGAACCTTTATGGTACTAGATGGTGGTTTCTGTGACGGTTGTAATATATACGAAATGAGAAAGTTACGAATATTGATATGATGAATGTAAAATAAATATGAAGGATATGGTTTCATGATTTATGTTTATGTTTAATGTTAAGTTCATATGAAGCAAATTTATGATATATTTTAATGAATTGTGACATCTAGCATAATGTCCATTCTTCCTTGATTACTGTAGTTTAGAGTCATGTTTTACTTACAAAGCATTGACTTACTGTTAGTTGTTAAAATTTTTCAGGTAAGTTAAAGTTAATTAAATGTACATATACAATTTGAAATATATATAACAACACTAATTTTAGATGTTAAAATAAATTTTTGAATATATCAAAATTGTTACTTAAAATGTTTAATCTCAATCTCTATATTATATAAAAAGTTACACAGTGAAACTTTTACCAAAACAAATTTATACTTATTTTTCAGTAGAAGAAATATAAATTTGATCGAAAAAAATCTCAAAAATATCAAATTATTGAAAATTGAAATAGACAAAACATAACCTATCACGAGATTAGCAATTTTCCCAACTAATCCAACAGACAAAAAACAGCTCTACACCAACAAACCCTAGGTTTCTCTCTCCTTCCATCTCTTTTTCTTCCTTTTTTTCCTATTTCTTTTCTGTTGCACGAAATGAAAAGGAAATTGGAATTGGAAATGTCATTTAATAAATTATGTTATGGTTTTAAAAATATTTTTTATAATATAATAATAAAAGAATACAATTATAATTATGTCATTTGTTTAGTTTTTAATAAAAAAATTCTTATAAATTCTTTTATATCATCAAATCTAGGGATTCAAAAATTATGAAAAATATTTATAAGTTAGTTAAGCATGTCTAGAATAATAAGGTGAAATCGGTTTGTGAAACAAATATCTAACAGTGCAAAAAAATCCCACTTGTACCGTTAGGTGTCAATTTCTTAAGGAATTGCACTAAAGCCTAAATATTAAAAAAATTATTATAGGTGTAGCAAAATAATATCAATTTTACAGTAAAAATGATTTGTAATTTGAGCTTATAACGACTCCCGAATAATTTTTTTATTGTTGTAGTGTATATATATATATATATATATATATATATATATATATATATATATATATATATATATATATATATTAGAATTATATCAATACACCACCTTAAAAAAATGTCGTCCTCGACATTTCCAAACCAAAATAAGTCGCAATAAACCTGGATACAATTGTCTCATCTCATATTCATTCTCCTAAGTAACATCTCTCTGGCGGTCATGTTTTTCCACTACACCTTGACCATCAGAATCTATTTATTCCTTAATTTCTTGACATCATATTGCAAAATCCTATCTGACTCTTTCTTATATTATATGTTTGGATGAACCTCAAAATAATTAGCAAATAATCTAATCCCAGAATCATATATCCACTTCTTTAAAGAAGATGCATAAAATTTATTATGTATATATAGCATATGATCATGTAACAATAACTTGTAAATAGAACTATCAATCCTCTCAGTAGTCCCAAAAGATCCAATGTACCTTAGACTCAACTAACTAATTCTTCCAAATATGCTGACACCTTTCGTAGGGCTGATTTTCACATAAACAAAATCAACAACTTAAAATTCCACTAGCCTATGCTTTTGATCATAATATTTCTTTTGTGTATCCTATATAGATCTCAACCTTTCTCTGATCAAATGGAACTTTGTCATAATGCCGTCTACAAAAATAAATCCTATCACATGTCTATCACCGACCTCTGTCAAGGGGCCCTGCACTTCAAACCGTATAGAGCTTTATAAGGAGCCATACCTATATTGGACTGATAACTATTATTATAAGCAATTTCTATTAGTGGAATATGATCATCCCAACTACTGCAAAAATCAAGAACACAAAGTCTCACAAGATCCTCAAGTACCTGAATAGTCCTTTCGAACTATCCGTCTTTCTGCAGATAAAAAGTCATACTTAAGTGTAATTTCATACCCAGACCCTGTTGAATACATTTCCATAGCCTGAAGGTAAATCGACCATTATGATCAGATATAATAACCTTCGGCACACCATGCAATCTGATAATATCCCTATAATATATCTATGCCAACCAATCTACTGGATCAATTTGTTAAACCAGAATAAAATGCATCGACTTCATCAGACGATTAACTACAACCTAGGTAGCATCATACCCCTATCTTGATCGGGGAAACCCAAAGAAAAATCCATCGTTACCACTTCTCATTTGCACTCAGGAATAGATAACGACTGCAACAGACTACCTAGTCGTTAATGCTCTACCTTCACTTACTGATAGGCCTCACACTTTGACAAAAACGTTGCTATATCATTCTTCAATCTATGCCACCAGAATATACGTTTTAAATTTCCATACATCTTACTGCTTCCTGGAAGAATAGTGTAACATGAATAATGTGCCTCATGTAAAATCTCAACTCTCAGACCACCAACAAAGGAGACCCATAATCTATCTTTGCAGAAGATATCAGAATTAGATATTCGTAGTTCAAAATCAGATCAATTATTTTCATATACTATATATTTGACTTCTGAGATTTTTGAATTCTTTCATGTAAAGTAGGCTGAATAGTCATCTAAGCTAACAAATATGAATCTGTATCAAATGATACTACCTCCATCTCCAGCTTCTTCAAATCTCGAATAAAGAAGTCTATAGAATTAAGCGATGAAAGAGAAGTACCTGACAACTTCCTACTCAAAACAACTGCTTGATACTAAATATGCAAACCATAATCCTTGATTAACTCAATCCATCTCATATGTCTCAAATTCAAATCCTTATGAGAGAAGATGTACTTTAAACTCTAGTGATATGAAGAAATCTCACATATAATTTAATACAAATAAAGCGTCCAAATCTTTAGAAAAAAAACAACACCAACTTACTCTAAATCATGTGTCAGATGGTTCCTCTTATGTAGTTTCAACTGCCGAGATGCATATGCAAGCCAATAACTTTACCGTATTCCATTAGCACACTCCCAATCCATTCAGTGATGCATAACTGAAAATTTGAAATGCATCTGTGCCTAAAAGAATAGTCAGAATTAGAGCAGAAGTCAAATGATCATTCAACATTTGAAAACTCTCACACACTTTGGAGTCCACACAAAAGCTACTGACTTCCGAGTCAATCTCATCCATAGCAAAGAAATCTGAGAAAATTACTTAATAAATATCTTATAATAACTAACCAAACCTAAGAAATTATAAACCTCAGAAACTGTAATAGGCCTTAGCCAATCAGAAACAACATGAACCTTCTACAAATCTACTGCAATACCAACACTGCACACTACGTGTCCTAGAAAGAAAATGCTAGTCAACCAGAACTCACACTTCAAGAACGTAATATTAACTGGTGCTACCACAAAATCTCAAGAGCATTTCTCAAGTGAACTACATGCTCCTCAGATTCGGAATAAATAAGAATATTATCTATAAATACGATCACAAACTAGTTCAGATTCAAATCCATATGAGTGAAGATTTATTTTAAACTCTGGTGATCTATAAAGATCTCATATCCAACTCCATACAAATAATAACTCGGGTAAATCCTCTCATGCGGTTTCAACTACCAAGATGCATATGCAACAATTTTACCGTATTGCATCAGCACATCCAAATTCCTTCAGTGAAGTTAACTGAAAACCTGAAATGCATCCGTACTTGTAGGAATAATCAGAAACGAAGCAGAAGTTAAATGATCCTTGAGCATCTGAAAACTCTCCCACACTCTGGAGTCCATATAAAAGCTACCGACTTCTAAGCCAGTCTCGCCCATGGCAAAGAAATCTGAAAAAATCCCTACACAAACGTCCTATAATAACAAACCAAGCCTAAGAAACTATAAACCTTAAAAACTATAGTAGACCTTAGCCAATCAGAAACAACTTGAACCTTCTAGGATCTACTGCAATACCTGCACTATTCACTATGTGTCCTAGAAAGAAAATGCTAATCAACAAGAACTCATACTTCGAGAACTTAACATATATATGATGTTGCCACATAATCTTTAGAGCAGTCTTTAAGCGTGCTACATGCTCCTCAGTTCTGGAATAAATCAGAATATTGTTTATAAAGATGATCACAAATTGGTTTAGATACTTCCTAAAAACTTTGTTAAGCAAAACCATTAAGACCACTGGGACATTAGTCACTCCAAATGGCATGATTAAAAACTCATAATGCCCGTACCTCATGTTAAATGCAGTCTTCGCCACATCCTCCTCTCTCACCTTTAGTTGAAGATAACTAGATCGCAGATTGATCTTAGAAAATACTAAACATCAAATCAGTTGATCAAATAAGTTATCAATCTTAGGCAAGTGATACTTATTTTTAATAGTGACTGTTCAATTCCCTGTAATCAATGTACATGTTATCCTACAGTCATTTTTTCACAAATCAAATAGGTGCTTCCCACGGAGACACACTAGGACGAACGAATCATCTGTCAACTAACTCTTAAGGGTGAACCTTCAACTCCTGAAGTTCCTTAGAACTCATCCTATACCGAGCTTTCGAAATCGGAACTAGACCTAATAAAATATCTATATAAAACTTTCTTTTTTCTGGCGATAAAGTCACTATCTCTTTAGGGAAGACATCAAGAAATCCCTGAGCCCTAGGAACACTACTTGTAGGTGCAGAACAGATGTGAGGATCTCTGACAGATGCCAAAGGCTGGACTACCTTTCCTCCAAAGTCTATCAACTTCCAAAGAAGAAATCAAACAGAATAAAATACCTTGAACTTCCTAAAATATATAGCTATCATAGCCCAGAAATAAGAGACTTGCTTTTTCAAACAATCAATCTGAGACTTGTACTGACTCAACCAATTCATGCTCAAAATAATATCGAATGCAAAAATCGATAGTAAAATCAAATTAGACTTCCACTTCCTTTTAGAGATCACAATATCAAAAAAACAAACTTTACTAGCTATCATACCATGTCTAGTAAGTAAAGTAACAATCAGAGAAAAAGATAATACTGTAGCAATTCCACTCAATTACTGTAACAATTCCACTTAAACCGACATGCATAAAGCTGATGGAAATCCTAGGGCTGAGAATGGCTGAGAAGGTTTAGTGAAATTAGAAGGGTTATTATCATTTTAATAGTGTAATTTATTCTGTGGAGACATTAGATTCTTTTCCCCGCCCGTCCCTCGAACATCGGAAGCCAGCTTCAAGCTGAGTAGTGGGAGCCACTTGTTGAGGCTGCTGCTGTGAGATGCTTTGAAGGAGGATTTCAAATAATAAATTTCTGAAAGCTAGTTGTTGGAATTTAATAAAATGTTGAAGCTGGTTGTGCGGAAGAGTGGTGGAAACTGATGCAGGCTAATTTGATGTAACTGGTTACTCTTTGGGTTGAAAAAAAAGGAAAGGAGGGAAAGTGAAGAAAGGAGACTTAGGAGAAGAGAGGTTATATTGGGGTGAATGAAGAGAAACTTCTTTGAGGTAAACTTATAAGATTTTCATATAAATTATTATATGTTATTTGAATGCAGATTTGAATAATCAACAATTATGATTTAGATTGTATATAAATGGAAAGGAAGTAAGAGTACTTTAGGAGAACGAATTGACCCGACTTCCCTAGAGAACGAGGTGAGATACCCAAACAAGATTATAAGAATTAGTAAATGTTTTATTATTGCACTTCTTCTTGATTATGTTTATGATCATATGTATTCTAGTTTATTTTAGTTATTTTGTATGAATATGATTGTATATGTATGAAATTGTTTATGTAAAGGGTAATCTTTAGCAATGTTAATGATTTCGTAAGCATAAAAGGGAAAATATTCATAAACTAGTGAATGAGCAAAAAGTGCAACCAAAGCGCAACTAAAGTGCAACCAAAGCGCAACTAAAGTGCAACTAAAGCGCAACTAAAGTGCAGCTAAAGGGAAACTATGTCATCAAAAGCAAATGTCATTATGGCTAAAAAGGATAGACGAAAAACCTGATTAGGTAAGCCTATACTCTTAATTCTAGAAGTTGAGAAATTTGACTCAATCCTGAATGAGAGAACATCTTCCATTCTAAAATGTTGGGAAGTTAGACCCAACCTTGAATTAGAAAGTTGAAATGGTGCAAAAGCTTATAGCCATTATATAACTTATTTAAAAATGTGGAATAATTTTGGCAAAATAAATAATACTGCTAGGCACTTTCAGGCTCAATAAGATATTTCAATATGTGTTTAACTATGTTAGCATTGTTAAGCATTTCTTATTTGTTTATTATTATTTCTTATATATTGCTGGTGTATTTCATTGGGCAATAGCACATTAGCAGTGGTTGTACTGCAGGTAAGGGAAAGGAGCCCGTAGGACATTAGGCGAAAAAGAGGTGACCGTCTGTTTTTTATGTAAATATGTTTTGGAGTATAAAGTGATCTTAGAGGAGATTTGAATAATAGCTGTATAAACCTTTTGATAAGTAAGTAAAGTTCAAAAGTTTTAGTAGAGCTCTGTAATTATTTTAATTATGTTGATGTTTAGTAAGTAATATTACATGCTTCCTGTTATTAAGTGTGGAGTTTGATATGTTGAAATCTTTCTCTATTATACTCTAGTTTGTGGTAGAGGGTGAGCCAAACTGGGGTGTGACAGAAATTGGTATCAGAGCCTAATTAAAATCAAATGGAAGCATAATCAGATTTAGGTCATGAGGTAGGATGAAATATTATGAATCTGATATATACAGAGCTATAAGTTGAATCAGGTTTTAATAGAAATATGCATGACATTTTAGTACAATAGCATATGTACATAACATGCTTAATTAATGCTTATTAATATGAGTAGATGTATTATATGAATTATCTATATGCATACAGATAAATATGTCTGAGGAGTTGCCAGAAAGAATGACTGGACAGTCTTCCAGGCCAGATACGGAAGCAGGAAGGCATGAGGGAAATAAGTCTAAAGAGCTTCAAGATATTGTGCTTTTGATTTCACAAGTGGTAGATAAAATGGCATCTATCGAGAAATCTTCTACCAGCAGTGGACCTAGATCTGAAAGTGACAGTAAAGTGGATCGACATTTAAAATTATTTCAGACTTTTAAACCGCCAGCATTTAAGGGCACAAGTGATCCAACAGTGGCTAATGACTGGTTGTTAAAGATTGGAAAGATTCTATATGGTATGATATGTCCTGAAAATAGAAATGTACCATTGGCTACATTTGTGGTTGAAGGAGAAGCAGAAAGATGGTGGCAAGCACAACATAGAGAAAATTTTGGACAGATGTCTCTCACCAGTATACATTGGGACGATTTTGTAAGGGTATTCAGAGACTGGTTTATTCCTCCTTCAGCCAGACTGGCTCTGCAAGACAAATTCTTCAATCTAAGACAGTTATGCAATATGAAGCTGAGTTTACATCTTTGTCCCGATATGCGCCACACTATGTCTGCACCCAGGAGGAGAAGTGTCACAGATTTTTGAGAGGCCTGAGGGATCAACTACGAATTACATTGGCGCCTTTTGATATCAGTGAATTCTCAGTCTTAGTAGAGAGAGCCGGGAGAATTGAAAATGAGTTGAATTTTTATAAGAATAATCTGGAGCAGCAACCAATAGGCAAAAGGAAGATATTCGAAAGAGATGATCGATTCAAAAATAAGAAGCCAAAGTTTGATGAAAAACAAAAGCAGAGTCAGTTTGAAAAACCTTTATGTGAGTAGTGTGGGAAGCGACATTTTGGTCAGTGTTTGGTGGGATCCGGAAGATGTTTTAGATGCGGTGAGACGGGTCATCGCAAGGTGGATTGCCCTAAAGAAAGAAGACTCAATCTCAGGCCACAGGGATATCAGGGGTATCAGGAACAAACACAACATAAGAGATATCTGTAAGGCAATCAGACAGGAAAACCCCAATTTCAAGGAAGGCCAACAATACAAGGAAGGCCACCAGTTTAGCTTAAAGGAGAAGCATCAGATGTTAAAGGCAATCAACCTGTGAAGGCTAGAGTGTTTGCTATTACACCCCAAGAGGCTAAAGATTCAGAGGAGGTGGTGACAATTATAATTTTGATTTCTAACAAGTTTGGCAGAGTTATTTTTTATTCTGGTGCATCTCATTCATTTATATCTGAAGAATTCTGCTCTGATTTATCTTTTGAGACTGCATGTTTTACGCCTACCTTATCTGTTATGATGCCAACGAGAGATAATTTGCCTGCTAATAGGATGTGCCTTATAAATTTGAATATTCAGGATTACAAATTTCCAACAAAATTGATTATAGTGCCTATTAAAATGTTTGACATCATATTGGGAATGAATTGGTTAGTTAAACATTTCGCTACTATTGAATGTTGGAAGAAAAGAATAAAATTAATTTACCCAATGTGAAGACCTTTTATTTCCCCGATGAGAAGAATGCAACTTCCTCTCTTGTGAAAGCATTGAAGATGGGTAAAAATTTAAGGAGGGGTGAGTTAGTATTCTAAGCCAAAATGGAGGTCTTAAATAAAGATGTTCAAGCTTTACAAAATGTTCCAGTTGTCTCTGAATTTTCAGATGTATTTCCTGAAGAGATACCTGGATTACCACCTAAAAGAGAAGTTGAATTTGGTATAGAATTGCAACCAGAAACATCAGCAATTTACAAATCTCCTTATAGGATGGCCCCAAAAGAATTGCAAGAGCTACCTCGTATACGACGACTCAGTTCAGTTCTCCGAGAATCCTGCCCGAAATCCCGCTGAGACACTGTAGACGCGGCGCCGTTCGCGTCTGATCCCGCAAATCCTGCGACCTCTCCTCGATCGAGAGCCCAAACGCGTCGTTAAATACCAGAGCAGATGGAGCCTTCAGTCGCTGCTCTTCCACACTCGCTCTCCGACTCCACACGATCAAACTCCCATTCGCCACTGCTTCTTTGCTCCCGATCTCCCTCTGCCTCCTCTCGACCAAGCCGACCCCAAAGCCTCCTCCTCTCTTCCATTTCACGATCAAAGCCTCCGACCGAGCTCAAACCCAGTCTGATCCAAGCCATAGCCGGACTCCCTCAAATCGACGCCTGAATCCCGTCGAGCTCCGACTTCCGTCGCCACTTCCGAACCCCGGCCCCGCCGTCTCTCTCCATCCCGAGCCCTTTGCTTCTTTCGGTTCTTTTAGAGAGAGAGAGAGAGAGAGGGGTAGAACCCACCGACCCCTACCTCTTATCCCAGCAGCCGAACTCCACACAGCCATCTTCCTCCCTCTATAAGTCGTCTGATCTCCTTGCTCCAGCCGAACACTTAGCTGGTAGGGATAAAAACCTTTGTTATAAATATTATAATTATAATTATAATTATAATATTTATAATCATTATTATGTTTTATTCTAATTAATTATTGTTATTAATAGTTAATTGTATTTAATTATAATTATATTTAATTAATAATAATAATTAGTTTTAATAAAAATAAATTATAATTAATTTATAATTATTATAGTTAATTATTATTTTTAGTAATAATTAACTATAAATTATTAAAATTAATTATAATTAGCTATTTTAATTTAAATTAATTATTGTTAATTATGGTTAAATATAATTAATTATTATAATTATAATTAATTATTTTTAAATTATAATTAATTATCACTTAATATACTTAAATATGATTAATTTATAATTAGCTATGAGTTAAATATATTTAATTATATGCTAATTTAACATATAATTAATTATAAATAATTTATAGTTAATTAGAAATTAAAAAAATGCTCCCCCATACTCTCCTTCCTCGGTGTTCGTGTCGGACCGGCAAACCACCTAAGCACGCCTTTGGTGAGCGTGGAAGGAGGGAACCCGGTGCGACACCTACGACGAGGTAGGCGAGTGACCACTCAATCCACGTGCCAACCACGACAACCCCACGAAGGTATGAAATTTTCTAAACTAAAAACTCTGCTTCAATGTTTGTGGCGAACCGGAAAATCGCCCCAAGCACGCCTTTGGTGCGCGTGGTGGGATGGGACCCCGGTGCGGCACCTACGGCGAAGTGGGGTTGTTCTTAAGTACCTCCGAGTGGGGGAAATCAAAATTGGTTTTCAAAAATGCTTTTTAAAACCTCATGCACGCCTTTATTGCGCGTGGTGGAAAAAAAAAACAAATACAACGCCGCGGTGTCTCACCAACACCAACCGTGCACGTCTTTAGTGACATGGCGGGTAGGCGGCCTCTTGGTTTTTTCCCCTTAACGGGAGAGACGCCAGGAGGATGCCGAAATTTTGTCTAAAATACAAACAAGGACTTGGAGCAAATTGGGACTTGTGGACTTGATTCAATCTACTTAAATGAACTTGAACCCAAATGAATTCAATTCTAAATGAATATGAACTTGAAAGACAACGAAGAACTTGATTGAACTCATTTTGGACTCGGACTTGAACTCAAGAGACTACAAAGGACTAAACTTGAACAATTTGAGCAAAGACATAGAACTTGTACTCGAACAAGAGCAGAGGACTTATGAACAAGGATGGAACTTGGATGAACATGAACTTGGACTCTCATTTAAACTTGCAACAAATGACTCAATTTGAACTTAAACTTGAGCTTGGACATTTGAACTCTACAAGAACAACAGATGACTTAAGGACTATGCATAATGTGAACTCCAACTGAGTTTAAGCAAGGACTTGGACAAGTTGACAACAAACTTGTGGGCTTGATTTGGACTCAAGCAAAACTCAACTTGAACTTAAATGAGATATGAGCTATATTGACTTTGAATTCCAATTTAGATTGAAGTTTGAACTTGACAAAGAATTCAAACTTGAATCATATGCATAGAGCTTGATGTTGAACATTCAAACTCAAATGACTTAAACAATTGTTGAAGGACTTGAATTGGTACACTGAACCAATGAACTTGAACATGAGCTCACCATTGGGATAAATAGAAGACTTGTGGACTCAAGTTCAAACGAGAATAAAGAAGCTTGAACTTGGATATGGACTTAAATGCCATCTTTGGTTAATAAGAATGTGTAATCTAAATTACAAATAGATACACAAGGCTACTTTAATGAATATTGTAATTCATATGTGAGACATTTCTTTCATAATTGATTATGTGAGATTCATGAATCAATTGATATATAAGATATCATCCATTCATATGAATAGGAAACTTGTGTTGAAACACAATGTCAAACAATTGATGCAAAAGGTATGTTGAGATTGTCATCCACATATCTACAAGAAGCATGCAACAAGTGTTGGGGTATTCATACAGTCCACTATAACAAAGGGAAGAACGAATGCTTCTACCACCTACAAGAGATTACCACTCACCAAAGTAGAGGTAGTAATACCTTGCAGTTCAAGAACTATGAATCTATTACAAACAAACACGTTGAACTCAACAAGTAAAGAAAATCAGAAGGAAGGTATAGTTTGGTTGCAAACGAATTATACAAAATCCCTGGCAGTTAGATTTCCTACCAATGATGATAGTTGGTGTGCAAATTTATGTTGATCATGCAAGCAAAAGTAGGAGATTTGTTAGTGCACTATGATCCACCTGTAGAAAGGCAAGTAGTGCACGACAGTCTACCTGTACGAAGTAGCGAATAACTCAATTCAGAAGTTGCTACGCCACGCTACCGAATCCACAATTTCTATGCAAGCGGACAGAAGGCGTCTACAAATACTTTCAAAGTACCCCCGCACGTACACAGTAGTTTGTATACACATAGGTACACTAAAAGGGGTAAAAGCAATCACAAAACCCGCATGGGCCCCGGCGAGCGTGTTATAGAAATACACGTGACACCTAGGGATGTTGCGCGGGTTATCAAATTTTGAACCCGGTCCTCCTAAGAAGATAAAAGGAGTGGACAGGGTTCAATTATAAAATGCCCCCAAACACCCGCATGGGCCCCGACGAGCGTGTTATTGGTACACACGTGACGTCTAGGGATGCTGCGCGGGCTGATAAGTGAATCCAAGTCCGAACCCGATCCTTCTATACAGATCAATAGGAGTCGACAAGGTTCAAACCAACAAACAAATATGTGGCCGTGGCGACCAGAATATTTGTTTTAATACATTCATATTAGGCCTTCAAAACCTAAAATCAAGAGAATTCACTCTCAATGGCATAAAACATATGAAATCCAATCATCTATCGATAATTCGATAGAGTTGACAAGGTTCAAGCTACAAAGAGAAATGACCCCGAACACCCCGATGATGGCCGTGTTGAATGTTTACCTAAACAGGAGGGGTCCACAAATATTTTCAAATGCCCATCAAAATCCATAACTCCACAAACTCCACAAAATTCCAAAATCCAAAATCCCAGAAAAAACCCAAAATTCCAAAAATATTTAAAATTGAAATCAACCGTCCAATAACTTAAAGCAAAACTCATCCACCCTCCGCAACAGTTTGTCGACGTGGAAAAATTCAAATATAACTTCAGCTCACAAAGAGCCAAATGCCTAATCGAAAATATCACTAGGATTCATTCTCAAGTAGTCTCCTGCCAATAAGGACGTGGTACGTGTCCTCTGACTGGCGGTTTGCCGCCAAATGGCACCACAGGATAAACGGTTATGACCCGGGGCCCTCTGAACCGAGCGCCAAATGGCACCACGAAATACCAGTTATGGCCAAAGCCAATACGTTCCTTAGTGGCGTTAAATCCTTGAGATATGAATCAATAGGATATGATCGATATGGCACAAAGCCCTCTGTTAGCTAAGGTGGATCCAAATTTGTCCCCTTAGACAAACATCCAACCTAGGTCTACAAGGTCCCCTTGGACGAAGCAACCCATGGCTGCCGACAAGGATCCTTCTCTCAGGTTGGGTCGACTACCTCCTCTGACTAAGTAGACCAGGGACCACGATGGCTCGGGATGACGGAACCATGGGATCTTGATCGGGTCTATCATCCATTCTCCCACCATCCGCTTTAAGTGCAAGATGGTGAAATTTCTATTTTAAATATCAAACTTTTCAAACCTTTCCAAATACCCAAATTCAAATCCAAAATTTTCAAATATCCAAACCCATTGCTGCTACTATATGCCAGATGTGTATTCCCTACGTATCTGATTGATGACTAGCCTTAATCGAAAGTTCTCTCTCGTGAACGGGAGGGGTAATTAACTATAGGGGCTTGCGTCTATAGGAAACCAGAACTCAGATCATAAAGTCCTCGCAAAATGAGGGCGAAATCTCTGGGTAGTGTCTTATCTACAAACCCATTTGCCTTCCAAAATTTACCACGGAACTTATCCGTTAAAACTCCCTCGCCGAATAAAAAGAAAAGCGCGGCGGGGAGGCCGGGGCCAAATTTTCGAAGCCCACAGGTGCATGACCTATGTAGTGAACTAAGTGATATACTAAATTTGATCCATTCATAATAGCACACCAAGCAACTCAAGTGTACTATGTAACAAATCCAGCTAGAGTAAGAGACAAATAGGACTGGTATGTAGTCATAAAAACTAAGCCGCCTGGGACTGTTGAAAGTTATGAAATTACGCAAATGGCACACCTTGAAGAAAAAATGTCTAACTTTAGGGAACCTACCATTAATTCTAAAGACCCATTGCATGCTTTAGTTGGTGGTGATTCACAATGAAAAGAGATTTACAGTCATAGTGAGGAAAGTAGTGAAACTAAATCAGAAGATGAAAAATGTGTGAGCGCATGAGATTCACTATCGAGTGATGAGCTTGAATGATATATATGTTCTCATTTCATTTTTGTTATGTCTTTTATATATTTGTTTCATTACATTCTCTTTCATTATTCTGATTCATTACTTATGTCTCTTTATTATAATTGTGCAGAAGGCATCTAAGGATGAATCTCATAGATCCATCACATCAAGATTTGGTAGGCAGAAGCAGGTGACTTCAAGCCCTTTAAGAAATACTGGTACTGACAACCAGACTAGATCTCACAGCCTACTATGACTGCTCAGCTGCCTACAGCTTCAGTTCATAACATTATTAATACCATCCCATGCTTCCCTTGATGTGAACCATATGAGATGATAACCACTAGGAGTTATTTCAAGAAATTTAAGAAGAGAAAAGATTAAAGTTTTGCTCCTTTTAAATTTAAAGCTAGCGCATAGAATGGAGTTAAGAATTTGAAAATTTCAACTTTATTAGGTCAAAAGAAATGCAATTGAAATTAACCGAAGCAATTCATTCAAAACTCCAAGAGATTTAGATGCAAAGTACAAGTAACAAAAATCCAACGCTTAACAATGAGAATTTCACCTTGAGGGCCGTTTCACTCAACTATTAGTAAGCTTTAGCAGAGAGAGAAGATCCAAATGATGAAGAATATCACCACTAGAGAGAAGGCGCCGAAGAACTTCGTCGGAGGAAAGGTAGCCGGTGGGAATGGATGTCGTAGGTGGCCGTCGAGACTCCAATTGTAATTTGAAAATCGTCAGTCGATGATGCTTGCAAGGATCAGGACGACTCTCTCCAAATATTCTTCTACGGTGGTTTCGTCTTCAAATCCTACGTCGAAGCACGGAGATCGTAGGATGTTGATGCTTCCGTCGGCGTTGAACACAAGACCCCATTCAAACTCGGGATCGGCCATTCAACATTGAAGAGAATCGGAGAGAGAGGTGTCGTCTTCCCTTCTTCTTGCTGTAGTTTCCCAAGAGGGGGAGTGGGGGGGTGGTCGGCCAAAACAGAGGAGGAGGGGGCGGGTGGATGGGAGGAGGAGAATTGGGTTATGAGAGGGAAGAGGAGAGTTGCACAAATCTGAAATTAATTTCAGGATTTGAGTAAATTAGAAGGAAGCAAATTTGAAATTGATTTCAAATTATCAAGAGAATTAAGGGGCAATTAATGGGCATTAATGTGGCCCATTAATTGGAGGGGTCGGCGGGCTCAAGAGAGAGAGGGAGGGAGTGATTTCAAAATTTGAAATTAACTTCAGGTTTTGAATGAAAATATGGGGGGAATTAATTTGAAATTGATTTCAAATTAGTGGGTAATCAATGCATTAATTGGTGCATTGAATGGGGCTTCACCTAGGGTGAGGCCAGCGGCTTCAAGAAGAGGAAATTGGTGAGGGAGCAATTAATTAGCTTCCAAATTAGCACAGGAGGTTTAAGAAAGATTGGGATGAAATCCGTTTGAATTTGAATTTCATCATGAAAACGGATTTAAAACTTTCCTAGTTTGGAATTTCCAAAATTGGAAAGTTTTTGAAATTCAAATTTTGAATTTTCAAAATTGGAATTCGTGGGGGAAGGGGGGGAAGGGGGGGAATGAGGCCGATGGTTGAGGCTTACCGACGGATGGTGGAAGGTGGGGTGGCCGGCGGCAAAGAGGGGCCTAGGGCCAGCGGGTTTGGGGAGAAGGAAGGAGAGCGGGATGAAGGGGATAAACCACGAGCCACGGACTCTTCCAATGACTGGTGGGTATTGCTTTCGCCCTCACCTTGGGCTTTTTTCTCTCACTTCTCTCTAGCTCTCATGCAAGAAGAGTAAGAAGAAACAAAATCAAATTTTCATTCAATAATTCATTTGCTCCAAATAATACATGAGAACACTATATATAGGTCTCAACTCATACAATGAGAAAATACGAAATTGCCCTCTGGGCTACAATAACAAAGTAACTCCCCACAGGGGTAAAAATGGAAAGACTGCAAATAAAATAAGATAATAATAAAATACATCATGACATCTAATATCAAAAGTAGAGGTGCTGAATCGTGGCCGTCGATCTGCGGTTTCGCCGGCGATAAACATGTCGGTAGCGTCTGTCGATGTCCTCATCATTCTCCCCAGGTGGGAGAAAACTCGACCCTGTCGAGTGAGTGTCTCTAGAGCTCTCGTACCACTCTAGAAGGTCTGGATTTAGAATCTGCAGCTCCTCTCGGTCAACCCACGTATCCTCCGTCGCCGGGGTCCCTTTCCAGTGAACTAAGTACCTTCGACGTCGCCTCCTTTTGCAGTAATGATCTCATCATCTAATATGGCTTCGACTGTCTCCGCATTGGGTAAGGGGGGTAAATTTGGGAGTGGAGGTAGGCTGGGGATCTCACTAGGTATGGTCGCACAATGCTCATTTGTAAGTGGATTGCATGGGTTAAATTCGGGTCCCTCGAAGGTTACTAAATCTTCTATGTTAAATGTGGGATTAATGTTAAAACCTTCGGGAAGGTCTAGTACATAAGCATTGTTATTCACCTTGGAAATTATCTTGAACGGTCCGGCGCTTCTCGCATGCAACTTCTTTGCGGATCCTGAAGGAAAACGCTCCAGACGGATCCGTACCATTACAAAATCTCCAATTTCAAATTCTTTAGCTCTTCTTTTATGGTCAACCATAAATTTATAATTTGCATTACTTTGTTCAATTTTCTTTTTAATTTTCTTATGTAACTCCTGTAGATGCGATGCAAATGATGATGCTGACTCAGATGTCCTAACTCTAGTGCTCATGGGAATTAAGTCAATGGGCTGGTTGGGGAGGTATCCATACATTATTTCAGCAGGGCTTAGACCCGTAGTTCAGTTCAAAGAGTTGTTGTAGGCAAATTCAGCTATAGGCAACTTAGAGTCCCAGTCCCGAATGTTTTCTCCTACCAAGGCCCTTAAAAGATTTCCTAAACTCCTGTTCACCACTTCGGTTTGACCGTCTGTTTGGGGGTGAAAGGTGGTAGAGAATTGCAGTTTGGTCCCCATTTTATGCCATAATGTCTTCCAAAAATAACTTGTAAATTTTACATCTCGGTCCGACACAATGGTTTTAGGCAACCCGTGAAGTCTCACAATTTCATCAAAGTACAGCTTGGCTATTCTAGAAGCATCAAAAGTTTTGGAGCACGGGAGAAAATGGGTCATCTTAGAAAATCTATCTACCACTACACAGACTGAGTCATGTTTCCTAACGGTCTTGGGTAAACCTAAAACAAAGTCCATGCTGACGTCCTGCCAAGGTTGGTTAGGCACGGGGAGAGGTGTGTAAAGGCCGGTGTTTTGTTTCCGTTGTTTGGCCAACTGACAGGTGTGACACCGCTTTACTAATCTGCTAACGTCCCTCTTAAGACTTGGCCAGTAAAAACGATTTTCAACCGCTGCAATGGTCTTGGCTTGACCAAAGTGACCCGCTAAACCTCCAGCATGTAATTCCCAAACAAGAAATTCTCGAAGCGAAGTTTTGGGAATGCAAAGTTTTTGGGATTTGAATAGGTATCCATCTTCCAGCAGAAAATCCCCTACGATACGCTCATCTCCAGTCGCTAACTTAGAGTAGGTTTCTCCAAAATCGGGACAGTCAGGGTAGTCTTCCTTAAGTCGATCGAAACCTATTACTTCCGTAGTCATCTCTCTGGTAATCATCATTCGACGGCTTAAGGCATCAGCAGCCTTATTTTCCGATCCTGCTTTATGTTTAATGGTATACGAGTATTCTTGCAGGAATTCAACCCATCTTCCATGTCGGGCATTCAGTTTCTTTTATGAATTGATATATCGTAATGCTTCATGGTCTGAAAAGATAACAAATTCTTGAGGAAGCAGGTAATGTCTCCAGTATCTGAGGGACTGAATTATGGCGTAAAATTCCTTATTGTAGGTGGAGTATCGTTGCCTAATGTCATTTAACTTCTCACTGAAGTAGGCAACTGGGTGTCCTTCTTGTGATAATATTCCTCCTATTCTTATGCCAGATGTGTCGCAAGTTACTTCAAAGACTTTCAAAAAGTCGGGTAGACGCATGACTGGCGCTTCAACCATTTTTCGCTTTATCTCCTCAAAAGCCTTGGTGGCTGATGTCGTGCAGTTAAATTCTCCTTTCTTCAAACAATCAGTTATGGGACCCACTATGGTGCTAAAATTTCTGATAAATCTCCTATAAAACGTGGTCAGTCCGTGAAAACTCCTGACATCTCTAATATTCTTAGGTTCAGGCCATTCATTTATTGCTCGCACCTTTTCGGGGTCAGCAGATATGCCTTGGGAAGAAATAATAAATCCAAGAAATGTTACTTGATTTGTTAGGAAAGTGCACTTCTTAGGATTGGCATACATTTGTTCCTCCTTCAAAATTTCACAGACTTGTTTTAGATGATTCAAATGCTGCTCCACCGAACGACTGTAGATCAGGATATCATCGAAGTATACTACAACAAATTTTCCAAGGAAGGGCCTAAGGATTTGAGTCATTACTCTCATAAAAGTGCTAGGTGCGTTACTCAATCCAAAAGGCATTACAGTCCATTCGTACAACCCATCTTTGGTCTTAAATGCGGTCTTCCATTCGTTTCCTGGACGTATCCTAATCTGGTGATAGCCACTTTTAATATCTATTTTCGAAAAGAGCGTGGCTCCAGTCATCATGTCATCTAAACGAGGGATAGGAAAGCGGTACTTGACTGTGATTTTGTTGATAGCACGGCTATCAACACACATTCTCCACGACCCATCCTTCTTAGGGGTAAGAAGGGCGGGGACAGCGCACGGGCTAAGACTTTCCTTAATGAATCCCCGTTGTAGCAACTCGTTCACTTGCTTTTTGAGCTCTTCGTGTTAGTTGGGTTCATTCAGTAGTGGGGTAGGTTAGGTAAAGAGGCCCCAGGGACTAAGTCAATAGCATGTTGGATGTCCCTTAGGGGTGGCAGTTGGTAGGGCAAATCCTCAGGGAAGACATCGGAAAAAGTTTCCAAAAGAGGTTTTACCTCTTTAGGGATTGGTTCTTCTTGATCTACACTTACTTCCCGGGCTACTAGCGCGTAAAGAGGGGCTCCCGACTCCAGTTCCATACTTAGGTCCTTAGCAGTTATCAAGTTCATGCCCGTGTTGGGTTTCAGAGAGTTGGGCTTAACTTCTTCCTTGGTAGACTTAGGTTGAGTGGGTAACAGCTTAATCTTCTTGCCCTCGTGTTCAAACACACAGGTGTTTGATCAGCCATAAATGTGTACATCGTTGTCGAACAACCAAGGGCGGCCAAGGATGATTTGACCCACATCCATCGTCAAAACATCGCACCAGATTTTCTCTTTGTATCCAATGAACTCAATAGGAACGAGACTCCTATCTTTCACCTCTAAAGTGGTTGAGTTGATCCAGGCGACTTTGTAGGGACTTGGGTGTGGTGTGGTCCTTAACTGAAGTTTCGAGATCATAGCAGACGAGACGGCGTTAATACAGCTTCCACTGTCTATGATGACTTTGCAATTCTTGTCTCCAATCTTAGTGAAAGTGTAAAAGATTGAAGTCCTTCGCCAGTCGTCGCTAGGTTTAGGCTGCGAGAAGGCACACCTAACGACCTGCAGATCTAAGTGATTCATCTTTTGAAGACAGTGTATCACAGCAGTATCCTCTTCGTTGAAAAACTCTTCATCATCATCAATGTGGTGAACTAATTCAGCTTCAGGCTCATCCTCTTCTTCCGTTACTTCTTCAATTATAGTGACCTTAAATGGGCTGGAGCATTGAGAAGCAATGTGTCCGTACCCATGGCATCTAAAGCACTTAGTGCCGGCAGTGGTTTTGGGTGTCTCTCGTTCAAGTGTTTTCCCTTTATAGTCTGATCGAGGTTGGGCTTGGCTAGGAGCAGGCCGACTACCAGAGGGTCCAATGAGTTTGTTGTAAGGTTGGCTAGAGGATGACTTGAATGGGTTGGGTCTAGAGTCTTGATTCCTAGTGGCGTGGCTCCTAGATTCTTCCAAGTCTAGCACAAGACTACAGGCAGCTTCATACGTATTTACTCCTCTAGCAAAGAGTTCATTTCTAAGATCTTCGCTTAATCCTGCTCTGAACATGGATAGGAGTTGCGTAGGAGTGGTGGTCTCCTCCCCGTTACAACGAATTAAGAAATCATCAAAAGTTGAGATGTATTCCTTAACGGGTTTACTTCCTTGAGTTAAGCTGTTCCAACGATCTAGTAGTCTTGGGTAGTATGAGGGAGGGAGATATTTTCTTTTCAACTCTTGTTTCATGGTTCCCCAGTCAGCGATAGGGTATTCTCCTCGAGTCTCCCTCATGTGTTCTATGTTCGTCAAGTACTGGTTGGCTCTACCAGTCAACTTCATCTCAGCAAATCTGACTTTCTTCTCTTCCGAAATTTATACCATTGGAAGTAACTGTCCTTCCCTTTAATCCAATCAAGAAAAACTTGGGGTTCTAACGTATCATCAAACGTCGGGGCATCTATCTTAATACTCTTAAGGAGTTGGGTATCGTTGTCCCTCCAAGGCGCGTCACGTCCTACCGGATCTTGAAGGGGTCGGTGATTGGGTCGGTAGTAGTCTCTAGGGGGTCCGTACTCAGTTCGGGCATCTTCGCCATAAGGAGATTGGGGTCTAGAAGGGGTATAGATGGCCGGGTGACCTATCCTTTCGATGTTGTCTAGTCTTTCTACCGTATGACGCTTAAGGTCCACAACACTCGTTTGGGTGTCCCTAATTTGTTGTGACATTGAGCCCAGCTGGCTCACAATCATGTCTAAGGTTGCTTGCATATGTGTGGGATCCATGGTTGGGTGCTAAGGATCACTACGAAGGTTTCTGAGTCCAAGGGCAGCAGCTAATCCCACTAAAAAGCTTGCTGAAATTATAATTACAGCAGCTGGAAAGTTCAGGGCAGCAAGCACAATGAGGGGTGAAGTTACCTAAGTGTTTTCGTAAGGTTCCGGCGTGAAGGCAGCACCTAAACAGTGATCCTAGGTCCACTAACGGGTACTTAACAGCAGCTGAAACAGTGTGGACAGCAGAGATACATCAAGGTGGAGTTGTCCTACACTCTAAGGAATGCTATAAATTCAAAGGCAGCAGGATGACGCTAGCTAAAATGACTTAAATGCTCAGGATATGGTGCAGGAAAAGTAAAGACAGCAGCTAAAACAGAGAATATCTTGAAGCTACGCAATGATATGCATGCAAATTTAGAGCTATAACGAACGGTTAGACCCTAGGATGTTTTTCTAACATGTCATGCATGCCTACCATGCTCTGATACAAAATGATGTGAACCATATGAGATGATAACCACTAGGAGTTATTTCAAGAAATTTAAGAAGAGAAAAGATTAAAGTTTTGCTCCTTTTAAATTTAAAGCTAGCGCATAGAATGGAGTTAAGAATTTGAAAATTTCAACTTTATTAGGTCCAAAGAAATGCAATTGAAATTAACCGAAGCAATTCATTCAAAACTCCAAGAGATTTAGATGCAAAGTACAAGTAACAAAAATCCAACGCTTAACAATGATAATTTCAACTTGAGGGTCGTTTCACTCAACTATTAGTAAGCTTTAGCGGAGAGAAAAGATCCAAATGATGAAGGATATCACCACTAGAGAGAAGGCGCCGAAGAACTTCGTCGGAGGAAAGGTAGCCGGTGGGAATGGATGTCGTAGGTGGCCGTCGAGACTCCAATTGTAATTTGAAAATCGTCGGTCGATGATGCTTGCAAGGATCGGGACAACTCTCTACAAATATTCTTCTACGGTGGTTTCGTCTTCAAATCCTACGTCGAAGCACGGAGATCGTAGGATGTTGATGCTTCCATCGGCGTTGAACACAAGACCCCATTCAAACTCGGGATCTGCCATTCAACATTGAAGAGAATCGGAGAGAGAGGTGTCGTCTTCCCCTCTTCTTGCTGTAGTTTCCCAAGAGGGGGAGTGGGGGGGTGGTCGGCCAAAACAGAGGAGGAGGGGGCGGGTGGATGGGAGGAGGAGAATTGGGTTATGAGAGGGAAGAGGAGAGTTACACAAATCTGAAATTAATTTCAGGATTTGAGTAAATTAGAAGGAAGCAAATTTGAAATTGATTTCAAATTATCAAGAGAATTAAGGGGCAATTAATGGGCATTAATGTGGCCCATTAATTGGAGGGGTCGGCGGGCTCAAGAGAGAGAGGGAGGGAGTGATTTCAAAATCTGAAATTAACTTCAGGTTTTGAATGAAAATATGGGGGGAATTAATTTGAAATTGATTTCAAATTAGTGGGTAATCAATGCATTAATTGGTGCATTGAATGGGGCTTCACCTAGGGTGAGGCCGGCGGCTTCAAGAGGAGGAAATTGGTGAGGGAGCAATTGATTAGCTTCCAAATTAGCACAGGAGGTTTAAGAAAGATTGGGATGAAATCCGTTTGAATTTGAATTTCATCATGAAAACGGATTTAAAACTTTCCTAGTTTGGAATTTCCAAAATTGGAAAGTTTTTGAAATTCAAATTTTGAATTTTCAAAATTGGAATTCGTGGTGAAGGGGGGGGGGGGGGGAATGAGGCCGATGGTTGAGGCTTACCGACGGATGGTGGAAGGTGGGGTGGCCGGCGGCTAAGAGGGGCCTAGGGCCGGCGGGTTTGGGAGAAGGAAGGAGAGCGGGATGAAGGGATAAACCACGAGCCACGGACTCTTCCAATGACTGGTGGGTATTGCTTTCGCCCTCACCTTGGACTTTTTTCTCTCACTTCTCTCTAGCTCTCATGCAAGAAGAGTAAGAAGAAACAAAATCAAATTTTCATTCAATAATTCATTTTGCTCCAAATAATACATAAGACCACTATATATAGGTCTCAACTCATACAATGAGAAAATACGAAATTGCCCTCTGGGCTACAATAACAAAGTAACTCCCCACAGGGATAAAAATGGAAAGACTGCAAATAAAATAAGATAATAATAAAATACATCATGACATCTAATATCAAAAGTAGAGGTGCTGAATCGTGGCCGTCGATCTGCGGTTTCGCCGGCGATAAACATGTCGGTAGCGTCTGTCAATGTCCTCATCATCCCTTCACCTGGACAACCCCTTTTATCCATATTATCCACCACCACCATCTCAGGCAGGCCTGTCCACATATCAATAGCCTTCATACATAGCCTCTCTACTACCCACCTCTACCACAGGCATATCATGCGGGACCTTTTACATCAACCATGCAGAGGGCTGAGGGCAGTTCAGAGGGTTCAAACAAGCACATGCACATTAAGCCAGATGGTGACACGTAAGTATGCATTTAAATAGAATCTTTTAGTATAGTCAATTTGCTCTAACGTATAATATTTACTTAATGGTTTAAGCCCTCTAGACAGACAAAGCATAACATTAAGTATATCATAAGGAACCAGTATAATGCTGCCTATATATCATGGAAGAAAATACCGCCAGAAGTCTGTGATATGTGGTTCCATGAGTTTGTAGTAAAGAAACACTAATGTAGTTGTTGCATTTACTTCAACTATATTTTTGAATCAACTCAATTTTTTTATTCTCTACAGAAAGATTTTAAGTGGCTAGCTCAATACAATGAAATGATAGAAAGACTTTAGAGAAGAGAGGGTTAGCTCACCTGCGAGATATGTTTACAGATATTCGAAAGTCGGGTGAGTGACTTCAAGAATTGGTGAGAATTTGGGCTGATCTGAACCGAGCAGGGGAAACCTTAATTATGCTTGGAGGGGAACAAAACAAACAAAATTAGGCTTCAGATTGTGGGGCATGGGTAGATCCCTCCATACAAGAGGTTCAGTTCCGCATATCAACCATATATGTTGTTTGGTAAAATTTCTAGGTTAAGTATAACATAGTCATTAACATTTGAAGAAACAAGCACTTGGACCGGAACCCACTCTGTTGGAAATACATACACAGACACATTAATGTCAGGAGGATCAGCAATGAGTAGATCGGAGATTTAGGAAAGCCTAAGTACTATAATTTTCATTGAAATTAAGTATTTAAGTTATTTATATATTTTATATTTCAGGAGAACTACATAAGACTATGTGATGCACAAACTCAAGCTTTTGTGGTGAGGAATCCTCTGTGAAATCTACACAGGCTTTAGAGAATAATTTGTGGTCCCAAGCTAATGGAGGATGCATCATGGGAGAGTATGAATTTGGCTCACAAACATATGCATATGAAGCTCATTCATCTACTTCAACATCCTTTACGGCAACAAATTGAGGAATTAATCAATTGAAGGTTTGTCGGCCTAATAGAAGAATTACAGATGATGCAACAAATTCCAGCGGACATGCAATCGCAACAAGCTAATATGCAAGCTAAGTAATGGGCATTCATGGAACAACACTGCTAGCAGCAGCCTAAGGAGGCTGAGGAGAGTGAGGAGGGAACGAATGAGTAGTAGATGGATTTTTTCATATTTTTTTGTCGATAAATGTACTTGTTAAGACATTTTTTTTTCAATAATTTATAGACTTTATCTAAAAATTGTGATTGTTTATTTTATTTGAGGTTTTATTAATGCAAACTTGGTTTTTATGTGTGAGTAATTCATTAGTGCTAAATGCTTATTCCGTAATGATGTATTGTGTAGGTGTATGAAAAAAAATATGTTGAAAGGAATGCTATCTTTTTTTTTATAGGCCTGCAGGTTTCTAACAAATTTTTAATGAAATTTATGTTGGAAAATAATTTCTAACAAAATAATGAGCAAAAATAGCCGCCGGAAATTCTAGAGGATCTTCCGACAAAATTAGCGTCGAAAATTCCGACAGCTCACCAACTGAAGATAATGTTGAAATTTCTGGCGTCTACATTTTCGATAGTTAACCACTGGAAATTTCGGTAAAAATTTTCATCGAAGAAACATCGAGAGTTCTAGTGAAAAGAATTTATTGCATTTCCGGTGAAAAATCCACCGAAAACATCGAAGGTAAATCATTTGCGATATTTTTCCTTTCCACCGGTATCTCTCCTTCAGATAATTCATTGGAAATCCGCCGAATATTATTTCAGAAAAAAACAATTTACGCTAAAAATTGTTTCCTAAGCGCATTTTACCAGCTAGTTAGTTGTCGTCGAAAATTCATCAAAAAATAAGATTTCTGACGGATTTTGAGCTCTTTCAAAAAGATATTTCCGCCAATAAATGCCCACTTTCTTATAGGGGTGTCCATTTCGGGTAACGGGTCGGGTTCCGGTCGAACCCGGAACTGACCCGGAACTATTCGGGATTGGGTCAACCCAACCCGTTTTTGCAAACGGGTCAATTTTCTGGACTCGAACCCGGCCCGCTTCGGGTTCAGGTCAACCCGACCCGACCCGCTACGGTGCAGGCAAAGCGAGGTAGGCGATTGGGTGCAGTCAATGCCGCACGCGAATCGGTCCTCCGGCTATCCGGCAGCGGAGGACGACAGCGGCCGCCAGCGAGGCAGCGGCAGGCGGAGTGACTAGGGCAGGTGACACTTAAGCAGACGAGGCAGCCAAGACAGGCAACGCGGGGCAGCGGGGGCAGATGGGTTTTCCGGGTCATTCCCGGATCAACCCGAACTGGTTTTGCAAACGGGTCAGTTTTCCGAACCTGAACCTGACCCGCTTCGGGTTCGGTCAACCCAAACCCGAAATTTTTGGGTCGGGTTCGGATCGGGTTTTTGGGTCGGGTCCAATATTGACACCCCTAAGTGTAAAGGCATGCCTAACAAGCATAATTGACTGATTTCGCCAACCAACTTCACTTTTTTTAAACATGCATTTTTGAACATGATGTTTTCAAGTAATTTGAGCATGACAAATATGAAAGCCAAACACGACAAATGCTGAAAAAAGTAATGATCTGTTGATATCCTGAAACTCATAAAAGCAATCTCAACATCTAAAACAAGTTACATGCTCATGAACAAAGATCCTGCAATAAATCACAAAGTTCAAACAACGACATTATGTTCATTTTAAATACTTAACACCCAGATATCCAACCCCTCAAAAATTCAAATATCTATTCCAAATTTTTCAAACAATTATATACGAGAAGTTGAGTGGAGAGGCAATCTTATATGTAGCTTTTAAGACAATCAAAGAACAAAGGCATACTGCTAGAAAACAACGTTGGGTTTTAATTAGCTAACATATGAAGCAATTGCTCAAAAAAAAAAAATATATTGACCTCCAAGACTTCATCAAACTCAACAAGGCTCTTTCTTATTCCAAAAAAGTATCTCTCTGCATTTACTTGAAGGTCCAAAAGCTGTAATTATGTAAACAAAATGATCTTAGCAAAAATTATTCATGATAATTACCAACAGAAGCAACAACAACAATAGCATTCATAACAAGGAAAAAATTTTATAAGAAGACCTGTTTTACAACTGCACGACCCTCAATTGGTATGTCCTCATTATCTGTTATCTTTGATATGAGCTTCACAGCCCACTCCGTATCAAAATTGAACTTCTGAAACATCTCATCCTGTAAACTGTTAAATGAAATGTTAATTTATTGATTCATCTAAAAGAAAAAAAAATGTCACGGAATACACAGACTTTACAAACAAAAATTCAGTTAATAATCAATGCTTCATACGAGAATAATCTTAAGGATGAAGCTAACGCAACAATATCCAAGAAAAAATAACCAACTGAAAACTCATATCATGAAAAAGAAATTACACTAAATTAGAAGTGTCACAGATCCATGGCTCAACAAACTCTTTCAGCTAGAACAAGGATAAAAGAAACATCATGTCGAAAGACCACTCCACATTCTCCAAAATGTCTTAAAGGATCAAAATGAGCTAAGTATTGATATCGGGTCAGGAAAAAGCTTAACATATGGATACATAAAAAGAACTCTCGAAAGGTCATTCAACATGACAAACAAATGAAGCGTGCTCTATTTGTAAATTACACTAATTAGGGAATAAATGCTGTGCCCATGTTTGTCCAACCGCCGATTTGAGACCTTAAAGCAAAGACACATAATTAAAACTCAAAATTGTAGCTATGATCCATGCTTAAAACTCACGACTGCAAACAAGCAAGTCATTATCCCTCCACCCCCCCAATTGGGGATTTTTTTTTACCTCCATTATAATTTTGGCTAGTAGTTCGAAGTTGTGCATAGGATTGTCCAATCGCATCAGTTTGAGACCTCAAAAGTCTCAAAAATGAATTGAGTATTGATGATGTTTGATCAAGAAAAAGCTCATTGCAGGCTAACAAGTGAATGCATCAAACGAACTCTTGAAAAGCATCAACATGACAAACAACCACAGCGTACTCTAGACATTCATAACACTCATTGGGCGGGAATTTTTTACCACCATTTTCTACCTTGTAGTTCAAATGCATTCTCAAATTTGCTCAATCGCATCAACTTGCAACTCCAAAGGACCCGTATTAACACTCTCAAATGTGGCCGCTAACTAACGCTACATTGTACCTCCCCACCCAAAAAATAGTCAACCCTGGCATACACTATCTCGGGAGCGACAAGGTGTTGTTGAGGCTTTCATGTGACTTGCCCAACCTTGCGAGCTTGGGATACCTGTTGACTCCCCAACAAGGCCTACTCAACTCTCAAAATTAAAGTAGCTAGCATTGTTAGTCCTGCATCATAAGTTTTGTGATTTTGGCTTCATCCTTTATCAATAAAAAGGGGTTCGAGAAAGCGAGTTATGGAAAACTATGGGAGACGAAAAATAACAACAAAAAAATTTCATGAAGTGAGCCTCATAATAAGGTGATTCTCAAAAAATAATATTTTAAGATTTCTCTTTCTCGCCTCAATTTTGTCAATTGAAGCTCGTGGGGATGATGGAGAATTCTTTCTTTTCAATAGATTTGAAATATTTTGTAATCAAGCATGGTACAAAAACTAATTATTATCCTGAAAGACAAAAAAATTATTTCGCTATGGACTCAAAAATAAACTTACATTTTATCTTAAAATGCTTAGAGATTTACACCTACACAGTCACAATATGTATGATTGAATAAGATTTATTTTTATTCCGGGTACATGTTGCTCACCACAATAGTTAATTACATCCCAAGTATATTTGGCATTTGGGAAAATTGTAATTACAATAATGATTTATATTTTTTTTATCAAAATATTGGGTAACTTTTTTATATAATTTCAAGAATTTCATTTAAAAATTTGGTCTTTAGAATTTCAATGCTAAAGGGATCAATTTAGAATTAATTTTGAATAAATTCAAGGGGAAAATATAAGAGTATTTGATTCTAAAAAGCTCAAAGGTATTTATTATTATATATGTTGGGCCTTATATTTTAAGATTGAATTTATATATAAGATGATAAATTTCATTTAGATATTGAGTTTTATATTCCAACAAAACAAGATTCACAAAATGTGAATGAGAGGACTTATGATGTAATTGAGAACATCAATAGATAGTAACTCAAACATATTGCACGGAACTTAAAAACTTGAAATCTCACATGGGATTAAATAAACCCAATATTTGGTACTACAAAACTTCCTATAATTAACGGCTAGTTAAACCTGACTAAGCACTTTTAAAACGATTCAGATTTCATCTAAATGCATGTGCAAGATAGGCTTAACTGCATTGATTTTAGGAATGAGTTACTAGTTCAAGTAAGATCATAGCTGCCAATGGCGCAAAATTGCGCGCGCAATGGTGCACGGCGCGGCGCAGCGCACCTATGGCGCCATGTTCATGGCGAGGCGTATGTGTTTAAAATAGCGCGCTATTTGCGCCACGTGTGAGCCATGGCGCATTGCGCATGGCGCATTGCGCATGGCGCATTGCACACGGCGCAAAATAACGCGCCAAATTGTTTTTAAATTTTTGTATACTTATGAATATTTTTTATATTTAAAAATATATCTATATTTTAAGATAAACGACTATTCATTGCCCTAATTTCATGAAAGATTTTCTGTTTGTTGCATCCACGGAACACATCCCGCAGTCCCTAAGTCGAGGTCGCTGAATCTATCCCGAAGTCGAAGGTTCTGTTTTCTATTTGCTGCATTCGCTACTTCCGCCGAATCCAGCCGAATCTATCCCGAAGTTGAAGTCGTTGTTTTCGCCGAATCGTCCCGCAGAGCAGTGCTTCTGCCAAATCTGACTGACTCTGATTTGCAACCTCTGTATGTTCCAATAAAAAATCTTACCAGCTGACTATGATTTGCAACCTCCGTCTGTTCCACACAGCTTTGTTGTTTTGCACGACTATTTCTTACAAGAATTTACAACTTAACAGGTATGCTCGGTACCGTTAGGTACATGCTCGGTACCGCTAAGTAAATGCTCGGCAATCATTAAAAAAGCGGACGAGGCGTCCGCATTGAGTCACGCCTCAAGTCGAGGCAGAAGTCATGCGTATTGGGGCTTACGCCTCGAACCATCCAGCGAAGCCTACGATTTTTTCGCATGAGGCGTACGCATTAGAGCGTAACGCCTCGAGGCAGTATGAGGCACCGCCTCGAAATTTTTTCTTCGGTATATATGTAAATACGACACAGCCGATTCGTGTTCGTGTATTCGCGCATTGGATTAGGGCTTCCTGTGAGAATTGAAAGGCGAACTAGAGGCGAAGCCGTGAGGGAAAGAGACGAAGCTGTGAGGGAAGGAGACGAAGACGTGAGTGTAGGAGACGAAGTTGGAAGGAGACGACGCAGGGAAAGAAACGAAGCCGAAGTTGTGAGTGCAGGAAACGTTCAGGCATCGATTAGGTCGGAAGAGCAGGTACGCGGTGTTGTGGCATTGACTTTGACGTGCAGTAACGAAAGCTTGAATAACTCCTTATTTGGCTTTCTTTCATTCGTCCGATCAGTACATGCTCGGTACCGAGAAGGTACAAGCTCGGTACCGCTCAGTACAAGCTCGGCACCGCTCAGTACATGCTAGGTACCGCTCAATACCGAGTGTACCGAGCAAGTACAGGCTCGGTACAGAGCGGTACATGCTCGGTACTGAGTATTATATGCTCGGTATTGAGCGGTACATGCTCGGTACTGAGTATTATATGCTCGGTACTGAGTATTATATGCTCGGTACTGAGTGGTACATGCTCGGTACTGAGTATTATATGCTCGGTACTGAGCGGTACATGCTCGGTACCGAGTAGTACATGCTCGGTACTGAGTATTATATGCTCGGTACTGAGTATTATATGCTCGGTACTGAGCAGTACATGTTCGGTACTGAGTGATACATGCTCGGTACACTCGGTATTGAGCATATACAACAAACAGAATTTCAAAATTACTCTTATAATATAATTTTGTTCCGGGGGTGCTGCCCCCGGAAACCCCCGCAGGGGGCAGCGCCCCCTTGGACCCCCGGCAGACTGGTATATTTTTTTATACATGTTGTTTTATTATTAGTGATGTAAATAATTGTTAAAATATGTCATATTGTTAGCAATGACTAGTGGCAGGAAATATGGAACTCAAGTTGAAGTGTCAGGCGAAGGTGCAAAGAAGGGATATGTTTACATGAAATGTAATTTCTGTGAGAAACGCATAACTGGTGGCGTCAAGAGATTGAAGGATCATCTAGCCTGCACTCATGTCAATGTGGGACCATGTGCAAAAGTTCCTGATGAGGTGAAAAAAGAATGTACAAATTATTTAAAGAAGTTTGCCACCACAAAGGAGGTCACACAAAGAAATATGGAAGAGATGAAAGGAAACTCTTCTTACTATGGATCACAACATGAAGGTTCCAGTACTGAAAGCCATCTAGTTTCTTCTGATCGAGGCAGTCGGGGGCCCATGGATAGATTTATGCTAAATATTGATAACGATGAAAACATAAATACTCAGGATATTCAGCCTCCAACAACTACAAAAGAACTCAGGAACAGAGTTTGTTTGGATATCGCCAGATTCATCTATGAAAATGGGATTCCATTTAATGTTGTTAGGAGTCCGTCGTGGATCAATATGTTACGATCTGTTGGAAGCTATGGAAGAGGATTACAACTTCCAAGCATGTATGAGCTGAGGACTTGGATGCTGAATGAGGAGGTTAAGACAACTTCAAAAATGGTGGATGATATTAAGAAGACTTAGATTGAGACAGGAGTGACAATAATGTCAGATGGTTGGTCAGATATTCGACATAGAAGTATTATTAATTTCTTGGTCAACAATCCATATGGAACAGTTTTTCTCAAATCAATAGATGCTTCAAGCTTTGTAAAGGATGCACAATTATTGTTTGAAATGTTGGATGAAGTTGTGGAGGAAGTGGGAGATGCCTTAGTAGTACAGGTTGTTACTGATAATGCAAGTGCATACAAAGCTGCAGGAAGAATGTTAATGGAGAAGAGACCTCACCTTTACTGGACTCCTTGTGCTGCACATTGTATTGACTTGATGCTTGAGAGGTTGGGATAGTTGCCTCAACATAAATCAGCCATATTGAAGGCCAAATTCGCCAGTAAGTTTATATACAATCATTCTTGGGTACTCAGCTTGATGAGAAAATTCACTGACAAGGAAATTATTAGACCTGCTGTTACAAGATTTGCTACTGCATATTTAACATTGCAGAGATTCAAGGAGTTAAGACAACCTTTGGAAGCAATATTTGCTTCTGAAGAGTGGATAAAAGTTCATGGGCCAAAAAACAAGAAGGAAAACATGTTAAAAAGATTGTTATGAAAGACGATTCATTTTGGCGCAGTACAAATTATAATTTGAAGACAACAGAACCATTAGTAAAGGTGCTTAGAATGGTTGATGGTGAGAGGGCCCCGGCTATGGGATTTATTTATGAAGCAATGAATAGGGCTAAAGAAGACATTGCAAAAGAATTGGGAGGTCAAGAAAGTGCCTACAAAGAAATATGGGATATTATAGATGAAAAGTGGGATCGACAATTACACCAACACTTACATGCTGCTGCATATTATTTAAATCCCCAATTTCATTATGATAAGGATTTTCATGTTGATAAAGAGGTGAAAACTGGTTTGTATGCATGTATGGACAGACTTATTTCTGAAGAAGACTACCTCAAAGTGAATGATCAACTTGAGGATTTTCATTTGAAGAAGGGAATGTTTGGATTTAGAGCAGCACAAGCATGCTATAAAACACGATCTCCTGGTATGTTTATAGTTTGAGTATTTATAATTTTAATGTTAATATTTATATTCAAGTCTTTTACTTCAACCAATATTCATAAAATATTATGTTTATCTTCATATAGAACGTTGGTGGGCTCAGTTTGAAGATGATGTTCCTGAATTGAAAACTTTTGCAGTTAAAGTTCTTAGCCTAACATGTTCGGCTTCTGCATGCGAGCGTAATTGGAGTATCTTCAATCAAATTCATACAAAGAGAAGAAATCGATTGGCGGCAGATCGAATGAACAAACTAGTTTATGTTATGTTTAACAAAAAACTAAAAGATAGACATCTCAAATTGCAAAATCAAGGAAATATTGAGAATGAAATCGACCCTTTGCTTGTTGATGAATTACAATCTGATGATAAATGGGTTACTCCTAAAAATGCTGATGTATCTGAAGTTGAAGCAGAAGGAGAAAGTAATGTCAATGAAGAAGACAATCAAGCGACTACCCAAATATATAAAAGAAAGAAACAAAGTGAGATTGGAGCTTCAAAAAAATTTAAAGGTATTCTTAAATATAATGAATTATTTTGTATGTTACTATTGTTTCATTTTAGACCTAATGAAATATTAACTGATATAGGAGACAAAGAAAAAAATATTATAGATGAAGAAGAGTTGGAGGATGACTTTGACATTAATTATGAAGATTCTTCTGAAGACAATCAAAGTGATGATGAGCCTGCTTTGGGTCTTGATCCTAAGGAAATGTTTTATTTTTAAGTGAGTTTATTTTAAATCTCGTATTCCAGTAATATTATCTTAAAACAAATCTTCAAATTCATAGTTTACATAATATTTTATTATTTTTTGTCATTATTTATAATTTTAAATTAATTTTTTTAAATCATTTTGAGGCTTACGCCTCGATCCGCCTCGAGGCTTACGCCTCGCCTCGCTTAGAAAAAATGCCTCGATTCCCGATTTCGCCTTTTAAAACCTTGATGCTCGGTACCGCTATGTATATGATGGATATCGTTCGGTACCGCTAGTTACTTGCTCTGTACCGCTCGGTACAGCTCGTTACAACTAGGTACCAGCTCGGTACAACTAGGTACACGCTCGGTACACACTCGGTATTGCTAAGTACATGCATGATACCGCTCGGTACCACTATGTAAATGCTCAGTACCGCTCGGTATCGCTCAATACATGCTCGGTACCGCTCAGTACATGCTCGGTACCGAACCAGTACCGCTCGGTACTGAGGGGTACAAGCTCGGTACTGAGCGGTACATGCTCGGTACTGAGCGGTACATGCTCGGTACTGAGCGGTACATGCTCGGTACTGAGCGGTACATTTTTCATTTACGCAATTCTGTGTCCGTGAGGCTTACGCCTCAGACCGCCTCGAGGCTTACGCCTCGCCTCACGGACGAAAACCGCCTCGAGGCTTATTTACGCAATTTTAAACCTTGCTCTCAAATGAATCAGCTACAAGTTTATCCATGAGATGGTATAATCATAATTTTATCTCAGGATTTGTTAACTTATTTTCTGCATATTGAAACTAAGATTCAAAAAGTAATCTATTGTATATAAGTGATGATGAAATTGCAGCTCCCACTTTTCATTAATAATTTCTCAAATTTTTATATAGCTACCCTCTTCTCCTCTTAAGTTACGAGCATCAAATCCTTTATTTCACCAATTTCTTTATATATAAAACTCATTGCGTGCTTCTCAACATATAACATCCTCAAAACTTGCATTAATGACATAGTTATAATATCATAACGCCCACTCCGTCAAAATCTATCATTCAAAACAATCTTCCTAACTTCTTTCCTCTTAGGTCTTCTTGCCCAAGCATAACTCAATCACTGTGTTGTAGGGGTGCAAATGAGTCGAGTCGAGTCGAGTCGAGCTCAAGTCAAGCCAAACTCGAGCTCGACTTATGAGCCAAATCCCGAGCTCGAACTAGAGCTCAAACTCGAGTCTAGCTTAGAGGCAAGTTCGAGCTGCGCTCGTGCCTCTAAAATGAGCTCATCGAGCAGGTCGATTTCACAGTTCGAGCTTGATTTCACTCCTCTTCTGCCCTGCATCGTGTGTCCGAGCTCTGATTTCGCTTCCAAGCCTGCTAGCAATTTCACTTTCCCACCTTATGATCCCGCTTTCATGCCCCCCGCAATTTCATGTTTGAGCCTGCATCCTAGCCCACATCCCACCCCCCTTGATTTCGGGTTCGAGCCTGCTCACGAGTAATCGAGAGTCGAGACGAGCATCAACTGGATCGAACTCGAGCTCGATAACCCAACGGGCTTGAAATTCTGCTCGAGCTCGATAATCCAACGGGCTCAAAATTCTGTACGAGCTCGAGCTCGAAACTCGATAAGCTTGGCTCGCAAGCTCGTTAACAAGTCAAGCTCAAGATGACTTGGTTCACTTGCACCCCTACTGTGTTGAAATAAACATAGTCTCCAATGGCTGCCTCGCCTCCAACATGCTTTGCAAAGTCAATAAGCAATCACAAATCTTATTGCTACAAGCTTCAATATTTCTTTCTACGAAAATTTTCTCATAAATGTCAAAACCCAAGAATGTTTGTATATAAATTTACTTATTCTTATTGCTTTAATCAATGTAATCTTATGTCCCCAAAATTTTCAATGATTAGGTCTATGCAATGAGCGACACATGGTATCCAATATAAGAGTTTCCTCTTTTTTTATATGTTCTGCACTTGTTGCCCTATAAGCAGCAGCATCAACATTAGTTGTCACCACTTGAACAACCAAGTACCCTCCAATCTCATCAAAAACATCACTATGTACTCCAAAAAGAAACTCGTCATCTTTTACCTGATTAGATGCCTCAATAAACTTCAAGAATATAAGAGTTACAGATTATTAGATTTATCAAACTTATATATTTTGTATCTAACCATCCATCAGACATGATAATTACCCTTGTCTGGCTCCAAGTCCTCTTAATTTCATCGGCTTATTTTTTTTTGTGTTTGTCAGCTCCTTTAAAACACATCCTCAAATCATACATAGACGAGGGTTTCAACCCTCTCCCATAGATTTCAACGAAACGAATCATGTTGCAATCAACAAAGAAGGTTACAATGTTAAAAGGAATAGCATTTTCATTAAAAAAATGTTAATATTCATACAACCACGTTTTGTGATACAGAAGGCCTATCTCCCTATCAATCCTCTACCAAGTTCGTCAAGTATTGATCTATAAGCCTTTTACACCCCTACAGAACATGGGTTACACTAAGGATGATAAGCCCCAACCAATACGCTTGTTATAAGAGTACAAGACAACATCAACTCTATCATCAAACTGTCCCTGCATCAGATGCTTCTACGTTGTTGAGTTATTCATGTATGTTTTAGTTTCCCCCTTCATGAAAACCAAGTACTTCAGCATATAGTGGCACATTCTTATAGGATCTGAATAGTTGCTCTTTCATCCTAGCTACACACCCTTCAACACCTTCTTATAGTAATTACATGTCAAGTAAACATATATTTTCGCTGCCTCTCACATCAACTTGAATGCTATATTTCTATGTCGAGCCCTATAACCCAGCATGATTTTTTAACCAAATTTTATGAAGCCCAAGATTGGCACAAATGATATGAAGTTGTGAGAAATAATTGTATTTAAGCAAATTTAAACAAGTATTAAAAAAAATATACTTACACAACCAAAATCAGACAAGTAAATAAAAAGTATTGAGTTTCAAAAAATAAAAAAATAAAAAAAAAAAAGTTGAAAGAGGAAAGATTACTTAGGGAGAAAAAAAGGTTGGTGATAGAGTAAAAGGTGGCAACAACATCAGGTGTCCAGGAGTTTACCAGCGGCAACTAAAGAGAGCTGGCAGCACAAGAGGAGCGGTGAAGTTTACTTCTTTCCATTCAACACTTTGATCGCACGAGGAAGGCACGAGAAGAGTTGTTGTTTTGGTCTGGTATGAAATTAGGAATTTTAAGTAGAAATTGATTTTTTAAGAAAATAATTTGCTTGAGATGTGCGCCTCAAGCCAAAGAAGCAAGGTGTGTCTCATCCAATCTAAGGTGTACGCCTTATGATCATGCCTCGAGACGTTTAAAGAAAAATTGCACAAAGGAATGCCTTAAGGCGCGCCTCTTACAACACAATTTTAAATAGTGAATGATACAATTGCGGTTTAATTGAGTCAACTGTTGTTGATTTAAAAAATGTCATTGATAAGGATGTAGAGGTAGATCATAAGAGAAGTTTTGATAATAATGACAAGGACGAGGATGCTGAATATAATTTATTAGATGATTGTGAGAAATTTATAAATAATGGAGGATGAGTTGTGTGAAAGCAATGTAGATCATTTTATTGAATCCATGGGTACTGTAGTTGTCAGAAATGAGAAGATTAAGATATATAATGAAAACATAAATTAAATGTTGAAGAAGAAATATTATAAAGTTGACTGCATGAATTTTAATGATGAAGCAAGTATTCATAATAGTGGCAAGGATGACAAAAAATGGCCAATTTTGAATCCAAGATTGAGAATCAAAATATTTAAGTATGAACATCTTTTGGTAGTAAAGAATTTAAAGAAGTCATATTGATTTGATCAATTACAAGGGAAAAACCAATAAAGTTATTAAAAAATGATAAAAAGAAAACGCATAATTATTTGCAAGAGGCCTAATTATTTTTTTATCTTATAAATTTCAAAGTATGAGGGAAGGTTGTTACATGAGCACATATATTCATGAAATTATCATAAATAGACTTTAACATCTACAATTATAGCAAAGTAAATTACGAATAAAATTAGAATTAATCTAAAATTTAAGTCTAAATTATTTAGAAAATAAGTAGTTGATGAGTTGAAGTTGCATGTTTTAAAGTCACAAGCAATGATATTGTAATGTCATATCCAATGACAATATTTTTATAATAAGGAATTTGGAGTTTTGTAACTAATCAATGTTTAAAATTGCGTATTCGGGTATTGAGGCGTTTTTCATTCGTGAGGCGAGGCGTAAGCCTCAAGGCGTTTTGAGGCGTAAGCCTCAAAATCAAAAGATTGCGTAAACATAAAATAATAAATTTTTTATATACTACTTAGTGAATAATATAAAACATAAAAAAACATAAGATATGAAGTAAAATCAAAATATCTCAATAATAAGACAACATGAAATCTAGTTCAACTCAAAATTCTATCTTTTCCAAATCCCAGTATTTTTTTCATTAACATATAATTCCAATTTCCAAAATTAAATAGCAATGACATATCACATAAGAATTCATAAGTCATCAACACTATCATCACTAAGGGGTTCTTCATTTGAATCATCATTAAGGTGAACTGCTCTCTCCCCTTCCTTCTCTCCTATAGAGTCCAATGTTGGGCATTTACTTCAAGATTTATGTAAGTTTTAATATATATAGCGTGAGGCGTAAGCCTCATGCTAGTGAGGCGAGGCGGGCCTCAACCAAGTTGAGGCGCAAGCCTCATAAAAAAAACTCGAGGCGTAAGCATCGAGGCGTTTTTTACTGGAATTGCGCAAAGGCGGGCCTCAAGGCGAGCCTCATATTGCGCAATTTTAAACCATGTAACTAATGACAATATTTTTGAAGCAAGGGTCTTGGAGTTTTGTATGAACTTCCATTTAGACTTCGCATAATTATTCAGAACTATCTTAATTTTCTCTCGGTTCATTTTTTACTTTGCATAATTATTCAGAACTATCTTAATTTTCTCTTGGTTAATTTCTTCTGTATTTTTTTTCCCATAAAAACTATTTTCGATCTTGCAATCTTACTTTTCTAATTTGCATTTTCAAGTGTTACGGAAGTTTTCTGTCGATTTGAGTGAAAATATCTATTTATACAGCTTAAACTTGAATATCTTTGCATTCTGCTTTAAGCTAACCTGCATGCAATGACTTAACCAATCTATGTTAAAAAATTGATGTCATATATAATCAGAAAAAAATATAAAACATGATAATTGAGTTGTCTACCTTACACAACTCAGTTAAATTTATAAGAATGGCTTGAGGTTTTTTAAGTTTTGGCTTATGATGCATCTAAAGAGCTTTACTTTGGAGCTCATCCTACTGGTTCATCGTTCCTTTGTTGTATCCCATAGGCCTACATAACATTCTAAAACTACAAAAAAAGTTACATTTAAAAAGAAAGAAAGAAAGGTGCATTTCCCCGCAAAATAAATGTCATGTAGCTTGCAAGATATATTCATACATCAAATCACATATTGCTTAGCACTTAGGTCAAGCTAATTTTAATCCCTATTGGTCATGCCTACTCGGAGCTTTAGCATATAAAGTAACACCTTCAAGCAAAAGCAACTATATGATAGTTTTTTAATTTTGTTTACCCTTTTGGATATGACCACCTTCATTGAAGAATAGATATCTCCACCCTGACACCACAGCACAAACAATCATTACATAACAAACATTACAACCACATGTACAAAAAATTAAATCCTAATCCTAGGATGCCCAAAGGCTGTACATATATTATTTGGTGTCTTGTCTATCTATCATGCTTTTATTTAATATGTTGTTCCATTCTGGAACAGAAAGAGATTTAACTTATTTTATGGATGGTTTCACTTTAAGTTCATTGTGAATTAAGATTTTTTATCTAAATGTTTTTTAGAGTTTTGTATTTTTAATGCGTTATAAAAAACCAATGGAATGTCTACTATTTGCTTTGAGATAAGCATGTTATTCAAGGTGTTCTAAGATCCAATGACAAATATATTCCACATTTTGGGGTGAAATAAAATATCATTGCATCAAAGAAAAACTTGAGTTATTTTTAAGATTTTTTAATAATCCTCTTAATATTTGGTTAAGAGATAAATAGAAATTTGTTTAATTTGGACTCAGCAAATTTGACTAAAATTTTACCAAGGACTTGATGAAATTCTCCTAATTGGCATAAAGGAATTTTAGAATAAAAGCTCATAAAAGAGACTTGAATGTTTTGGATTTCATTTTAGATGAAGAATAAAATCGCTTATTTGGGCTAAGTGACAGAAATTTAGAGTTAAGGTCTAAATAGACAACTTATCTAATTAATTAGGTCAAGAAGGTGGGCTTCAGTTTTAAGGCCAAAGGAAAATAGAGCTCTAATTTGATTTGAGTCAAATAGGAAAGGTTATTAGGATTTGGTCCAACAAAATGCTAACAAATGCATTCACTCTCTTGGTATTGGGTCCGAGCAAATGAATAGAAATATATATATATATATAATAAATATATATATATAAATATAATATATTATAATATATATATATAGAAAAGGATAAAATGTGTACCTAAACTCTTTGTGAGAGATCAAAATGGTCCCCAACTTTTTTGAGAAACTAATTTGGTCCCTCAACTCCTTAAAAAAGTGCATTTTTTGTCCTAACATCAAATTTTGGGAGTAATAGTGTTAAATCAAGGGGTCTTTTGTCATTTTTTAATTATATATTTATTAAATATATTTTTCAAGTAATAGTATTTTTTTTAATTATAAAACATTCCTTTAATAAAAAAATTATTAATAATACTAGTTTGTAATAATCATAAAAAATTAGAATTATAAATAAATTTTTAAATTAAAACTTGAATTATTAAAATTTTTAATAAAAGAAATATTTAATAATTAAAAAAATTACTATTATTTGAAAATTACATTTAATAAATTATATAATTTAAAAAATGACTAAAATACCCCTTGATTTAATATCATTAACTTCAAATTTTAATTTTAGGACCAAAAATGTTCCTTTTTAAGGAATTGAGGAACCAATTTGGTCCATCAAAAGAGTTGGGGACTACTTTTATCCATCACAAAAAATTGAGGGACCATTTTGATCCTAATATATATATATATATATATAAATATATATATATATATATAATATATATATATATATATATTTCAACAGCTTTGGGAACAAGGAAACATAAAGAACTCTATAGCTTTGAGATCAAAGAAAGAAAAGTTAGATGACTTTGTGCCAGATAATACAATTATTCAAATTGGGTACAAGAAGATTATCAAGATTAGAAAATTTTTTGGTCTCCAACTTAAAGGCTAAGAAGTTATGGAATTCCTTATAGCTTTTAAGCTATAGGAGAACGGAGCATTTGCTTAATTGGGCTAAAACAAATATGATCGAAGTTTTTTTAATTTGGTTTATAGTGTTAGGACTACAAGTCAAAGGATCTTAGAATTTGCAAGTTTAAGGATATAGGTTCCATTTACTTAATTTGGATTAAGCAAATATGGAATGCAGGATTGGGCTTCCTCTTTGATTTGAAGTCCTGACATTACAAGTAATTTGACTACTAAGGAAATTTTAGAGATATCTTACTATCATTTAAAAGCTAAGAGTATTTTAGCTAAAATCTATAGGTTCAAGGATATTTTGATTATAACCTTGAGAGAGAATTAAAACCATTAGTGTCTCCTAGAGGATCAAAAGCATTTGTCACCAATTGAAATATTCCAAGAGAATTTCACCCACCATTTAGAAATTAAGTCTATGTAAACAGAGGTTAACGCAGTAAGTATTTTGGCAGCTAATAGAACCTTAATGATATTTGCACTAAGGTTATCTATTTAGATTAGATAAACCTTAATATTGAGAAGACTAAAGGTTATTTTGGCTGGCACTAAGAGTCAATATTGGAATAAATCTAGTAATGTTCAATTTTAGACTGACCTAAATTTAAAAGACTAGGTGATGTGATGCACGGTTGACTTACACAATATTATGAAAGAAAATTTACTAGTAGCTTAACCTCTTATAAAAGCATGCGTCAATTCAAAGTTGGCTATAAAAATTCTCTGTGTTCCACTTGCTTAGGCAAAGAAATTACAAGGAAATTAACCGTACAATTTAAGCAAATACAAAGGAGAACGTAAAGTTAAAAGCTAGTAACTTGAATCCAACGATTAATACGGAGTTGTTCACCTTGAGGCCTTTCTCTCTCTTCCTACGAAACTAGGTTGAGCGGCGGAAGAGCGTCCACGCTAGAAATGAGGTTGCCACGAGGAGGGAGGAGCCAAGGAACGTCGTTGTTGAGAAGGAACTCGGAGGTGGATGTGGTACGGTGGGATGACTGTTGATGATCCAAGTGTAGTCTAAAAATTGACGGTCGATGACAAACACCAGGACAGGGAGAATTCGCTCCAAGAAATCTCCAATGGCATTGTCGTGCTCAAATCCCACGTCGAAGAATGGAGATCGTAGGATGTTGATATGACCGTAGGCGTCGAACACAAGTCTCCATTCAAGTTCGGGATCCGCCATGCAATATTGAAGTGAAAGGGGAAAGGTGTCGGCCGGCGTTGGGGCTTGGGATGAGAGGGGGCGGCTAGGTTAGAAAATTATTTAGGGAGTTTTCAAGAAATCTAAAATTAACTTCAGATTTAAGTGGTTTTAGAGGGAGAATTTTGAAATTTGAATCCCAAGCTTTGATTGCAATTAATTCCTTAATGAAGGGAATTAATGGGAGGGAGCCCAATAAGGGCCGACGGCATGGAGGGAAGAGGGGAGAGAGCTATCGTAGAAAACTGAAATAGATTTCAGTTTTAATTGGGATGGGAGGGAGGTTTAATTGAAATCAATTTCAGATTTCAAAAAATAGAGGGGGTGCATTGATGGCAATCAATGGGGAGCCCAAAGAGCGGGGCCGGCGGTATGGAGAGAGAGAGGGAGTTAGAGAATGAGGGAGAGGGTTTTCAAACATGAATGATGACTAGGAAAATTTTAAATAAATCCAAATCAATTTAATTTTAAATTTGAATTCATTCAAAAATTTCCATAAATGGAATTTCCAAATTTGGAAAGAATTTGAATTTTGAAATTCAAATTCCCAAGAAGGCTAGGGAAGAGAGGCGTGGGGGGAAGTGGTGGAGAGGGGAGTGGCCGACGGCAAGGTGGCTGGCTGGTGGAGCTAGGGTGGCCGACGGGTTGGGGCTCCAAGGGTGGCGGCACTAGTGGAGGGTTCGGCTTCTTCCAACTCTTGGACTTTGCTTGTGGTAGTTTATGGAGGAGAAGAAGAACTATGCTTGTAATTACCTAGAGAACTCACAAAGAGATCTCAAACAAAGAACTCACCAAGAGATCTTCAAGAAGGAACTCACAAAGAGAACACAAGAGCAAAATTTTTCATTTAATAATAATCCCCTCATACAAGATACAAGAGCCATATAAATAGTCTCCACATGACAACAAGTACAAAAGTCTAATATGCCCCTTGGGCTACAAAAGCAAACAAATACCCATAAGGGTAAAAATGAAAAAATTGAAAATAAATGCGTAATACATAAAATGCAAATATAAATAATCATCAGTAGTAAAGGCTCTCCATCATGGCCGTCGATCTCCGGTGTCGTCTTTGATAAACACGCCGGAATCTCCTGACGATGTCCCCATCATTCTCCCCGGGTGGGAGAGAACTCGACCTCGTCGAGTGCGTACTGTGGAAGCTCTCGTATAACTCTAGTGCTTGACAGAGGACACGTGGATTGATCGAGAGGAGCTACAGAGAAACTCAACCGTGCATCACATCACTAGGTTATAAGAGACATTAGAAAGTTTGATTCGGCCATAACTCACAAATCCTTAAGAAGACTCCTACTTGGGAAAGTTTAATCTTAGTGTTTTGATGCTGAGATTGAATTTGATTTTCTTTTGATGAAAGATATTTTGATTTAGAATTTGATTTGGACAAAAGTTTTTATAATTTGGACTCAATCAATAACCAGATGAAAGAAACATTTCTATTTGGAAAAAACATTCATTCATTAATAAGTTTTGAAATTTGAATACAATCAATTGCAATGTCATAAGATAACATCTATTGATAGGCAACATAGGACGTTCCTCATTACAATCAATTAGCTGATACAACCCACCTTGATAGAAATTTTCTAATATAAAGAAATCTTCCCACATAGGCTCAAAATTTTTATCTATTTTGCGGTGAACGGTGAACCAGAATCAATGTCTAAAGATCTAAGACTAAATCAACAACATTGAAAGTTCTAGTATGACTAAATCATGAACATTGAAAGTCCTAGGATGAATCAATCTATCATGTGCTTGAACCAAACATATTATATATAACTAGAGGTTCCATTGAGAATATAAAACCTTCTTATATAAACCATCAAGCTCTTTCAATATGTGGGGTCGACTATATGAATCCTTTTTCTCCATTGTGCCTAGTTAAGGATCAAATTGTCATCTTAATCTAATAAAGAATGTCATTTCTAATATTTTCTAAACCAGTATTTTTAGGTCTACCTCCACCTTTCTTAACATAAGTCAAATCTAATACATCTACTTTTCTAACCCGATCATCGGAAGGCCGCCGCTTTTTGTGACCAAACCATCTAAGGCGACTCTATCTAATCTTATCTTCCACTGGAGCTACTCCAATCTTTTCACGCATATGCTCATTTCATATCTTGTCTTTAAGAGTAAAGCCACTCATCCACCTGAGCATCCTAATCTTTGCAACACTTAAATTAATATTATGCGTCTCTTTTAATGGCCAACATTCTGTACCATAAAGCATTGCAGGTCTCACTACCATCTTATAGAATCTTCTCTTACGTTTGAGAGGAACTTTTCTATCACATAACAAGCCCGATGCATTCCTCCACTTCAACCATCCAACTTAAATTCTACTAATAATATCTCCATTTATTTCACCATCACTCTAAACAATAGACCCAAGATATTTAATGTCGCCCAAAGTCACAACCCCCCCCCCCCAAAGATCTTTCAACCTCAGTTGAAAATTTTGTTCACTTGTAATTTCATTATTCATTGCAATTTTAAGAGATAGAAGAGGTACTTCTAGGGAAAGAACAACCTCTACTTCGTAGAATAAAGCAGCATATAAAAAAAAGGTCCTGCATATAGACAAATATGCCCAAAAGGCTTCAATCAATTTTCCATATCACTGACATTTATTCTCATAAAAAATGTTCTTTAAAAATTAAAGTAATGTATATTAAAAATTTCATCCAATCCATTTGCTCGATGATAGTATATTGTGGTATAAATCCAATCAATATTATGTTTCTTAACAAATTTATTTAGTTTGATACTTTTGAAAGCAAAAACATTGTCAAATATGATTCGACATGAAAGACCAAATATGTATATGACATGGTACATGAAAAATAGCAATATATGGCTAGTATGACTTCTGTTAGTGGCATGGTTTCGACTTCAAAAAAGAATCAGTTACAGCGATAATAAACCTTCGACTCTTAGAAGAAGGTTCAATAGGCCAAATGATCTCATTGACCCACCTTTCAAAAAGCCAAGAATTGATGGGTACCATTCAATCAGTCTTTTAATTTTTAGTTTTAGTTTTCAACCTAATTGATTTGAACCATTGAAGTCCAATAGTATCCAAATATTTTAATTTTTAGCTTTAGTATTCAAACTAATTTATGGGCACCATTCAATCAAACATGTATCTCAGTCATTATCTTATAAGCTTTCTCTTTTCTGAGATAACACAATCACATTTGGTCAAATGATTATTGATATAAGGTATGTCAATGAATGTATATGAGACTGCTATTTTCTTAATTTAATGAGAAATAGACTTCTCCTAAGAGAGTTTATCATTTTGAAGTATTCGATGAAAGATTGTCTCTAATCATCTTCATTGTCTACTACAAACAAGAACTCAAAACTAGAAGAAGTTTGATTTAGATTTTAAAAATCAATAAGAGACAAAGCTTAACGGTTCTGTAACTCTACCTAGATCCACTCTTTTTGAAACAAGACATTTCCTTAGCAAGTTGTGCTAAGATATCCTTCATAGTGTTTTTGGCCATGCGGCATTCTAAATAATGTTACATTAGGATTTTGTTTAAACAACTTCATGTAACAAATAGTATTTAAGCAAGTTATTTTAGAACTTTATAAGTTCCTACAACCTGGTTAATTACCAAACAAGTGCTTTTAAAAAAATTGACTCAACCCTACATCACTTAATAATTTAACAATATTCTGTCAAAACCACAATAAAGGCCAAGCCCAGGCCAAACTTCGGGTCCCTTGATACTCTCACTACATTCTGTCAAAACCACAGTAGAGTCGCAGTCCATGTTGCATTGCATTTGCAAAAAGTATATTTGTTGACCTTAAAAATAAAGTCTGCGTTGAGATTAACAATAAACAAAGAACAACAGTAATCATGGTACACACTCGTCTTTCACAGAATAATCTCCATATAAAGCAGGAATGAAACTTAATATTAAAACTCAAATAAAATAATTGATAGATGACATAAAATTACCTCACCATAAACCTTGTTGAACCAGGATCACCTTGTCTGCCAGCCCTACCACGAAGCTACACAACAAAGACAAAAATGCAACTCATATAAAATTGTGAAATAAAATTATTGATAGTTAACAAATCTACATTAGTAGAAAATGCCATATCATAGATGTCTACCAGACGCAGAAGTCCAGGTCAACAATAGTAGGAAGAAACAAAAGCTCTCCCAGCAATGTCAGCATTTTCCTCTACAGTGAAATATAGCTAAGATTTTGTATTTTCTATCTCAACACTTAGAGCAACTAAAATGGTATTTTACATGTATGGGTCTTGGTAGGTATGACTAGGTTGGAGTCGGTTTTAAAATCAAACGGAAGAGCTCCTAAAAATTCCATCATCAAACATCCTTCTAAAACGTACAACACTGAAAAATGTACCTAATCAAGAGAATGAACTCAGGGAAACCACAAAAATATTAAAATAAAGTTTGAAACAATTCAATTTGACGAAATGAAAGCCCAAATGAGCCTAAATTGGCTTGATTTGAGCTCTAGATAAATTGATTGAAGTTTATACGTGACTAAATTGACAAAACCAAGGCCAAAACAAGCCCACATAGCCAAACACAGTCAAGGACTGGCCCTGACATGGGTGTAATGAACTCAATCCATCCTCATGCCCAATGCAGGGAGGAAAGGGATGCAACAAAGAGCATGTCAATTGCTTCAATTTTCTCCAACATGCACTCATATATTAGCTACAAATCTCAAAAATCACTATTGTCGCTAAATTCCACCTTGCTTCCGGTCGTTTTTATCAAAATACACTTAGATGAGGAAATAAGTCTTTACCTTTGTGAATGTTGGTGCATATTGCTGTCAAATTTGGACTAGAAAGCAGTCAACCTCTATGAATTTTTTCCCATTGATAAGTTAAAGATATGTCTACATTACTGCGTTAAAAATGGGGTATAATTTTAATAGTCATAGATCTAGTAGTAAGATTGTGATATTGGGTGATCAAGCCCAAGGTTTAAAATTGCACAATTGGGTATTGAGGCATTTTTCGTTCGTGAGGCGAGGCATAAGCCTCAAAATGTAAAAATTGCGTAAAGTCAAAATAAAAGTTAACATTGATTTTTTACATAATATCCAAATTATAGGTTAAAGAATAACATATTAACTTTCTATTGAACTATGAAGTAACAAATTTACGTATATATCAAGATTTAAAATTGCGTAAATAAGCCTCGAGGCGTTTTTCATCCGTGAGGCGAGGCGTAAGCCTCAAGGCGGTGTGAGGCGTAAGCCTCACGGACGTAGAATTGCGTAAATGAGAATTTAAGGGTTTTAGTAGGTAAATAATAGCAAGATTCTATCATACAATAAAAACATCAAAATGACAAGTGGAATTAGTGGAAATTAAGAAAAGAGATAAAATAAAATCATGTTCCAAAGTACAAAACCACAAAATTATAGTCTATCAAGACTCCCAAAGTACAAATAAGAAGGAACGTATATAATCCAATCATGTTCCATCACTAAATGGTTCTTCCAAGAAATCTTCTTCTTCAATTGTATTTATGAACGTCATATCTTCATCATCTTCAATGTGACTCACTTTTCTCTTCCCTGTTCAATAAGAATGATCATTATCATGTTACTTGTTCACTTGATATAAATATAATGTAATAGCATATAAGAAGTTGTGAAATACCTTTATTTGGATGTTGTGCTGCAGAGCTAGTGGATGTGTGTGGTGTGGTACTAGTGGATGTGCCCACTTGATCTGCTTCGCCCCTCAAGACATCCACACTTAGATCCTCTAGTTGCAAGTCTGATAATGGCAAATCTATGTCATCATCTACGAACCATTCATTATCAGATGCCACATCATCACACACCAAAGGGTCCTCATCATCCTTCAACCCCTTGTTTCTCAACCTCCTTTCTCTCAACCTCTTGTTGTGCATAATATACACAAGGGAGTTCATTCTGAGTGTTGAAAGTCGATTTCTTCTCTTTGTATGCACTTGACTATATGTACTCCAATTTCGCTCACACCCAGAAGAAGAACAAGTGAGTCCCAAAACTCTAACAGCAAAACTCTGTAACTCAGGGGTGGAATTACCAAATTGGATCCACCATTCAACTATTTTCAAGAAGAAAAATGATAATCAGAATATATTAAAGTGTTGTGCATTTAAAAAAATAAGTATATCTGGAGACCGTTTGACAATAGTTGATTTTGCTGCTTGCAGACCAAAAAATTCCCTCCTTATTCCAAAATAGAACAAGTTGTAAATCTGCAAGCTCCCTAACGATCATGTCTGTTTAATCTCATTAATGTTATGCTCTGTGTTCTACATCTTCTCCTTTAAAATCCATGTTCGCAGCTCGTACATGGAAGATGCCTTCCACCCTCTCCCATACAACCCTACAGACCGCAGCATATTGAAGTAGGCCGACGATGTCGCAACATTAAATGGTATGCCATTTTCAAAAAAAAATCTGCCAATATCCATGCAAACATACCGTCGACCCTCTATGGTACTAGCTGCAGGCATCATCTGTGTTTGTCCTCTATCCTCTCCAGTAGCAGTTATATATTGGTCTATAAGACCTCGTGCACCTCTATTATGTATAGTGGAGGAAGAACCCTTTCCACTCTCGCTCCCAAAATAAGCATCATGTTCGACCCTTTCATCAAATTACTCCTGTTATAAATGTTTGGCCGTCGTACTCTTTTTCATATAAGCTGTAATTTCTTCCTTCACGTTATTCGGAACATTCGCACAAGGTGCTACATTCTTATGTGAGCCGGATAAGTGTTCCTTCATGCGAGTTATTCCTCCCTTCACCATTTTATCACAAAAATTGCATTTTAAATAAACATACGTCTTCTCGCCGCCTCCTACATCAACTTGAACAATGTACTTTCAAGAAGGATCATGCCTCAATGATGTATTAGACTTCTTCTTGCCCCTTACCATATTTCCTAAAGCACAAATGCAAAATAAAATAAAAAAATCTCAAAAAAATTAAAACCCTAGATTTTCTTTCATTTAAAAAATCTTTTGTTGAACTAAAAAAAATACCTAAAATCGTTTGTGGACTTCTACTAGAGGGCGGCCGGACACTTCAAGCTCGCTAGCGCCGGCGGGAGAGGCGGTGGGAGAGGCGGTGGGAAGGGAGGCCGAGCGAACGTGCGGGAAGGGAAGCCGAGCGGACATGCAGGTTTTTTTGACTGCTTGGTTTCGGGTAAGCTATATGAAAGGGGAGGAAGAAGCTTATTTCACTTAAGTGTGTGGGTCATGATTTTTAGAGGCGTGCGCCTCATACAGAATTGCGCAATTCCTCCTTGAGGCACGCCTCACAGTGGAAGAGGCATACGCCTTATGAGGAATCAGAATTGGTTAGGCAATGAGGCGATTTTGCCCAGAATTGTGCCTCAAGGCGCGCCTTTGATTGCAAAATTTTAAACTATGGTATATATGAAACAAAAAAATGTATAAGATGTAAAGTGTTAAGTGATAAATTATATGAAATATAATTAAAATCCAAATATTACATGAACAAAACAATATAAAATATATGAGTTGTATTAAAATATCATATAACGTCAAGTTCAGCTCTAAATTTTTTCTTTCTCAGTTGCCTCCTCATATATGTTTAATTCCTAAAGAAAGCTGAAATGATTGGTCATAACTCAAATCATTTATACTATTATTACTAAGGGGATTTTTATTTGAGTCACAGTCATAACAAATTGGTCTCTTACATACCTCATCTTGTAGGGTCCAATATCTCTTAATCTAATTCTTCATTTATTTCAGTTAACTTCATCTTTCATAAATGTTTGTCATCAACATAAAGATAATACTATTTTAAGAGGAGATGGCAGTGGCGTGCGACTTTCTAGTGATCCCTCGCGGCGGCTACGATGATGGTGGCTATGGTGAAGGTGGTTGAGAGGAAGTTATTATGGTTTTGGGCTGCAAGAAGGCATGATTGTTTTTGGGGCTTTTGTATACGATTTAGATAATTTTTAACATAAAAATATATATATAAATAGAGTGAAGCATATGCCTCATGCCAGCAAGGCGAGGAAGGCAAGCCTTATCCAAGATGAGGCATAAGCCTCATAAGAAAAGCTCAAGGTGTAAGCCTTGAGGCATTTTTTACTGAAATTGCGCAGAGGCGAGCCTCATATTGCGCAATTTTAAACAATGATCAAGCCATTAAAAAGAGAGCACATTTTAGATATCTCGGATCTATTCAACGCGATAGTAAAAAAAATGGAGATACTATTAGTTGAATTCAAGTTGGATGATTGAAGTGGAGGAATCAATCAGGCTTATCGTGTGATAATAAAGTACCTTTCAAATTTAAGGAAAAATTTTATAAGATGGCAGTGAAAAATTTTATAAGATGGCAGTGAGACCTACAATGCTTCATGGTGTAGAATATTGGCCATTAGTATGCTGAACCTCATCTAAGATATTTAATAGTAGAAGCATAAATTAAGTGTCTAGGATGTAGTGCTTTATACTAGAAACATAATGCAAATCAAGCATATAAGTGAAATGGTTGGACTAGCTCCAATGGCAGATAAGATTAGAGGGAGCCGCCTTTAGATGGTTTGTTCACATAAAATGTCGGCCTTCCAATGACCCTCTTAGGAGAGTAGATGTATAGATTCGGCCTATATCAAGAAAAGAAGAGATATACCTAAAAACACTTAGAAAATATTAAAAAAAGACCCTTTTATGAGATTTAAATAATAATTTGGTTATGTGGGCTCCGAAAATTCGGCCCCGGCCTTCGCCCGCTTGACTGCTTTTTCTTCAGCGAGGGAGTTTTAATGGAATTAAGTTCTGAGGTAAATTTTGGGGCAGATGGGTTTGTAGATAAGAAACTACCCAGAGATTTCGCCCTCATTTTGCGAGGACTTTATGATCTGAGTTCTAGTTTCCTATAGGCGCAAGCCCCTATAGTTAATTACCCCTCCCAATCATGAGAGAGAACTTTCGATTAAGGCTAGTCGTCAATCAGATATGTAGAGAATACGTATTATCTAGCATATAGAAGTAGCATAGGTTTGGATCTGAGAATTTGAAAAGTTTGATATTTAAAATAGAAATTTCACCATCTTGCACTTAAAGCGGATAGTGGGGGAATGGATGATGTACCCAATCAAGATCCCATGGTTCCGTCGTCCCGGGCCATCGTAGTCCCTGGTCTACTTAGTCAGAAGAGGTAGTCGATCCAATCTGACAGAAGGATCCTTGTCGGCAGCCATGGGTTGCTTCGTCCAAGGGTACCTTATAGACCTAAGATGAATATTTGCCGCCTAAGGGGACAAATTTGAATCCACCTTAACTAACAGAGGGTTTTGTGCCCTATCAATCATATCCTCTTGATTCATATCTCAAGGATTTGATGTCACTAAGGAGCATATTGACTCTAGCCAAAACCGGTATTTCGTGGTGCCATTTGGCGGCAAAACCACTCGGTTCAGAGGGCCCCGGCTCGTCATTACCGTTTATCCTGCGGTGCCATTTAGCGGCAAAACCGCCAGTCATAGATCACGTACCACGTCCTTACTGGCAGGAGATTGTTTGAAAATGGATCCTAATGATATTTTCGACTAGGCATTAGCTCTTTGTGAGCTGAAGTATTTTTTAATTTGTCCACCTCGGCAAATTATTGTGGAGGGTGGATGGATTTTGCTTTAAGTGTTTGATGGGTAATTTCATTTTTATATATCTTAGATTTGGATGTTTTGAATTTTGGACTTTTGTGTATTTTGGATTTTCGGGCAGTTGAGTGGCATTTTGAATTATTTGGAATGGATCCTTCCAGTTGAGATTTTCATTCAACATGGTCATCATCGGGGTTATGGGGTCATTCATTGACTAAACCTTGTCGATCCTATCAACTTGCCGATAATGGATCGGGTTTCGTAGACTTTATGCCTTTGCTGGTGAGTTTTCTTTATTGAAGTCCTTGAAGGCCTAAGATGAATGTATAAAATTAATATTTCGGTCGACCTCACGACTTCATATTTATTTAATGGTTCAAGCCTTGTCGACTCCCATTTACCAGCATAGAATGATCGGGCTCGAACTTAGACTCACCATTTGACCCACGTAGCATCCTTGAGAGTCACATGTTTACCAATAACACGCTCGCCGTGGCCTATGCGGGCGTTTGAGGGCATTTTCATTTGACAATATTTGCATTTTTTAGATAGACCTTGTCAACTCTATCAAGTTATCGACATAAGATCAGATTTCATAGGCTTTATGCATTTATAAGTGAATTCTCTTGTTTATAGGCCTTGAAGGCCTGATATGAATGTATTAAAACAAATATATCGGTCGCCACAACCGTATATTTATTTGATGGTTTGAACCATGTCGACTCCTATTGATCCGCATAGAAGGATCTGGTTCAAACCTGAATTCATTTATCGACCCGCGCAGCATCTCTAGACGACACGTGTGTACCCATAACATGCTTGCCAGAGCCCATGCAGGTTTTAATTACACTTACCCATTTGTGTACCTATATGTATACAAACTATGGTACATGTGCAGGGGCATTTATTTCAGACTTTGTTGATGCCTTCTGTCTGCTTGTACGAGGGTTACAGATCCGGTAGCATTTTGCAGCATCTTTTAGATTGAGTTATTTGCTGCTTTGTGCAGGTAAACTGTGGTGCACTACTTGTAGCTTTTTGTATGTAGATTGTAGTGCACTAACGAATCTCCTGCTTTTAGATATAGGTGAATCATAGCGTTGACACCTGAATTTCATGAGATATTTCTTTGTTCTGATGCAGACTCCCTTTTCTCATTCATCGGGAGGTCCTTGAAATTCGTGACCGCTGCTTTGAAAAGAACTCCTTTCAAGGTCTTTAGTGTAGTAGACTTGTTATATCCGATATTTGTGGATGCCAAAATTATTTCTTTCCTATAAAACCAAGAAGAAATTTTGGAACACCAGAAAGTTTAGTTCGAATTTGGTCAAACATCTCTTCCATTCTGCCAGGAGGTGTCCTTCTCTATATATCGAGTCGTCTTTATACCCGACGTACTCGCAAATCTCAATCACCGTTGTTGTAGGTGCTATATGTACTTGTGCCCACAGTGGTTTGTTGTACTTATGATATATCCACTGTTATTATCCACAAGTATCGTATCGAATGTTACTACTTGCATGGAGTATTATATGTACAAAAAATTCCCTACAACAACACGCAGGGAATGGCATTTGTTATAGTCCTTTGGCATTTGTCTTGTGGATAATGTTTTAGGTGTATCGCAAACTTTCTACAATCACCTATAGACACTTGCATTTACTCATATTATCTGCCTCCACTTGCAGCAGGTGAGCATATTTATTGATCATTGATAGAGCATTGATTGCAAGGATGTTATAACATCCATTGCTTGTTGCTGATTAGCACTCATAAGCTCGTTGTGATTGTGGTGAATCTTCCTTCACCGCCAACAAGTATTCGTATCTACAATAGATCTTCTTGCTTTTCTTGTATTCCTCCTCCACGCATATCAACCAACGAGTCATCACATTCGTCGTATGTCTTGTAGGAGAGCGGACTCACTTACAATCAAATGATATTGATTGTGCGAAGCCTGCATTTTCTTTAGACTGAATACACCTTCATTGCTAGCTCGTCGCAAGTGGATTCTTTTGTCGCTCGTAGATGAGCCACGTTGCATGTGACAAGTCCTTTGTTATTCAAGTCTATTTCGAGTCCAGGTGTTCAAGTAAAGTTCGGATTTGCAAGTCTTTGCACAAATCCTTGCATATTCGTTTGAGTTTGTTCCCTTGTACATGATTCTGTATTGTGTATGCATCTGAGCCCAAGTTTAGTTCACTATCATTTGCTCAAGCTTGTTTTGAGTTTGATTTTACATTCAAGACATAGTTCATTGAGGTTCAAGTTTTCATCTTTAATTTCATTTGCAAGTCCAATGCGTATGCACTACGTCACAACTAAGTCCACAAGTTTTTGTTGTCCACATCTTGTTCATGTTTGAGTTCAGAGTACATGTTCAAGTTCTACTTCAAAATCTTCTAAAGTCTTTGCAAGTTCAATTGCATGTTCAATGTCAAAGTTCTTTGATGTCCTTTGTTGCAAGTCTAAGTGTTCAAGTTCACAGGTCCCTTGTGCTCCAACTCAAGTATTTACTTGAGTTCAAATTATGTTCACTTGATGTTCAATTCTAGTTCAAGTTCGAACTTATTTTATTTGGTTAAGGTCTTGATTAATCATTTGAGTTATGTTCAAGTACAAGTCCTTGTAGTTCATGCTCAAGTCCACTAATTCGTGTTCATTTAAGTCCAAATCAGGTATGAGTGCAGTCATATGTTCACCCAAAATTTCGGCAACCTCCCGGCATCTCCCCCGTTTAGGCGAAAACTACGGAAAACTAGACCTTTGTCCCCACCACGCCAGAGAAAGGAGTGTATGGGTCTTCGGTACCTGTTGCAAAAGAGAAGCAATTGTTTTCCCGTAAGTACAGAGCCGCGTACAGGTACTTAAGATTATCCCGGCCACGCTAAGAAAAGCATACACCGGGCCTACCTGGCTGATCGTAGGTGTCGCACAAGGTTCTCTCCCACCACGTTAGAGAAAAGCGTGCATTGGTGGTTTGCCGACTCGACACGAATGCCGAGGACAAGACTTTGGAGCCGAGGGGTCGCTCACCTACCTCGTTGTAGGTGTCGCACTGGGTTCCCTTCCCACCACGCTAGAGAAAAGCGTGTATGAGCGGTTTGCTGACTCGACATGCACACCGAGATAAGAGAGGGATTTTTTAATTATAAATTAATTATTATTATTAATAACTAATTAGAATCAATTATAATTTCATTTAATTAATTAAAATTAATATACAATTAATTAATAATTATAATTAATATTAATTAAACACAATTAATCTTAAATAATCATGATTAATTAAATACTAATTATAATTAATATAATTAATAATCATTAATTTATAATTAAAATTATATAATCATAATAATAATAATAACATAAAATAAAATAAGAAAAAGCCCTAAAGGGCTGCCTTGTAACGGGATTAGGCGGCAGAGCAGAAACATGCTGAGGGAGGAAGGACCTTCACAACGTGCGAGCTCACGCCTTGCTTCCAATCCCACAGGAACCAGCATAGGGATCGAAACCAAGAACCATAAATCATGAGCTCACCAAAAGGGAAGTCCAAGCATCAGCTCAAATAATTTTGACCCCCCTTTTGCCTACATCAATTCGTAACTTAAGGATCACCAAATAAAGAAGCATCATAATTTCATATAAGAAATATGAAAGTTAGGACAAAAGCTTCAAGGAATTGGAAAAAATGCTCAGTCAAAACCTTCAACACTCCGTTGAAGGTCTCCATTGAATCTTAGCTTTGAGGTGCAAAATCTAACCTTAGCAGAAACTTTGGTGAAAATCTGAAAACTTCAACGAAATTCATCTGAAAACCTTTTGAAACTCTGAAGAAGTATGCTGAACCTAATATAAAACTTTAATATTAATACAGCTAAACTTTGTCGGACCTTACAAACTACATAGTAGAGAAATTTTGTCTACTCCAAGCCTAGCTTAAGCAGTTCATCTTGTTGGACCTTGTTGCCCATCCATCTTCACAAGTTGCAACCAACTAGGCTCCTTTGTAGTTTCCTTGACGAAATTGTATATTGATGATTTGTAGGATACTATCACTAGCATTTTGTCACTTGCCTTTGATGACGAAAGGTTTATACCACTTGAGGGTACATTTGACTTGCTTGATTTCTTGTTAGTGTCTAGGTTAATCCCATTTCTTCATATCATATGCTCTCATCATGCTTTTGCTTTGTCTGAGCAAAGATCCGTTATGTTGACCTTGTTAAAAGTTATTTTGAGGCACAAATGTATATCAAGTAATGTCAAATATATAGTAATTTCTTACATAAAATAACTTTGAATCCGGAAACCTCATGTGCACCGTACCACATAAAGTTCACCTAATTGGGATTTAAGCCCTAGTATAAAATGGGCTATCTTCTTCACCTTTTGTCATATTATATTGATAAAATAATAACCAACCCTCAATTATGAAAGTTCTTTTTAATGGATATCAGGTCTTCAAATCTCCCAAGAAAAGCTTGAAGGAATTGAAAGAATCATACCCATCCAATTTGAAACATCTAACTTTTTTTTTCTTTTTGAAAGAATAACATCAAAACAAAGCAATGAATTAGAAAAATAAACCTAGCCTAACCATATAAAGTCACTGCAATAGCTAAAACATAGATGCTCACCAATCATAAATGCTTGGTCCCACTCATTTTACAAGAGTTACATCAAATGTAATGGTTATCCAAGGATAACGAGTAAACCTTGATTAAAACAAAAAATTGTCTTCAACCTAAACTTACTTGATGAGCTTTCACCTTTGTGGCTTCTAGCATGTTATCAAACTTGTTTGTTGGTCATTCTCTCAATTTATTTTATTACACAATGAAACAATAACCATCATTGATGGTTCCAAGCTCAAACAAGAAAGTTAGGGATTGATGATAGTTTGACAATAAGCGTACAACTCACATCAAAACTAATGAAAAGGATCCAAATTTAAGATAGAATGTTCCCTAGAAGCAACACCATAATCTAACCTAATTGCAGTGAGAAGTAGATAAAGATTTACTAGAAATTGCCCCTAAGTGATGTACCACAACTTAATTGTGGGAAAATGTAGGCAATGCAAGACTGAACCAGGGCATTTTACCCTAAGTGACATGCTACAACTTAACCAAATAAATGGTAAAAATAGATAAATAACTAAAATAAGTCTAAATCTAATATTAGATTTCCTACATGAAATTTGGGACTTTGATGAGGAAATTAGAAAATTGGTTGAAACAAAAATTAGAAGGAGAACAAATAAATGAGAAGGGAAAGAATCCATAAACACTGGGGGAGATTATAAGCTATTCAATGTTTGAAAAATTGATAATAGGCAAGGGGTTGGGTTCATAGGGGATAGATATTTGAAAGATAATATTATCAAGATGAATAGGGTTAGTGATTGGGTGAGTGCTATTAAAATTAATTTTTTTACTAAAACTCCGTTTTAAAAAGTAATAAAAAAGCCGTCCCAAACTAAGCCTAATTCTTATGTCGCTCAAGCTAGATTAGAAGATAGTCAAAATTTTTGCAAGAAAAGATTATCATTCGGGATTAATAAGGATAAGGAATGGACCTAATGTAATATAGGTAAAAATTATTCAAAATAATTTTTGAATGTCAGGTTTATCACCTCAAACATCAATCAATAGGAACAAATGAAAAATGAGAATTCTTAAAGCCGAATTAAAATAGTTGGGAAAAGGATATTGATGATGATGCTGATGGACCCGACCGGCCGGTCCATCCATCTTCAACATCGGCCCAAAAAGGGCCGGTTCTTGTTTACTGCAGGCGGAGAACCCGCCTGCCTGGGCGGTCGGCCGAAGGAAAGGAAGGGGGGCGGGTGGGCCCAAGGGGACAACCAAATGAATAAGGGAGGGAAATTTGTTTGCCCTAGGGGTAATTAGGGTAATTTGGGGGGATCATGTGAGGGTTTAAGGGGAGTTAGGGTTTATTTTGGAGGCATCTTGTTTTGATGGCTGTTTTAGCTTTCTTCTAATCTAGGGCTTGGGAGAAAGCTTCTCTTCTCGAATTGAGAGCATTGTATCCGTGGAAACTTGTAAGTCTTTTGTTATTTAAGTAATCCAAGTGTTTGTGAGTGTTTCTATCCAAGAAATCTTCCATTTTTCCATTGTTTTTGGGCTGTTTTCTTGGATTCCGAATTTTGCACATCTCAAGTTCCATCAAAGTGGTATCAGAGCACTAGATCCACAAGGAAGGGATGGGTACACGAAGGATTGAATCTATTGAAGAGAAAGTCGGAGAGTGGGAAGTGGAGTTCACCGCCCTCAAAGAGAAAATTGCATCCGTTGACGAAAAGCTTGATGGAGTAGAAGAGTTGAAGACTCAAATGTCAGGGTTACAAGAGATGATCAAACAAATGGTGGCGGGCCAACACAACATAGGGGGTTCGGCCAACCCTAACCCTAATGCGCCGCCGGTTGATGGTGAAGGTGGAAGTAGGGTTCGTGAGGGACCTAATGCAAAAGGGAAGGAGGCCATTGACATTATCGACCATGGAGGGGATGGCCAACACAACATAGGGGGTTCGGCCAACCCTAACCCTAATGCGCCGCCGGTTGATGGTGAAGGTGGAAGTAGGGTTCGTGAGGGACCTAATGCAAAAGGGAAGGAGGCCATTGACATTATCGACCATGGAGGGGATGCATGGTCCGCCGGCCCAAGGAGGGGCGTGTATGGCCCAAACCGGGGGGAGGACTACTCCACCGCCGGATTTATGGGAGATGCTAGGGCAAGCTATACTCAGAATCATCCAGATCAATTTTACCAAGGAAGGGAGGGAGGAAGCATGCCTTACAGTCAGGGGGGAGGAGGATCGTATCGAGGCAGAGGGGAGGCCGACCCTAGGGAGCCTCATTGGGGGTCGGCTGGTTTTGCAAGGGGGGATCCGGTGGCACCTCAAGCTTGGGAAAGAAGGGAGAATCGTGGGGTGGACCCACGGCCATGGGAGAGGCAACCAGAGGGGAGATATGGGCAAGGAGGTATGGGCTACGGTAGGGTGAATGGGAGAGGAGAATGGGGAATGAGGAAGTTGAAGCTTCCGATCTTTGAAGGGGAGGATGCATATGGTTGGATCTTCAAGGCGGAGAGATACTTCGCAGTGATGGGGATGACGGATGAGGAGAAACTCTTAGCGGTACCTTTATGTTTGGAGGCAAGAGCCCTAGCTTGGTATCAGTGGACGGAAGAAAGGCAGAGATTCAGATGTTGGGCAGAGTTTAGGGAGTTGTGCCTAGACCGTTTCAGACCGCCCAAGGAGGGAACTCATCATGAGCAGTTCTTCGCACTGACTCAGACTGGTACAGTATCTGCTTATAGGGACAGGTTCGAGTTGCTGTCCAGCAGACTTCGTGGGATGACGGATGAGGTGCTTGAGGGGAACTTCATGAAGGGTTTGAAGCCTCACCTTCGATCAGCAGTTAGAGCGGCCAAACCAAGGAGTCTGAGGGAGACTTTGGAGCTGGCTGAGCTGATAGAGGATAGATTGTCTTCTGATCAATACCGTAAGCCTCCTTTCTTTGGAGGGGGACAGAAGGTGGCAAATCCTACGAGAGGAGCCAAGGGTACTTACTTGGGGGCAGGAGGAGAAGGACAGAAGGAGAGGGATCGGAGTGCACCGGCCAAGGGGGAGTTCAGGAGGCTCATTGAGGCAGAGCTGAAGGAAAAAAGAGCCAAGGGGCTCTGTTACAGGTGTGATGAGAAGTTTGGGCCAGGGCATAGGTGCAAAGACAAATCACTCCATGTCCTATTGGTGGAAGACCACGAGGTGGAGGAAGCAGAGGAAGAGTTAGGAGGGGGAGAAGAAGGTGTAGAGCATCTACATCTTGATATGATTGAGGTTTCCCTCAATTCAGTGGTGGGGTTGACAGCACATTCCACCATGAAGATGGAAGGGAGGATTGGGAGCTATACAGTCACGGTGCTGATAGATAGTGGGGCCACCCACAACTTTATAGCTTGCAGATTAGTGGAAGAGTTGGGAATTCCTATGGTCCAGGGGAGGGGAATGGGAGTCTCCTTGGGGACCGGTAAGAAGGAGCAGTGTGCGGGAAGATGCAGCGGGGTTACTCTATCCGTACAGGGGGAAGATATTACCCAGGATTTTTTGGTGTTAGAGCTGGGTAATACTGATGTTATTTTAGGCATTCAGTGGTTACAAACTTTGGGGGAGATGAAGGTCAACTGGAAGACCTTGAGGTTGGAATATGGTGAAGGGGAGCATCGAGTTACATTGCATGGGGACCCCAAATTATGTCGGTCTAAGGTGGCTCTGAAGACTATTCTCAAGTCCCTTAAGAGTGAGGGGGAAGGGTTTCTGATAGAGTTATGGCGATTGGAGGGTAGTGAGCCAGTGGAGCAGCAGAATATTCCAGAAGAGGTGGGAGAGCTGTTGGAGCATTTCACCCCAGTTTTTCAAATGCCAGCAGGGCTACCCCCACAGAGAAGCAAGGAGCACGCCATTGTACTGAAAGGAGGAGCAGATCCAGTTAGTGTGCGGCCCTATCGATATCCTCATGCTCAGAAGGAGGAGATTGAGAAGCTAGTCAGGGAAATGATGGAGGCGGGGGTTATCCAGCCTAGCGTGAGCCCTTTTTCGAGCCCCGTACTTTTGGTAAAGAAGGACGGTAGTTGGCGATTTTTGTGTTGATTATCGGGCTCTCAACAAGGAGACTGTTCTAGACAAATTTCCAATCCCCGTTATTGATGAGCTTCTTGATGAGTTGGGGGGTGCTACAATGTTCTCCAAGCTTGATTTGAAGTCCGGATATCATCAGATCCGGATGAGGAGGGAGGACATCCCCAAGACTGCTTTCAGGACTCATGAAGGACACTATGAGTTCTTGGTGATACCTTTTGGGCTCACCAATGCTCCTTCTACATTCCAGGCCCTGATGAACCAAGTGTTTCAACCCATGTTGAGGAGGTTTGTTCTAGTATTTTTTTATGACATTCTGATCTATAGCAGGTCCCTACAGGAGCACTTGGAGCACTTGAGGAAGGTTTTGAACACTTTACAACATCATCAGTTGTATGTCAATCAAAAAAAGTGTTCTTTTGCTCAAAGAAGTGTGGAATATTTGGGGCACATTATCTCAGCAGAAGGGGTGGCAGCTGACCCTTCCAAGGTGGAGGCCATGACGAGCTGGCCAACTCCTAAGAACCTTCGGGCTCTCCGGGGCTTCTTAGGACTCACAGGATACTACAGGAAGTTCATAAAAGGGTATGGATCTATTGCAGCTCCACTCACTGAACAGTTGAAAAAAGACAGCTTCAATTGGGGGCCGGAGGCAGATAGCGCTATGGAAGCTTTGAAAAGAGCTATGGTTAGTGCCCCGGTGTTAGCATTACCGGATTTCAAGCAGCAGCTGGTGGTGGAAACTGATGCATCTGGTTTGGGGTTAGGAGCGGTCCTCATGCAGCAAGGGCGACCCATTGCTTTTTACAGTCAGGTATTATCAGGGAGGGCAAGGCTCAAATCTGTCTATGAAAGAGAACTAATGGCCATTGTTAAGGCCATCCAGAAGTGGCGACCGTACTTGTTGGGTAGAAGATTCCTTGTGAGGACTGATCAAAGGAGTCTAAAATACTTGTTGGAGCAACGCATGGTGACAGAAGAACATCAGAGATGGCTCTCCAAATTGCTGGGCTATGATTTTGAGATTCAGTACAAGCCAGGATTGGAGAATAAAGCTGCTGACGCCTTATCCAGGAAGGTGGAGTGCTCACAACTTATTGCTACATCTGTGCCTCAGTTAGTGGATTGGGGGAAATTGAGGACTGAAAATATGACTAGTGAAGAATTGGGGAGCTTCAGAGAGGCCATAAGGAAGGGGGAAGAAATACCAGCAGGATATACAGTGGAGGATCAGCTGTTGCTACATAAAGGGAGGTTGGTTTTGCCTAGTACCTGTTCCCAGATTCCACTGATACTCCAGGAGTTTCATGCCAGTGCTATTGGAGGACATTCAGGAGGGCAGAAGGCTTATCAGAGATTGGCTAGAGAGATATACTGGAAGGGGATGAGAAAAGATGTGGAGGAAATGGTGGCCCAGTGTGATACTTGTCAGAGGAACAAGTACCAAGCATGTGCCCCTGGAGGACTGTTGCAGCCACTTGAGTTACCTGATCAGGTTTGGTCGGAGGTGACTATGGACTTCATCGAAGGCTTACCCAAGTCGGAAGGCTACACTGTCATTCTAGTGGTAGTTGACCGGCTTAGTAAGTATGCTCATTTCATACCATTGAGACACCCTTTTAATGCCCCTACCGTTGCAGCAGTTTTCATCAGAGAGATTGTTAGGCTTCATGGCTTTCCTGAGTCGATAGTCTCTGACAGAGATAAAGTGTTCCTGAGTCACTTTTGGAAGGAGATGTTCAAGTTACAAGGGACACTTTTGAAGTGCAGTTCTGCCTACCACCCACAGACAGATGGGCAATCTGAGGTAGTCAATAGAAATGTGGAGACTTACCTTAGATGTTTTGCGGGGGAAAAGCCCAAGCATTGGGTAAGGTGGCTACCATGGGCTGAATATTGGTATAACACTTCATTTCACAAAGCGGCACAGGTCACACCTTTCAAGGTGCTTTATGGAAGGTATCCTCCAACCCTGATGCCATACAAGTCTCATTCTACATCCGTGTCTCTGATGGAGCAACAATTATCTGAAAGGGATGAGATTTTGGGGGAGCTGAAGAAACACTTGTTACGAGCCCAGAACATCATGAAGCAGGCAGCAGATCATCATAGAAAGGATGTTCATTTTGAGATTGGGGAATTTGTATACTTGAAGTTGAGGCCTTACAGGCAGAATACTTTAGCAAGAAGGCTAAGTGTGAAGTTGGCCCCAAGGTATTATGGCCCCTATGAGGTGGAACAAAAGATCGGGAAGGTAGCATATCGCTTGAAGTTACCACCCACGACTACGATTCATCCAGTCTTTCATGTGTCCCAGTTAAAGAAGTTCAAGGGAGATTCTGTACCAGTCGATCCTTTGCCGCCAACATTGTCTGAAGAGGGTACAAGCTTATTAGAGCCTTCTTCATTGAAAGGGGTTCGTCACACTGAGAAAGGAGGGAAAGAAGTGTTGATTGAGTGGAAAGATCTACCAACACATGACGCTACTTGGGAGGCTTATGAGAGCATACAAGCCCAGTTTCCCGCTTTCAACCTTGAGGACAAGGTTAATCTTTGGGCGGGGAGTGATGATGGACCGGACCGGCCGGTCCATCCATCTTCAACACCGGCCCAAAAAGGGCCGGTTCTTGTTTACTGCAGGCGGAGAACCCGCCTGCCTGGGCGGTCGGCCGAAGGAAAGGAAGGGGGGCGGGTGGGCCCAAGGGGCCCACCAAATGAATAAGGGAGGGAAATTTGTTTGCCCTAGGGGTAATTAGGGTAATTTGGGGGGATCATGTGAGGGTTTAAGGGGAGTTAGGGTTTATTTTGGAGGCATCTTGTTTTGGTGGCTGTTTTAGCTTTCTTCTAATCTAGGGCTTGGGAGAAAGCTTCTCTTCTCGAATTGAGAGCATTGTATCCGTGGAAACTTGTAAGTCTTTTGTTATTTAAGTAATCCAAGTGTTTGTGAGTGTTTCTATCCAAGAAATCTTCCATTTTTCCATTGTTTTTGGGCTGTTTTCTTGGATTCCGAATTTTGCACATCTCAAGTTCCATCAGATGCATGATGAAGCATACCGATATAGAAGAACTTAAAAGGATATTGAATAAACTATTATCAAAGGAATTAGTAGGGATATATTAGGCCTTTGTATTGTTCTCCATTTCTCAAACCCAAGAAGGATGAAAGTAGATGAGTATAGATAGTAAAGAAATTTATCAAATATAGGTTTCCATGACTAAGCTTGATGCCATGTTTGATAATGGTTGGATTAGTGATCTCTTTGAATATATATTTTTAAAAATTATTACTAACAGATTCTTGTCAACATGGGAGGTAAGTTTAAAACAACCTTTAAGACGAAGGTAGCTTTATGAGCCGTTGGTTATGCCCTTGGGCAAGCCAACGTCCAAGCAAGTTCACAAGTGATAACTCATTCCCTCCATTTTATTCATCTCTTCATTGCTTATTTCCAATAGATTTTGTTTTATGGTAAAATGAGGGAGGATCATTACATATGAGGAAAATTCTCAAGGTTATGTGTAAGAATTTTTGTCATCAGTTTTAGAACAACCGTATTTATGGACTTAGTAGAATTAACACCATCCTACACACCATGGATATTACAGTGTTTGGGCTTGAAAGTGTCACCCAATATAGACCTAACTGCCAGGTTCCAAGACATGTCTCTGCCTACGATGTTAAGACAAGTGATCCTCCTAATATAACATAAATTTTATAATTCTTCATTAGAGGACACACTTATTTAGTTGCAACATGTGAAGGGAGCAACAACTTGGACAAGATTAGGCTATTGCTTCTGAAAAAGTTCTATTAACTTGTAATCAAGTGCAAAGTGGCAAGTATTGTTGCTGAATGTTGCACTTGTTGATTGGCAAGGAAAGAAGTATTTTTTTTTTTAACTTAGATGCTCATTTCTCAGTCACCTTGAAAGAGCATTAGCATAGATTTTTTGCTTTCTATCCCTAACCCCTTTAGACATCAAGACTTTGTTTTTGTTGTGGTAGAGCAATTTTCTATAATGGCAATATTCATCCCATACAACAAGAAAAGTAACGCATTGCATAGGCTAAAACTTGACATTGGTGAGCTTGTTAGATTCATGATCCTCCAAAAATTGTTTTATCAAACAAGGATGTCAGATTCATGAGCTTATTTTGACAAGCTCTTAAGAAGATGTGTGATAAGCCTCAATCTATTACATCTTACCACCATCGACTAAATGGGTGGAATAGGGTGGTTCATAACAGTAATTTGAAAATTTGCTACAATGTTTGGTATTTTTGCAACATATCGCTGAATTTGCATGTGACAACTTTTTTTAATATGTCTAAATGATTCCGCCGGACATTGTTACCAATTAAAACCCTGGGAAGCTCATTAACCTCACTATACGCCTTTATATCCATAAATATGACTTTGTTTGTCTTCACTAGGCCCCTAGTATCATTACATTAAATAAACCGTGATATCCTGTGAGTGCTTTTCATGAACATAAAAAAAGTTTAGGCCATTCATTTGCCCGGAATGTGATTTAGAAAACAAACCAAACCAAAACAACTATGGAAGAATGGGTGAACCTATCTATACAGATCAATATAGCATTTTTACTAACGCCGCTTGAAACCGATATAATTTATATTATGCAGTAGCTGAAGTATCTTTCCATGCAGCTCTATCACAGGCAGAAACTATTAGCACACCCAGGAAAAAGTATTTAGCTATGACAAGCCAAGATAATGAAACCCAGATTCAGGTTCAAAAATCAAGATTTAAAGCATATGTATACATTAGCATGTGTAATACAACTATAGCTGTGGGAATAACAGTAAATCACCTGGTTATCTATTCGCCGAGACTCATGTAGAGATGTTCCAATCACATGAAGTCCACCCAGCTTTTTCACTTCATTGCCTTTACCAGAACAATGTACTTCAGTATCTTTGAGAACTGTGTGATATGCAAATGCTATTGTAGGAATAAGAGGATACATCTGAGCTTCTTCAGCGATCTGCTTTTCCAGTTCTTCAATTTCAACTGATTGACTCAATTCAATGGCTTTCAAAATTACAGATTTAGCCTTCTGATATGACCAACTATTTCCTTCACTTTTGCATACATATTTGACTGCAAATATAAAATAAGCAAACTCAAGCATAATGCTTTTTCCTATATAAATAGCTTGAAAATTAGTTCATTAGAAAATTGAGGGTCTTGTAAGAGACAGATTAATTACAAACGAGTATTTGGTACAATTAGAGTAAGTGCTGACCCATAAGTGCAGCCTTCGCAATCAATGCTAATGAGGATGGTCCAACCTTTATTTGTGACTGACCCTGTTTCAAATTTAAATGAAGAAATACAGAGATAAGTTAAAGAAAAAAAACAGCCTACACATACATGCTTGCTGCACTCGTCATAGAAAGAACCAAGTAGCCACCTTTTGGGAGATTGGCACCCCATCTGTTTCCAAATTTGGAGCTTCTTTTGTCATGAAAGGAAGCAAGCTATCCTCCACAATTTCTTTGGCAAGCATCTTTGAAGCAAAAGATGAAAAACACTTGATGAAACAAGACAGCATAAATTGGTTCAAGTTTGGAACATATCCACAAGTGAGGTAAGCTCTACCAGAGGATCAAGAAATAATGAATTTCCCATAAGCATACCAATGTAACTCGCATTTAGGCAAGCATGGATTCTATGAAATATATTTATAACATCCAACATACCTTAGGATTACCACCAAGGATTATATCAGTACCTCTGCCCGCCATGTTAGTAGAAATTGTTATGGCATATTTTCTGCCTGCTTGTGCAATAATCTCAGCTTCCCTTGCAGCATACTGAAAGAAGTTTGATTTAAAATTTAGGAACAAAAACTGCAATATCTAATACAAGCATTAGAAAAATCAGATCATTAGTTAAGAAAACAAATGAGTTTACAAACTAGATAAATGTAAGCTTTATTTTAAAGAACCTTCGGCCTTGCATTAAGAACATTGTGTGGAATTTGCTGGTCTTTCAAAAGATCAGACAAATATTCTGAATTCTCAACACTGCATAGGAAAGAACAAAGAACACTACAATAAATAGAATAAGCAAAATGGATGAGCCCATTATATACACAGAAAGTGAGCAGGTTGTCTGTACAATGATTATTTACCACAGTTGAAGATAACACATGCATGCACATATACATTGCATAAGCAATCAAATTTAAGAACACATAAAGTAGTTTGCAATAATATATATATATATATATACTACTACATCAAGCCTTTATCCCTCTATGTCGGGTCGGCTACATGAATCATTTTTCTCCATTGTATATTGTTAAGAGTCAAATTCTCATTTAAATCTAATAAAGAAAGGTTATTTCTAATATTTTCTAACCAAGTCTTTTTAATTCTACTTCTACCTTTCTTAACATAAGCCAAATCTAATACATCTACTCTCCAACCTGGTCATTGAAAGGCCGATGTTTTATGTGACCAAACCATCTAATGCGACTCTCTCTAATCTTATCTGCCACTAGAGCTACTCCAACCTTTTAATGTATATGCTTGTTTCATATTTTATCTCTAAGAGTAAAGCCAACACCCACCTAAGCATCCTCACCTCTGCAACACTTAGCTTAATATTATGCTTTCCTTTTAATGGCCAACATTATGCACAATAAAGCATTATAGGTCTCACCATCATCTTATAGAATTTTCCCTTAAATTTGAGGGGTACTTTTCTATCAAACAACATGCCCGATGCATTCCCCCACTTCAATCATCCAACTTGAATTATACTAATAATATTCTCCTATTTATTTCACCATCACTCTGAACAATAGACCCAAAATATTTAAAATGTGTACTCTTATTAATGATTTGATCACTCAAAGTCAGAATCCCCCCACTAGATCTATTACTACTAAAATTAAGATCTACTCACACAAAGACCTTTAGTCACTAAGGTTAACCTCCATAATTCAAGTTTACTTTCAACTCCCTCTCTAGTCTTATCAACAAGGAGAATATCATCAGCAAAAAGCATACACCAGGGTACAACCTCTTGCAAATGTATAGTGAGAACATCTATGACTAAAGCAAAAATATATGGGCTTAAGGCTAATCCTTGATGTAATCCAACTGAAATAGGAAAATACTTGGTCAAACCACCTTGTGTTTGAACACAAGTAATAGCTCCTGCATACATATCCCTAATGACTTGAATATAAGCATTATTAACCCCTTTCTTATATAGAACTCTCCATAGCACTTCTATTAGAACTTTATCATATGATTTCTCTACATCAATAAAAATAATACGTAGATCCTCCTTATTCTCTCTATACTTCTCCATCAAACCTCTCAATAAATGTATAGCTTCTATAATAGACCTACCTGGCATGAATGCAAATTGATTTTGAGAAACAGTAATGTCACGCCGCAACCTATGCTCCATAACTCTCTCTCATAGTTTAAAGTATGACAAATTAACTTAATTCCTCTATAATTCGCATAATCTTGTGCATCACCTTTATTCTTAAAAATAGGAATCAATACACTCATTCTTCACTCATCAATCATCTTTTAGTCTTCAAAATAATATTAAAAAGTTTAGTAAGTCAAGAAATTCATTCATTTCCTAAGCATTACCGCACCTCTATTGGGATATCATCAAGTCCGACAGCTTTTCGACACTTCATTTTCTTTAAAAAACCTCTTTAACTTCGATTTTAATAATACGTTGATAAAAACAAAAATATTTTATTTTCATTTAGGGAACTAAGGTCACTAAAGTCAATTGCATTCTCATAATCTTCATTAAAAAGTTCAGCAAAATATCTCATCCACCTTTGTTGAATATCCTTTTCTAATAAAAGCACTTTATCTCTTCATCCTTAATACACTTCACTTGAACAACAATTTAGTTTATTTTTCATTTTTTGTCCCTTCATCTTGAAGTCCAAAACTAAAAAGCGATGTTAGGTACATAAACTTTCACTCGGAATAACTTTATAATTTTTGAAATCTAAATGATTTTTTTTTCTTATAAGAAAATAATCAATATGAGTTTACTAATCATTCTTATAAATGATGAGATGCTCATCTCTTTTCTTAAATAAGGTATTAGCAATTACAAAATCATAAGTTAAAGAAAAATCTAATATGGTCTTATCACCTTCATTAGTCGCTCCAAAGTCATAGCCACCATGAATGTTTTTAAAATCATCTACATCTCTACGAGCATGTCCATTTAAATCTACTCCAATAAAAACTCTTTGTTCGAGAAGTGTCATTTGTATTAATTCTTCTAGGTCATTCCAAAATTTTAATTTTGAATATATATCCAAACTTACTTGGGGAGCATAAGCGCTTATAATATTAATAATCTTAGTAGCAACAATAATCTTTAAAACTATAATTCTATCTCCAATTCTATTAATTTTTACAACATCATCTTTTAAACTCTTATATATAATCACACATACATCATTTCTAATACGACTCCTACCAGAATACTATAGTTTAAATCCTAAACTATCAATCTCCTTAACTTCTCTCCAACCCATTTAGTTTCATGAATGTAAAGAATATTTATCTTCCTATGAATCATAATATCTATTAACTCTATTAATTTATCTGTAAGGAAATCTATATTCTAAGTTTTTATCCTAATTTTAATTTTATGTACTAGCTTCTTTGCCAACATACGTCTATGATGTGGAAACCCTTGACTATTTAACACTGCACCCAGGCGCCGGTGCAATGGCCCTTGCTCACTTGTTACTATATTCAGGTCATACAATGTGTCACTTCCAAATAACGTCCTAGCATTAACACAATGAATTAAAGGATTCATGTCATGATTATTCGATAAGTTTTACGCAAATTGTCGACTACCTAACGCAACCCTCCACTTTTCTCATCCAGGACTTGGGATCTGACAACGGCAATGTTTTTGGGGAAAGAATATGTTTATAGATATTTAAAGAGAACAGCTCAGCTCAATCAAGTATCAAAAACTTCTTGCACATGATGAGTAAGACTGAGATCATCGTCCAAGCATGATTTCAAGACAATCAATATGTTAAAGAAAAATAAGTACAGGAACGAACTTACAAATAGGTTTAAAAGTTGATATAAATTCGAAGGTATCATAACTTGAAGGTTTCTATGTTTATTGTGACATGGAATATTAATTATCAAAAGTCTTGAATGATGTTTTTGTTCCAGAAATTATAAGCTGAGTGAACAAGCTAAACAAGAATTTTTATAGCCAAGCAAGATAAGCAAAATTAAAAGAACAGCCAGCAGATGCACAAATGACTGATAAAAATTTACCTGGTGGTACCAACCAAAACAGGGCGGCCTAGTCGAAACATATATTCAACTTCTTCCCTAACATGTTCCCATTTTCCACGTGCAGTCTAAACAACACAACGAAAGGCAACTAATGAAATAAACAAATCATAGGAAAAGCCAGTTCCTAGATAACTTACAGCAAAGGCTTGAATGGGTAAATCCTTCCGTATATTTGGTAGATTTGTAGGGATTTCAATTACTGGCATCTGAAACATTTTCAAGAATTCCTTTTCCTGCATGTAATACGTATATCTGCCTTATATTTTATTTCTTTGAAAGATAATAATAAAAATATCAATTGAAGTCCATATTCCATCGTACTTCAGTTTTAGCAGTTCCTGTCATGCCAGATAGCTTTGGATAAAGTTTAAAGAGTGATTGGTATGTTATTTGCCCCACAACAACTGAATCAGCCTGGTAAAAATCAAATTTCTCATAAATATCCGAACAGAATGAGATTTGAAATTCGATGGATTAATTCAGGTAATTTTGTTGTTGAGTAAGATAAAAATAACAAATTAAAAGAATCACCTGAATCTTAAGGCCTTCTTTGGCTTCTACTGCCTGATGAATTCCGTCAGACCATCTTCTTTTCTCCTCAACTCTTCCAGTAAGCTGAAAGCACACAGAAATAATCAGCAGATATATTATTGTGTATTGTGTAAAGTAAAATAGGTAAAATTAGGGAAATTAATTTCTTGAGAAGATCAAAAGAGGCGAGGACATTTTCTTTTGGGAATACTCTAGCAGAATCTGATGTATCGCAAACAAAAGTCAGGTCAATCAATTAAACTTTTAAGTTGCAAAGATGCCAACTTAAGAACAAATTTGTAAAAGAGACCCTCCATGCAATTAAAGAAACAAGATGATTTCCTCAAAATAACAATAATTACTGTAAAAGTAGAAACTTCAAATAGGAAGACATTTGTTTAGGTTTTGAAGATTGTGAGAATACGATTGATTTTAGTGACCATAGTCCTAAATGAAAATAGAGATTTTTAATTTTATCGACGTATTGGTATAAATCGAAGTTAGAGTGGCTTTAAGGTAAATGAAGTGTGGAAAAGCTATTAGACCTAATGGTATTTTAATAGAGGCATGGAAATGCTTAGGAGATGAAGGAATTTCTTGGCTTATAAAACTTTTCAATATTATTTTGAAGAGTCAGATGAGTGAATGAGTATGTTGATTACTAATTTTAGGAATAAAGGTGATGCACAAGAGTGTCTGAATTATAGAGGAATTAAGCTAATGTGTCATACTTTAAAACTTTGGGATAAAGTTATTGAGCATAGGTTACAACGTGATGCTAATGTTTCTCAAAATAATTTGGATTCATGTCAGGTAGGTCCACTATGGAAGATATATATTTATTAAGAGGTTTGAAGAATAAGTATAGAGAAAATGAGCAACATTTTAGATATCTCGAGTCTATTGTTCAAAGTGATGGTGAAATAAATGGGAATATTATTAGTAGAATTCAAGTTGGATGGTTGAACTGGAGGAATGCATTGGGCTTGTTGTTTGATAGAAAAGTGCCCCTCAAACTTAAGGAAAAATTCTATAAGATAGTGGTGAGACCTGCACTACTTTATGGCGCGAAATGGTGGTCATTAAAAGAGAAGCATAAAATTAAGTTTAGTGTTGTAGAGATGAGGATTCTTTGGTGGATGAGTTGCTTCACTCTTAGAGATAGAATGCATAGTTATAATATACGTGAAAAAATTGAAGTAGCACCAGTGGCAGATAAGATTAGAGAGAGTCATCTTAGATGATTTGGTCATATAAAATGTTGGCCTTCTGATAACCCAGTTAGGAGAGCAGATGTATTACATTTGGACTATGTTAAGAAAGGAAGAGGTAGACCTAAAAAGTCTTGTTAAAAAATATTAGAAATTACCTTTTTTATTATATTTAAATGAGAATTTGACTCTTACTAAGACACAATAGAGAAAAAGATTCATGTAGCCGACCCCATATAGTGGGATAAAGGCTTTTTGTTGTTATTGTTGTCGTTGTAGCTCACTAGAACAATTAGTGCAGAACAATAATTGTTGAAGCTAAACTAATTGATGGAGCTAGCACAATTTATAAGAATTTTGCTTATTGTTTTAAAGGGGGTGTAGGACATCAAAGTGATGATCAAAACTAAATTTATATCTTCAATGATAAAAAAAGTCATTAATTGAGATTCAACAACAAATGAAGAAAAACATCGTATGTATGTGCTTGAATGCTTGCACGAATATATCAATCAAGAACTGATCGTAAGTGTGCGTACCCCATTTGGTCGTTTCTCTATTCTAATTACATGAGTGAGGCAATGATTGCTTAAACGTGGGAATGAAATGACGTGGGGTCGTGGGTTGACGATTTGTGGGTCGATTTGGCTATGGTTGGTTAGAGGTGAACAAATTCAAACCACATCAAATTTAATTTCTAAATAAACCAACTACCTTAAATCCTAAATTATGTTGCCTAACAATGAAAAATTTTTATCAGGTTTAGCATGTCATACCAAATAATTTTCAAGATTTAACACCCTCTAGATTTATTAAATTTGAATTTACAGGATTTATTAAATCCCACTAAAGTTAAATCTTACTTGTTGCCAAACAACCCCTAAGTGTAATTTTAGCAGCAAGGTTATTGAGCTCCTCAAGCAGAAGAAGATTGAGTTTCAAAGCTTCAATATGCTTTCCAATAAGGAAGTAAGGTTGGGTCTGAAAACTTTCCAATTGGTCTATATTTTCCCAGCTTTACATAAAAGGCGAGTTAATTGGACAATCTGATATAGTTCATGAGATGCATAAGAGTGGAAGCTTAAAGAAAGTTCTTGCAGAGAAGGACATTGCACGTCAAATAATCTCTCGATCTTAAGTTACAATAGCCTTGAATTTCTTGTTAACATTGGAACAAACAAAAGGCGGTGCTGAAATGCTTCAGTCAGTCAATCTTTTCCCTTCCCTAAAGGTTTTATTTAATCATCTAGTGGATAGAACAAAACCTAATCCTGAAGTGGTTTGTTTCCCCACTAACTATGATAAAAAATAGCATGCACACACACCTATCATGTTTCACAATTGCAATAATCTCCTCAGATCCACAGACATTATTCGCAGCTCTTAGGCTTTCTGAGCATGCTCTATTGCTCATTGGTTTGTGGGGTAGACATCATAGAACGAAAGGCATGAAAGAAATAAATTTTGAAGGCGGAAGAGCATTCATTTTCTAGCATTTATAAACATGGAAATACAGCATGTTTGAGACCTATCTAATAGCACGATTCCTCTTTTCTGTTTGCCAACTCTAAAAAAAGAGCATGAGTCAACTGAGAAGCCCTATTTTATTAGCAGTAAAAATGGAAGTGTCATTAGACCAGTGCTTCCACAGCAATATCTTTCGTCCCACCTTAAGGAGAAGGTGGGGGGGGGGGATGTTATTAATACAATTGTAGGGGGCGGCCAACCCAACCATCCGAATGGGCATAACCTGGAGCAAAAAATAGAAAAATTCGGCCCCCCTCTGTGGGGCCCAACAAAATTGTGATTCATTCTGTTAGGAGGAATAATGAGGGAATTATTAGGAAAAAAATTTCAATTTAAATTTAAATAAGAGATGGAATATTATTTAGGGATGTTTCCTAAAATATGTTTAATTGTTTAGGAAAATTTTATAAATTATGTTTAATTGTTTAAGAAGGTTTCCAAAATTATGTGTAATAGTTTAGAAAGGTTTCATAAATCACGTTTAATTGTTTAGGAATGTTTCCTAAATTATGTTTGATTGTTTAGGAAGATTCGATTTATGAGTTAATGTTCTAGGGCTATTTAAGGGGGATTTGTCTAGGGTTTAGAGAATGTTATTGCTGAGTTTTGTGGTTTGCTGTAATTCTTTTCTTTGAGGGCTTCCTAGCAAATTTGAAGAAAACTTTAGCTTACAAAAGGCATTAATACAATTGTAGGGGGTGGCCAACCCAACCATCCGAATGGGCATAACCTGGAGCAAAAAATAGAAAAATTCGGCCCCCCTTTGTGGGGCCAACAAAATTATGATTCATTATGTTATGAGGAATAATGAGAGAATTATTAGGAAAAAAATTTCAAATTAAATTTAAATAAGAGAGGGAATATTATTTAGGGATGTTTCCTAAAATATGTTTAATTGTTTAGGAAGATTTTCTAAATTATGTTTAATTGTTTAAGAAGGTTTCCTAAATTATGTGTAATTGTTTAGGAAGGTTTCATAAATCATGTTTAATAGTTTAGGAAAGTTTCCTAAATTATGTTTTGATTGTTTAGGAAGATTCGATTTATGATTTTATGTTTTAGGGCTATTTAAGGGGGATTTGTCTAGGGTTTAGAGAATGTTATTGCTGAGTTTTGTGTTTTGCTGTAATTCTTTTCTTTGAGGGCTTCCTAGCAAATTTGAAGAAAACTTTAGCTTACAAAAGGCATTATAGATTTTGATCCTCAACATGGTGAGAAAATATATGATCATAGTGTTGTCCGATTTCTAATACCAATTATAATGGTGATCATGACAAGAGGATGTCTTGGAATGAGTATGTATTTAGTCTCTTTGGGAGTGTCATCAATCAAAAGGCTTGTCTTACAGTACTTTGTGCACTACAAAGGCAAACTATATGGCACTTAAATAAAGCACTTTTGAAATATTTTGGCTTAGAGGTTTGGTTAAATATTAGGTTTATAATAAGAAATAGTGATTTTTGTGAAAGTCAGAATGTTATTATTCACTTAGCTTGAGACCAAATATATCCTGAAAAGATCAAGTATATTGATGTTCAATACCACTTCTGCATAAAACACAATCCTATTGACTTGCTTACCAAGGTACTCTATGTTCACAAGTTAAAGAAATGTTAGCAACTGATTGATTTGAGTAGTTGTTAATTGTTAATGCCTTTTGAGGCTTTGGGCAAGGAGGTGCTTAGGTGGTTTGGCAATGACTTAGTTATCCATTTTGTTCTTTGATAATATGGACGACTTGTTAAACAGACACTTTTGTAATTCATTCTCTTGATCCACTTAAACTTTTTGCATCCTCCATTCACTTAGAGCATCAAGGACTTCGCTCATAAGGGTTATGTTTGGCAATTTCTCCTCAAGTTGTTGATAGGGCTACCACATGAGAGGGAGGCACAATCGCACAAAAAAGAACTTAAGACGGATAGAGGAAGAAGTGAGGTTTCATGTGATCATCTCGATGTCACAAAAATAGAGAGGCGAAGAGGGTTGCAACTTTCTTGTTGTGATTGTCATAGAGAGGAGGGATAGGGAGGATCAAGCGTGGTAGTTTTCTCTTGTTAAGGATTGGTTGTTTTTGCTTCTTTAGACTGGAGATTTGGTGAGAGAGGAATTAATCTATAATTTCCTTGACTTTCTTTAGTTAGAAGCTCTTCCCAAAATTAACTAAATATTATCAGCTCTTCTCCTTATTAGTTTTTTATGAATATAATTTGATATATCTTTGTGAGTTTTCTTATTTTATCCTTCATAAATTTTGATTGTGAATCATTGTGCCCCCATACCCTATGGGTGTAGGTCATTATTGATGAAATTACATAAATACTAATGTAAATGCTATGCTGTAGTTCATTCTTGATCAAACTATGGAAAAACTAGCATTCTTATCTATGTCCTTTTTTTATTATTCTATATCATAATTGTGTGTGCTCCTAATTTTGTTTCCCAAATTTGATGGTGCTCTCTTTAGTTCTCTAGAATATAGTGATTTGCATCCTCTACTTCAATAGTTTTCTAAGAGGTTAAAAAAAAAGCATTTTGTAAATTAGAAGTGAAGTGCAAGAAAATATATACCATGTGACTTATGTAATCCCATCCTTATGCCTAGTGAGGATAATAAAAAGTTGACACTAAACTTGTGAGCTTCTACAAGATTTTTAAAAATATTGGAGTTGTTGAAACTTAAAAGTCCAAAATATAAAGAAAGGAAATTTTAATAAAAAGCTTTTCTCATAAAAAATAAAAGAGGATATGACCCACAAACAGCCAAATTGACGTTAAAATATCAATTGTAAAAAAAAATTATACACTATATGAGTAGAAATTACCTCATTGATTATAAATGCCCTTCCATCTCTAACAATGTATTGAACATCCCGACGGTAAAACTCTTTGGCTTTCAAAGCATTCATTAAAAACCTGTAAAAAGAAATTACTTTATATACGAAACAATAACTAATTAAAACAGACATTTTCCTTGGCGGACACCAACTAATACAAAAGATGAAGTTATGTTTAGATACTAAACTTAACTATTTCTTCTATTCAAGCAACAAATAGACAAGTTGTAATGGATTTATTTTTCAACACAAATGATCATCATTAAGTTTCTCCTTGTCATTGTTTACATAGAAGTTGCATGCACTAACAAACATAATCAATCATAGCATATTGGTCTCAAGCAGGACGGTCGGACCACTTCCTAGCATTTTATATCTTGAACTCAAAATGTGCACTAATGTGGCAAATTCGAGCCAGATATGCAACACAAGTTGGAAACTCAGAGTAAAAGTCCCAAATACTTCAACTTCAGGATCAGATGCTTCATGAAAAAATGAATATGTTTCACGTATTCAACTTGGTGAGAGGAGATTGGTTTTCAGTACGAGTGCAAAGTGATGAGGACATCATAAAATCAATGATCTACGGTCACAATCTACTTTTGATTATTATTGTATTTGATGTATTTTGTTTTATGTTTTAAGAGTTTATCGTATTTCTTTCCATTTATGCCCTTGCTTAAGGGCCTCGTCATGTGTTTGCCTTAGGGGCAACTGTGTCTTTACATTTTCTTTATTCCGTTGGCTATTTAAAGCCTTCCCCTCTTCATGTAAGGATGATGAATTATTGATAATGAAAATTTTATGTTCTTGTTGATCTCTTAGTGAGTTCATGTGAGGGAGAGGCCCAAGAGGGGCAAAAGCAATACCAGTCAATCTTGGTGGATTCCAAGGTTCACGGTTCTCTTATCTTTCTTTTTCTTTTATTTTTCTTGCATCGAATTCCCTCCCCAAACTTCTACTCGCCGGCCGACCATCCCCATCCTCCCCCAAACCCGACAGATTCAACCCTACTCCCCACCGCCGGCCTCACCACCCTCAAACTTCTTTTCCCTAACCCGAGCCCTCCCTTTTGCCGCTGGCCTCCTTAGGCTGCCCAAGCCACCGGCTTCCTCCAACCCAACCGCCGGCCACCCTTCCCCTCTCTTCCCCCGTAGCTCCTGCTTCATCCACCGACCCCCATGCAAATTTTCCCTCAAAACTTGATTTCAATTTCACCATAAAACCTTTCCAAATTGGAGCCCAATAATTTAGGAGTTTGTTTAAATTCAAATTCAAAATTTGAATTTGAAATTACCTCTTAAATGACCCTCCATTAAAAAAAAATGGGAGACTTCCTAATTAGTCTAAATCTGAAAGCAATTTCAAATTTAAACCTTTCATTCTCTTTAATTGCGCGGGCCCCCCTCATTAATACCAAACCCCCTCCCTCCCACTCTCTTTGACCGGCCACCTTAACCCCCTCCCCCCATATTAATTAGATCCCATAAATTTAAGATCTAATTAATCCAATTCCCCCTCTTTTCCCCCCTAATTCCCACTTGTTTCAAATTCAAATTTCAATGAACTTAATCTCTAATTACCCACTAAATCTGAACTTATTTTCAGATTTTTTCTTCCTCTCTTCCTCTCCTTGGCCTGTCCGAACCTACCCGACCCCTTCCAGAAAACTATGTGAGATTGTCCAAGGCATCCCGTAGTGCATAGTTGCTATCCGACCCTCCCAGGATTCTGTTAACTGCTGGCCAGCAGATTCCTATACTCCCACACCTGTTATCCAGCCCCGGAACTCCCCCTATCGCTGTCCAGAATTTTTCCATAGCAAAATTCCTTACTGTCCAGCGTCCAGGAAGGCCACAACTTGCTGTCCGTAGTCACCGGCAGCCCAAGGAGCTGGCAGAAACTCGTCAACACCTTATTGGATGCTGTGGAGGATCTGTCCACAACAACACCACTACTGTCCTGAAGTTCTGCACCTCTTCCCGGGTGTTCCTTAGTGCGAGAAGGTTCGTGGTTGCTGTCCACTTCGTTTCCAGCTTTCAAACAACCTTGTCGGAGTGCGTATCTCTCTTGTCTTTGGGTAAACTCGACACCCAACTCTCTATCTTCATAGTTGCATCCTTGAATGTGAATTTATTATCTTCATGAAGATCATGTTAATACTTCTCCGCTAAAACCTAGTAATTGGAAGAGTTGTGTGAAGGATCTTCTTGTAGCGACTAATCTCATTGTTAATTTAGGGATTATCGTTGAAAATTAACCACAAACGCAATGTTAGATTAATTGATTGTTTTATTATATTAACTCCTATGCATGTGATTTAGCCTAAGCTTGTCTTACCGCTCTCTGTGTTTTCTTTTGTCGTTAGAAAGTTCATTGTGAAGATATGATTATTGTGACTTCTAACACTTAAGTGTGCAAACTCTTCAAGTAATTCAACTTTGCATGTGCTGTATTACATCACAAAGGATATCAAAAACATGAATATATTTCAGCTAAGAAGTTGCATAAACCTGGCCCATGGATCATTTTCATCCCACAGATCATTAGTCTCAAGAACCATTTCAGCAAGCGCAACCCCTTCCTCAGTCAAATCAACTGAATTATCTTTCAGTTCCACATTATAATGCTGCAAATAAAGTCATTTCCTTATCACAATAAATGCAGCAAAGAGATCAAAACCACGATAGTCAAAAGAAATGAAATTCAATTTTGTAGTAAGTATTAAAGCACAAAATTCATCTGATTAAAGATAAAAATACAGTGACTCACAATTCCCTGTACAAGAAGCTCAGCAACTTTGGCGGCAACAGGGTAGCGCTCAGCATCCTTACTTGCCTATTCATTCAGATCAATCAACATTGAAACTGAAATGTCAAACGAAAAAGCTGTTATACAAATTTACAGAAAAACACCTCTCCACTTATCAATAATGGATTCCTCCCTTCATCAATGAGGACTGAATCAACTTCATCAACAATGGCAAAATGAAATGGCTTTGGCCTGTTTTCAATGTTTTAAGTTAGTTTAGTCTTCAAACATCAAGGAAGGAACTCATAATACACGTAAAATTACCATCGCATTACAAGTTTCGCTCTATTTCCAGACAGATTGTCTCGGAGGTAATCAAAACCAAGTTCCTGCACAAATAAATTAAGATTGGTTTTGTATTATCCAAACCGAACCCCATACAAGTACTAAAAAAAAAACTCATCTAAATCAGCCCAAGAAAATGTAATGAAAACGTTATTGGTGTCTTAAACTGAATAGGCTACACTAAACAGGTAGACATAGATGGATCAAGTTACTACCAAGAGCCTTATTCAGTTATTTGAAAGGGAAAAGCTATCCTATGATAATAATTTCTGCTTCAAACGGTGTTAGAGATTCTATAAAAGAAGAGTTATTTAACTTAAATAACAAGGTATAACCAACAGCCTCCACCTATGCCCGAAGTAACATGAGCTCCAACATATTCACGTAAGATAGGGTCATAAAGAAAAGCTAGCAGCAACCGAAGTATCAAGAAAACAAGACAAAAATAAGCCCACATCATGGATTATCTCCAGAGAAAACGAGGTGTAACAATCATGAATATTTAGTGTTGTAAACTTACCGAATTATTACTATATTTAGTGTTGTAAACTTACCGAATTATTACTATACGTTATGTCACAACTATAGCTCGATCTTCTCTCTGTAGCAGTCATGCCACTCTACAAGTTTAAAAGTATAAGGGCAGGCAAAACATTTATATTTTTTTTCTGCCAGCAATATCAAATTCAATAGTTGAAAGCACACCTGAATGAGGCCAACGGAAAGACCTAGAAATCTATGAATGCGGCCCATCCATTCAGCATCACGCTGAGCCAAGTAATCATTTACAGTCACCACTGAAAAACAAATATTGGAGTGGAATCAGATGTACCAAATGAAGAAAAACAAATAGCAATTAACTAACAAGTCATCGGACAATCAATGATGTTGAATTGTATTGTATTGTAGAAAATAAAATCCTAACTTCCCTCTCGAAGAGAAGGATAATTTGTCATACAGATAAAAAGTGTTTTTCATGTTCTTGAAGCCATGGAGGAGATGGAATTGCAATATAAAACTTCCCTTTTCACTTCCAAACAAATCAAAATTTTCAGATGATATTTTTTTATGAACAAAGCAATGAAAAGCATTCCCAAATGAAGCCTAAGCTCCGAAGAATGACCAAACTTGCACCTTTGCAACACATCTCACCACATTACATCATCAAAATGCTTAATGGTTTTGCTTCCGCAAAGTACTTCTTTATGTCAGTATTCATGCATTTCAGATGCAACAGTAAGAAAAATCATCCATAAAAAACAATTCAAAGGAAGATACCGTGAACTCCATGGCCAGTAAGAGCATTCAGATAAGCTGCTAATGTCGAAACCAAAGTCTTTCCTTCCCCAGTCTTCATCTCAGCAATGCATCCATCATGAAGCACCGCACCACCGATGATCTAAAATCAATATTTCACTATAGTCCACCTTCATCTATCCATAAACCAAGAAGATTTTAAGTACCAAAGAGAGTCAAAACACCTGGACATCAAAATGCCGCATACCAAGCTTCCTTCTTGCGGCTTCCCGAACCACAGCAAATGCCTCTAATAGAGATAGAAACGTTAGGTAAAACAAACACGGGCTCTTTGTATATGACCATGTGAAAATGGAGAGAAGTATCTAAAAAAAACCAGCTTGAATATCAGCAAGGTTTTCCCCTTTGCTCAATCGAAGGCGAAATTCCACAGTCTTTGCTCTCAACTACCAAAAAAAAAACCATAAAATATATAAAAACAATAAAAAGTACTACATGTTTTGCCTAAACTCTTTGATCTTGATAGCATAAAGAGATACCGCAAACCTGTTCATCTGAAAGAACGAGGATACGAGGCTCTAGGGCGTTCACGGAGCTGACAAGCCGGTAATAATCACGCACAACCCAACTGTTAAGGTTCAAGAGATCCCTCAAACTTATGTTCGTGGCTTGTACCAAACTCTCCTGAAATCGGGACATGTAAACAAAGGATAAAGAAACAACTTACATGCATCCAACTGGGAGACAGCATGAGTATTAAAAAAAAAAAACTCACCTTTACGCAATCGATAACGGCTTTTGACGAAGGGGCAGGAGAAGAATAGGAAGACAAGGCGCGGGGAAGAGTGGTAGTAAAGAACCGGGTATTGCCTAGCGGCGCAATGGGTAGAGTGGCACTGGTGGCTGGAAAAGGAGAAGAGCCTTGCGAGGTTTTAGAGGCAAGGGAGAGAGATGGGACACAGAGTGAGATGACAGGGTAAGCATTGGCCATGTGAGTGGATTCCGTTTCTTGGTCTTAGCAAAATTATTTGCAGCAACAGAGCTCGAAGGGTTCCGGCCCTTCTTATCCGGTAAACATTCCGCTGGTGAAGAAGGTGGCGAATGGCACAGAGAAGGTGAACGAGCAATGGCCAGGTCAGGTCCGTCTGGCTTTGGGAGGGGCGGGAGGAAGAGTTCACACTATCATAAGCACATGCATTCTTATTTGTCTCTCTCTACAATAAAAATACAATCAAAATGTATTACTATAGCAATCAATAACTGTGCTTTAAGTGCTCTTTTATTGTAGACATAGAAAAATCCGAATATATCTCTCTGTCAGATGACCAGACCTAATAATGTCGAATTCACACAGCCACAAACCTCTAGTTTTTTGTTTGAAATGATAATATATTGTGCAAATGCGACTATCGAATCAAAATTACAATAAAGTTTATGGCCGGTTCAAGAAATTAATATCCATCCTTATGCATAAATAAATAGTTAAATTTATTATTTTGCATGATATTGATTCATAATTTATTAATTTTATTATTATTTATTTATGATTATGATTTATTTGGGATGACTTTTTTACTATTTCTTAAAATTATTTTTTGGTACAAAAATTAAGATTTTTTAATCAAAAAAATATTTTAAGAAGCAAGAAAAAAACTGTCTCAAATGAAGCTTATATCACGCATGATGATATGCAAGAGCAATTAAAAATATATTTTAATAGTATATTTAATGAATTAAGAAATTTAAGGATGAAAAATTAGGGTTAATCTAAATAAGCTTTTCTTGATGAATTAAAAGTTGTCCCTCTTGCAGTATAACCTAGTTTGAGATATCTTCAAATAGTAACTTCACTATATTTTTCTAAAATTAACTAACTGAGTGAATGAAGTTAGTGAGAATGAAGACTATGTAAAACGCTATCATAGTTTGAAGTCCAAAATGTAACTCTTCACTTTTTACTTATAGGATTAAGACGCTACAAGAAAGACTACGTACATGATATGACCAATATAGACTGACACAAACACATGAACTAGTTACATGATTAGCATGTGGACCCCTATCCATGGCTTGACCCCCTCATCACAAGTGAGTACCTTAGGAAAATATTTGAGGATGTATACTTTCAACAAGTCATGAGACCAAACATGCTGGACAAAATTATGAAGGTGGGTCCCTATGAACAAGAGGCGGATACGGGGCAAGTCCCTTGAGTGTAAGTGATTGTGAGTTAATGATGTGTCTAATTAGTGAATTTATGGTCATGGGCCTCATAGATGTACGCTTCCTGTAGCTTAGTCATGGATATCTATAATAGGTAAGTGGCCTTGATTGTGAATAACTTTTACAAGAGAAGGGGTTATAGTGGAACAAGATGTAATACCCACTTGTACAAAATTAGAATAATTGTTGATCTGATTAGAACCTAATAAGAATTTTAAGTACGATTGGTTTTATTAACATTTGAATGATTGAAAAATAAACTTAGAAATTGAATTTAGAAAAAAAATTTAATAAGAATATGATTGCCCTTGAGGCACTGCACCATTGTGACACTAAGCTCTATGTATAATAAAACAAATTTTAAGGCTCTTGGGAGCACTATAGTGCTGACCATGCGAAGTTGTAGTGATTTCTTTTCAGTTTGGTGAATAACTCTTGAGAATGTTGTAGTGCTAAAGGATGGGTGATGTAGCACTAAGGTCTCTAATTAAGTAGAAATTATTACGTGCAGAGTCTGGATGTAGCTCAGTGTTTGACTCCAATTAAATCATGACACGAGGATTAGACACGTGGTTATTTAATATATATTAATTATTTTATTTTTCTATTGAGAGCCCGACCGACCCAGCACGGTCCAGGTGAAAATTTTGAATTCATTAGAGATCAAAATTTGTGAAGTTAGATCACTTTTCATCTTTGGTATTAGAGTCGGTTCATTGTTCACTTTTCATCTTCGGCATTGCATATGGCTCATTGTTCATTGGCATTCGGGTGTTATGTTAACTTATTAAGTTCATCATCTCCAACAAAGTTAGTCTGTCATTCTCGTTCAGTGCATCTTCAAAGAGATGCTTCTTTAGCTTTTCTCTTATATAGGTTTTAGGGTTTACATTTATAGTTTTTAGGGTTTATGATATTTTCTTGTCGCTTTTTTGCTACTGTCGTGACACGCCTTGTTTAACAAATAAAAGTGTTGTGACCCACTTTATTTAACAAACAGAAGCCCATTTGTCACAATGTTTAAAAAATGAAAAGGATTAGTTAGTTTGAAATACATGATTGGACACTTGCAGTATTACAAATGGGTAAATGTAAACCTTCATGTAAAAATTTAATCAGATGAGATTTTACAGTGTGTATTGATCGTGTATTAGTTGTGTATAAAATGTGTATCGAGTGTATATCGACTTTGTATTTCGTTTTCTAAATTAGGTTGCACATATTTCATACATTGTCTATGAATTATTTTTGTTCATTTTTGTGATTCTTTTTGAACTTGTACTAGCTATGTATTAACTTTGTATTAATTGTATGTTAACTGGGTATTGACTATGTATATGTTGTGTATCAATTGTATATCGACTTTGCATTCTATTTTTTAAATTAGGTTGTGCATATTTTAAATATCTATGAGTTATTTTTAATTATTTTGTGACTCTTTTTTGAACTTATATTAACTGTGTATTGACTTGGCATTAACTATGTATTAATTATATGCTAACTGTATATTGATTGTGTATTGATTGTGTATCAATTATGTATCGACTGTGTTTCAATTATGTATCGATTGTGTATCTATTTGTATTTCATTTCCTAAATTAGATTGCACAGATTTTCAATGTGTGAAGTTATTTTTTATTCATTTTGTGAATCTATTTTGAACTTAGTATTAATTATATATTAAATGTGTATTAATTGGATATTAATTATGCATTAACTATGCAATAATTGTATATAATTATGTATCAACTTTGTATTCCATTTTTTAAATTAGATTGCATATATTTTAAATGTTTATGAGTTATTTTTATTCATTTTATCTCTTTTTTGAACTTGTATTAATGGTGTATTGACTTAGCATTAACTGTGTATTAATTCTATATTCACTATGTATTGATTATGTATCAACTGTGTATTAACTATGTATCAACTTTATATTTCATTTCTAAATTAGGTTGTATAGATTTCAAATATCTACAAGTTATTTTGGTTCATTTGTGACTTTTTTTTTAAACTTGTATTAACTTGTATTGATAGTGTATCTACTTTGTAATTCATTTTTTAAATTTGGTTGCACAAACTTTAAATGTTTATAAGTTATTTTATTTATTTTGTTACTTTTTAAAACATGTATTTACAGTGTATTGACTTGATATTAATTGTGTATTCACTGTATATTGATTATGTATCAACTATGTATCGATTGTATATCGATTGTATATCGATTGTGTATCAACTTTGTATTCCATTTTCTAAATTAAGTTGAACAAATTTCAAATGTCTATGAGTTATTTTCTTCAGTATGTTACTCTTTTTAAACTTGTATTAATAGTGTATTGACTTGAAATTAATTATATATTAATTGTATATTGGCTGTGTATCGACTTTGTATTCTATTTAATAAATTAGATTACATAGATTTTAAATATCTATAAATTATTTTTATTCATTTTGTGACTCTTTTTTTTGAACTTGTATTAACTATGTATTGACTTGGTATTAAATATGTATTAACCGTGTATTAATTATGTATCAACTGTATATTTGCTATATATTAACTATGTATTAACTATATTTTACATTTTAATTAGGATTTTAAATTATGAATTTTTTGTGATGTTTGTAGATGTATTTTTAAAAGATTACTTATTGTTTTAGACCATTAACTTTAGAACTATATGGGACTCGTTCGTTAAGATGTTAAACAAAGATGTCGAGGACACCTTAAAGAGATTAAATATATATCAATTTATGAAGTTCCTATCATTCTAGTAGAATGTTACCTTGATATATGAGATACTCTCATTATGGAATATTCCTCAACAATGCTTTATCATCAAGAGTCATGAGCTATATATGATTCAGCTCAGATGAAGTGGTCTTGCTTACAGGATTGCCAAGTATATATGTTGATATTAAATGAGAAAGCGAGCCACTTACATCATATAGATCAATCGATATTAATAATGAGATGAGAAACTTCAACAAATAACCTGACCATCCTTTATGTTAAAAAAATATATCATATTTTTATTGTCAAATTTATTTTTTCCCTTAATAACTATAAAACCCCAAGATACTATTGCAAATAATATAGATGTGTTCTCATCTTTTAACTGGGTAGGGACCATTATGGACCTCTGAAAGAGCACCGTTCGTGGGGTACGAACGCAGAGGGTACGTCTGCACTATCCCATAGGATAAAACGATCGTAGGCCTCTACACTCGATACGAACAGGTCGACGGAAGGGCAGATTGGATCGTGCATACGACTAACCATTGAGGATAGAGGTTGTCGCCAACACACCTCGATGGGTAGTAATATACACGACCTAATCAAGGGTTTCCCCCACCCGATACGACAGCTCGAGTGGGGTTTAGTAGATGTAGGACCGAATTTCCCACAGATGTAAGCCCCTGTGGTTAATTACATCCCAGGCCGGAGCCCGAGAAAACTCTCGATTAAGGATCATACATTATCCCTTCCTAAAATGGGATTGACACAGGAGTATAGACTAAGAAGTCATACTCAAAAGAAAGAAAGGTCCAAAAAAGGCTCAGTCAACATTCGTGGCTCATACCAGCATTCAGATACTTTAAGGTACTAAAGAGAAACTGGAGAAAGAAAGATCAAGCACTCAATCACATGTGTGAGAGGAGGATGGAGGTGGCGTCATCTTGTGACGCAGATAAGTAGGATTTATGAAAGAAAGGGATCTACCTACTATTTAAGGCATACTACGAGACCGAATGTAGTAGCCTCGAACCCTAAGACTAGGTTGGGTTTAGTGTTCAACATACACTAATGCTCGTGTCCTAGCTAATGCAATGCAAAACCTGGACTTACCCCGACCTGGATTGGGGAGCCAGCTAACTACCTAGTCGCTTTAAAACCATGCTATCAAGTTAGTTATGAAAGATGGAGGGTGGTACAGTTCTTTGAAAATAGGACCGACATCTAGAGAATTTTCTAATTGGTCCTAGACTTATGTGTGGTGGATGCTCCTGGCTAATGCAATTAAATTTTAATTAAATTAGTTTCTAATGCAATGCATGCTAGTTGAAAGGTCTCAAATCATGTATGATTTAGAACTTTAAAAACAAGCTTATAGAAAATAAATTTTTAGAAAAGACTGGGTCTCCTTAAGTCCGGCACTTCATCCTCTTAGGCCAGATTATCCGGACTCTACCCACAGGTAGGGAGATGTCTTATAAGAAGGAGAAGAAGAAATGCAATAATATGCATGTGACCCCGGACGATTCCGGTAGTTCCCTAGATTCGTTAAGTTTTTATGTTGTTTAAACTTAAATTTTTAGAAATTAATTATGAGTAGAAAATATTTTATTGTCCTTAGAAGAGCCTAACGAAATCTAGGCGAAAATAAAAGCGACATGCAAGAAAGAAACCTAGAAAAGGTAATTTCTACTGCACAATCAGATAAGCACATTAATATAAATCCAACAAATCAAATAAATGTCCATAGGCAAACTGCCCTTATTACAACCCAGATATGCAAAAAGTAAAGTGGCCGGGCACCACTGCTAATAACCTAGATTTCTAAGCCTATGATAGACGCAAATGACTTTGAGTGGGATATTGGTCTTTAAGTCCTTAGCTCTTTAGTCTTCTTCTCATTGGACTCATTGGAATTTTCCTCCTTGAACTCCTTAGAACTTTCCTCCTTGGACTCCTTGGATCTCTCCTCCTTGGACTCCTTGGATCCGTCGTGGCTTGAATATCCAAACGAAGAGATAATTCCCCCTTGGTAGGAGCATTGCCTTTTCTCTTTGGATATCTAAAGCCATCCAACTCGATCTTCCAAATGGAAGAAGACACTCCCCTTTGAGGATGCCTTCTTCTTTTTGAAGTTGAATTGGATAAGAATATCCATACTCAAAGATCATTTTCACAACTCTTTACATTTGTTATAAACATTACATCAATTTAAAAATAAAAACAAATTCTAGACTCCCTGAAAGGTTATCCTAATAAAAGTCATCCCAAGTAGTTATATAAAATAAGATCAACCCATTGAAGTTGTGTCAAGCCATACTTTTAATTATGAGGGCTAAGCAGTCCACCTGTAGCACCTATAGCAGTTATAATTATTTTATTTAGCCCTCATTTATTTAGGGGGGGCTGAGCAAGTACTTGCATAAGACAATGTTAGAAATCATGACAGTGCCTCCCTTTTATTAGCATGAGCATGGCCACCTACACAGAAGAATAATATATATGTCATTCCTACCCTAGGGGTACATCTAACGCTCATCACATCATATCCACAGTGCAAGAAAAGTAAGCAGACACACCAATCAATTTCAAATAACATGCAATGAAAACCACGGAAAGCTCCGGCACATAGCAAAAAAGAAAATAAACACTGGCCTAGCCTAAGTCTAGAAGTCGTGCCCTAGTAAATAATTCTATGTGTGTGTAAGGCTTGTATGGTTTGGATAGATCCTAAGTAGGATGATTAATTAAATTTACTTAAGGTTCAGGTTTGTTGGAGGTCTGAAAAGGGAATTTTGTTAAAGTCAAAGTTTTAATGGATTAGGGTCCATTTTAGTTAATTTAGTTTATTGATCAGTTTTAAATACTTAGGGTAATGATATTTGAAGTTATAATTGTATTAGCCAATTTTGGAAGGTTTCGCGTCCTCCTAGGTATTAGGTTGAGGGGGTCTAAAAAGTCACTTGGGGAAATAGGCTAGGTTTGTGTCTCCTAATATTTTAGGTAAATACTAGATCTTAAGATGGGTAGTTAGCTAGGTAGTACACTAAATTTGGAGTTTCCTAGGCAAACTTATGAATTTTTTAAGTTTTGGGCCCTAGAATATAGGCTAGGTTGACCAAAAAGTTGACTTTCTAATTTAAGTGAGTTTCTAGAATTCTAATATTTTTAATAAATACTGGACCCTAATAGGAGTCTAATGCAAGTAAGTTTGTCTAATTTGGAATTTTTTACAATTAGTTATGAATTTTCTAAATTCAGGATATTTATGGAATTATCTAAAATATCTAATAAATGGCTGATTTTGTGGTTTTGACCTGAATCACCCCGAAAGGTCAGGAATGACCTGCAAAAGGGATCCCAAGTGCTTGGGAAGAATTTGGGATTTTTAATAATTTTTAATAATTTATTAGGGGCAAAAAAGTAATTTTCACTTAAGGTCAAATTAAGGGTTAACATAAAGTCAAACTAAGGAGCCCTATTTATCTAAGGTCAAGAATCCAATTCTAGACAATTTGAGGTATGGTAGGTAATTTTTTGATCTAAGATGTATTTATTGTAATTTTTAGAAGGTCTCGGGGCCCTATTTAGCAGATTAATTAGGGTTAGTTAATTAAGGGATCTAAAAGCTCCTAAAAATCCTTAAAAAATTCTGTGATGTTCAAGATATCTCTAAGTTTAAATTTGAAAGTTTTCATGTCAATCAGTGATCTATCCTAGATCCTAAAAATTTTCTAAGTTCGCTAGACGGATCCTTAATTTTTGTCCTTAGGATGTCACTACGTTATATGAGTTTGAATTGAAGTTCACACTAACCCTCAAGGTAATAAATGCATGGAGTACAAAAATAAAGTAAACACACTATGTCCTTAGACCTAGGAGAGCCTAAACTAAGTGCTCGTCGTGCATCCTACACATGCAAGCTACGACAAAGGAAAAGTAAATACAACTAATAAAGGAATTAGTTGATGATTGGGACTCAATCACCCACTAATCCATCCCCCATGATTGCACTTCCCATATAGAATCCATGTCTAAAGTTTCATGAAATAGCGGATCTCCCAAAATTAGGATTTACAATGTAAGTAATTTTAAAATAATTTAAAATACTTGTAAATATACAGATTTTGGAAAATAACTTAGTTAAAAATAAATCAATTCATATCTATATAACTATAAGGGAGATCCAATGACCATCCTATCGAGCTTTCAAAAAGATTTGAAAATAATTTTTAGTTTAAAAATAATTATCATAATAAATTATTGAAATAGTAGGAAAATACTCCAATAAGCAAATCCAAATAGAAATATGTCAGAACTGTATGAATCAGACTTTGAAAATAATTTTAAAATAAAGTTTATAATTTTTTTAAATAAACGAGGGGTCGCACACTGAAATTCGATTTAAAACGAAAAAGTTATGACTTTTCGAAGTTTAATACAATAAAGGGTTTCAAAAATAAAGCAAAATAAATACTATTTGAAAATAATTGTTAAAAATAAAATAACAATGAGAGTTTAAAGTTTTTTGAATTATGAAATAAATATGAATATATAATAATAATTATTAATTAAAATATTAAAGATTTAAATTAATTTATTAATTTATTAATTAAATATCACTAAAAGGTAATTAAAATAACTAATTGTAACAAATAACAATAAATAATTAAAATAAACTTAAAATTGTGAAATAATAATTATAATTATAATAATAACTACAAAACAGTAATTATGCTTTTAAAATAATAATTTTAATAAGTATTAAAATAATTATGATAATGAACTAATGATAGTTTTAAAATAAAAAAAAATTATAAAAAAAGAAATAATAATAATAATAATAATAATAATAATAATAATAATAATAATAATAACAATAAAAATAAAACTAAAACTAATTTCAAAAATAAACTAAAACTAGCACTAATTTAAAAATAAATTAATATTAACACTAATTTAATAATAATATTAATAACAATAACAATATTAACAAATCAGTAATTAAAATGTTAAAATTGTGGCTATTATTAATATTGAGATTAAAATAATACTAATAATAATATAATAATCATAAAATAATTAAAATAGAATCATGATATAATTAAAAATAATGAGTTTTTGCTGTTTTGAAATGGATAAAAATATAATTATAAATTTTAAATGAAAATAATTTTAAATTAAAGAGGGTGCAAATACGATCGATTTGAGGTATTGTGCTTCAAAAATAGAGCGAAATTGGATTTATTATGAATTATAGAAGAAATATAATTAAAATACCATTAAACTGATTAAAAAAAAAGATCAATTAAATGGCGGGTCGACACTTGGCAGCGTCTAATAGGGTGCGCGGTCTGTAGGCAATCATTGCCTGGCGGCGTGATGATTGTGTTGCCGTCAATGATTGGTGCAATCATTGCGCATGTACACCGCTCTACTTAGCCATGTCGGCCGAGCACGGGAGCCGCTCGATCCGCGCGATGCGTGATCAACGGCTGAGATCGTGCCGCGTTAGCCTTCAGACTGCGGAGGCGAATCCCCGGTTAGCATGAACCGCGGGGCGGACTGATCGTGGCCATTGATTGAGAGATCAACGGCCACGATCTCCCCGGGCGCATGCACGAGTAAACCGAGCCTTAGGGGTGTTTTTCGCCTCGTTCTCCCAATCTACTCGATGAAACTCAATAAAATTTTAAACACATGTAATAGGCATGAAGAGCATTCGTGGGGAAGTATTTTCGAGATCTAAAACAAAGTATACAAAGAGTTATTTAGATCTAAGTGTGCTAATATAGGGTTTAGATTTTTACCTAATCCACACGGTGGATTCGGGAGATCTTGGGCTTGTTGGACTCGTAGACTCCCCACGAACAATTCCTTAGTTGACTTCGAGCTTCGAATCTTCCTCGATCGAACGGAAATCAACCTAGAAGGGAAGTGGGGCTTGTTCTCACCAGAACTAGCCGTCGGCGGGGGTTTGACGACGAGGCTTGGTCGGGAAAGATCGAGGGTGATGGTCGAAACTCTCACACAAAAACTCAGAGGTCGAAGGAGCTTGGTGTAAGAGAATTTAGAAAAAGATCCTAAATTAAACCTAAATTTTGATATTTAAAGGTCCAAACCCTTGGATCTATGGCTAAGATTCAATGGGGAGTCAAATAAGAGGGAAAACCTTTGAATTAGCCATGGTTTTGGACTTCAAAACGTTCATGGGCATTAAATCTCATTAATGTGCACTTAAATAGGTTTATATGGATTGATTCTACCCATTAAGGGCTTGGTTTGACCAAGTTAAAGTTTGACTTGGTCAAACCAGCCAATTGGGCCATAGAGGAGATGGGTTGGGCCCATGAGGCTTTAAAATGGACTTAAAATTGAATTAGGCCCATTAAGGCCTATTGGGTCAACTTGGTCAACCAGGTTGACCCAAGGCCTGAGCCCAAGCTTAACAGACTCAGGTTGACCCATTGAACTGAGTGGGAGAGGTCTTGGGTCCTGGCTTGGTCAATTTGACCAAGTCAACCCCTTGGTCCAAGAGATTTGGCTAAAATTGAGGTCAACAAACGGATCCCCAATAGGAGCGGCGAACAACTAGTAAATCGCTCATGTTAGCGTTGACCGACTATGCCAAAGAAAGTAGAGTAAAGAGTATCAAAAAGGTGGAAGAAAGGTAGGAACTCTTCTCCTAGCCTTACCCAATAGCGAGGGCAGAACCTAGGCGAGAGTGAAAAGCAGCAGTGCACAAGTAAGGTCTCATAAACATGGTGAACTAGTAGTGGGATCTTCTCCTGGCCTTACCCTTCAACAGGATAGAGCCGAGGAAAGAACCAAAGCAAAGATCACCTATAAAGGTGAAAATAAGGTAAAGGATTTCTCCCCTAGCCTTTCCCTATAGTGAGGGCAGAGTAGAAGGGAGAATCAACAGTAAAGGTGACCTCAAGGGTGATAAAGTAAGGGGGCTTCTCTCTCTGCCTTACCCTATGGCGAGGGTAGAGTTGAAGAGAGAACCAAAGGTAAAGATCACCTCAAGGGTGAAAAAGGTAGAGGGGTTCTCTCCTAGCCTTACCCTGTAGCAAGGGCAGAGCCAATAGAAGAACCAAAAGTAAAGATCACCTCAATGGTGAAAAAGGTAGAGGGATTCTCCCTTAGCCTTACCCTGTAGTAGGGGCAGAGCTAAGAGAAGAACCAAAAGTAAAGATTACCTCAAGGGTGAAAAAGGTAGAGGGGTTCTCCCATAGCCTTTCCTTGTAGTCGGGGTAGAGCCAAGAGAAGAACTAAAAGTAAGGTAGGAAAAGTAGACCGACTATCTGCCTGACCATATCGAAACAGCAGAATAGAAGGTGAAGGGGCCCCGTCTCCTCCTGCTCATCTCAGAATAGTGGATCAGGGTGACTTAGTATTTGTCTGACCAAATAGAGTCAGTAAATAAAGAAGTTACGAAACCTGGTGTCTGCCTAATTAGAACAAAACACTCAGGGGAAAAAGGTGGCGAGGAGTTCCTGCCAGGTGCTCTGTCAGGCCCTCTCTACCAAGTAAGTAAAACCAACTACCTGCCTGACCGTATCAAAATAGCAAGGTAGAAGGTGAAAATATCCCATCTCCTCCTGCTCATCTCATAACAATGGATTAGGGTAACTCAATATTTGTCTGACTAACTCAAGACAGCAAATAAAGGAGTCACGAAACCTGGTGCTTGTTTGATCAGAACAGGACACTCAGAGAGAAAGATGAGGAGTTCCTGCCAGGTGCTCTGTCTGGCCCTCTCTACCAAGTAAATCCAACTACCTGCCTGACTGTATCAAAATAGAAGGATAGAAGGTGAATAGATCCCGCCCCTCCTGCTCATCTCAGAACAGTGGATTGGGGTGACTCGATACTTCTGCCTGACCTCAGCAAAAGTAAAGAAGACACGAAATGGAAGCCTACTTAGTATTTTACAGGACATTCGAGGTAAAGGGGTGTTGAGAAATAATGCCTCCCAGGGACTCTATCAGGCTCACTCAACGGGTAAGTAAAGCCAACTACCTATCTGATCGTATTTGGGCAGCAGGGTAGAAGGTGAAAAGGATCCCGCTCCTTTTGCTCTTTTTGGAACAGTGGATTAGGGTGACTCACTACTTCTACCTGACCTCAACAAGAAGCTCATGCGCCATGAAATGGAAGTCTGCTTAGTCTTTTACAGGACATCTGGGGTAAAGGGGTGTTGAGGAATAATGCCTCCCAGGGACTCTGTCGGACTCACTCAACGGGTAAGTAAAACCAACTACCTGTCTGTTCATTTCAAACAGCAGGATAGGAGGTGAAAAGGATCCCGCTCCTCCTGCTCTTTTCAAAACAGTGAATTGGGGTGACCCACTACTTCTGCCTGATCTCAGCAAGAAGCTCATGAGACATGAAATGGAAGCCTGCTTAGTCTTTAACAGGACATCTGAAGTAAAGAGGGGTGGTAAGGGATACCTTCCAGGTGCTCTGGCAAGGCTTCACTTTAACCAGGTAAGCTTCAACATTTGCCCAACCAGCTCGGTCTTGCAAATGAAGAAAGGCTCAATACCTACTCAGTCATTTTAATTGAGTGAATAAAGAGTTAGGCTCTGATGCCTGCCTGATCACAACAGGACAATCAGAAAGGAGTGGCGAGGAGTACCTGCCAGGTGCTTTGTTAGGTCCTCTCTACCAAGTAAAACCAACTACCTATCTGTTCATTTCAAACAGTAGGATAGGAGGTAAAATTGATGTATAATTGAAATCATAATCAGGATAGATGATCAACACTACCACTTCTAACTGGCATAGGATGATATGGACCTAGTATCCTACCTCTAAAAGAGTCTAAACTAATGACTTTGACATTTCTGATCACATTCAACTCATATGAATGGACTAGGGGCTATATCTATCATATCAGAACTAATTGGAAAAAGAAACTCGAATAAAGATAGTGGATCTCTATCACCACGCCTAACTAATACATGTAGGTATGAACCTAGCATCACTTCTCAAAACTAAACTTAAACTATTGGTTTTGATATCACAGACCACACCTAGGGTGGCAGGTAAAACTGGGGGACTAAGCTCTACAAAGGGGAGGACAAACTAAAAATTCTATGCGATGGCACTAATGTGATTAGTGCCCACAGACAAAAGTACAAAACATCCCTACGGTGTATTAGTGTATCACCTCTAAGGATAACCTTATACTCTTTAAAGTGAACGTCGTGTGGTAGAGGACAAATCGTCGAGGCCACACAGACTGCTGAAAAGTAAGAAGAATTCTTTTAGGAGCTACATATACAGAGGGATATCTACAGGCGGTAGGGAGGCTCCCCTGCGAAGTACTAGACTATGGCATAGTACTTTTTCAAGTAATTTCCATTGATGGCGGGCATAGGGTGAACACCATTTGCATCAACAAGTAGGTAGGCACCACCTTCATAAACTTGCTCTACAACGAAGGGGCCTTTCCAAATAGGATCAATCTTACCACCTCGCCGACAATGCGAAATGATAGGCCTAATCAAACTAAGAACTAACTCGCCTACCCGGAAAGCACGGGGTCTAATAAGGCGCCATAGTGTCGGGCCATTTGGGCCTGGCATAGCTTAAGGCAATGATAAGCTCGTAAGCGAAGCTCATCTGAACCATCAAGCTCTTCCAACCTTAGTCGAAGATTATCTTCATCAGATATGTTATAGCTAACTGCCACACGCAGTGAGGGAAGCTCGACCTCAAGTGGGAGGACTGCTACCCCAAAAGCTAAAGCATATAGGGTGGACTGAGTAGGAGTACGGTAGGTAGTCCTATATGCCCATAATTCTTCAGGTAACTTATCATGCCATTGTCTCTTGTTTGCAACAAGGATTTTACTTATTAGTTGCACAAGAGTCTTATTGAATGTCTTTGCCAAGCCATTGACTTTAGGGTAATAAATTGATGAGTATCGCCAATTAATGTTATGGCGGCGGGCAAATTAGATAATTTTGGTGCTTTTAAAGGATGATCCGTTATCAGAGATTATACGGCGCGGAACATCAAAGCGATAAACAATGTTATCGCGAAAGAAACGCATCACCTCTTTTGATTTAACATCCTTAAGTGGGACAGCCTCTGCCCACTTAGAGAAGTAATCAGTGGCGGCTAAAATAAACCTATGACCCTTAGAAGAAGGAGGGTCTATAGGACCAACTACATCCATGCCCCAGCCCTTAAATTGTCAGGATGAAACAGTAGGGTGCAACGGATTAGGGGGTTGGTGAATCACTGTGCCATGAATCTAGCACTGATGGCATCTCTTATCGTGCTCTATACAATTGTGGATCATAGTCGGTCAATAGTAGCCAAGGTGTTTAATCCTGCCTTTCATTTTAGGTCTAGATTGATGGGCACCACAAAGCCCTTTATGTATCTCACTCATGACTCTACTAGCCTCTTCTTTATTGAGGCATCTCAACCATATTTGGTCAAAAGAGCATCGATATAAAGTTTCGTTTACATAGGCGAATGATAAGGCTCTCTTCCTTATTTGAGCAGCGAGAGACTTATCATTTGGAAGCCTACCATTCTTTAAATATTCTATGAAGGGCTCTCTCCAATCTGACTCCTCTTCAACAGCAAACACTATGAGGGTCTGATTGGGAGAAGATAAGTCTGCTAGGCATAAAGCTTGATGATACTGGACAGCAATAGATACGGGGTTTCTAGTAAGGTTAGTTAATTCTTTTGCTAACTTGGCCAATGCATCTCCTTTTCCATTTTTAGATTTAGGGATCTTGGTCAAAATTATGTCATTAAGCACAGGTGCTCCATTGCTTTATTATGATATGGAATGAGCTCAGGCTTAAGTACTTTGTAGACTCTGGCTACTTGATTGATTATCAGTGGTGAGTCTCCAAAGATCTCCACCCACATAAGATTCATCTGAATTGCCAACTCTAACCCCAAAATTAGAGCTTCGTACTCAGCTTCATTATTAGTACGAGCTTCTGATAAATTATAGGAGTACTATAGAGTATGACCCTCAGGAGATACAAAAATCAGGCCTAATCCTACTCTAACTATAGGAGTTTCATTTGGACTTAAGGTTTTAACGGATGACGCACTGTCAAAGTAGAGCTCCCAAGTAGGGGACTCCTGTTTATCCCCACTTAAGATTAATTCATCAGGTAGATCATCATTGAGTGGTGAATCAACAGGGATCGGGTGATCGGCCAGAAAGTCAGCTAGAGCCTGTCCTTTGACGGCCCGCTGAGGAACAAAAGTGATATCAAATTACAGTAATATCATAGACCATCATGCTAGATGACTTGAAAGGGTCGGATGGGTCATCAAGTACTGCAATGGGTTGACTCAAGAGATCAGATTAGTTTTATGTGAAAGCATATAATGCCCAAGCTTCTGTACCGCGAAGATCAAGGCTAAACATTATTTTTCTATCGATGGGTACTTAAGCTCTACAGGTATTAGTCGCCTGCTGAGGTAGTACAAGGCATTCTCCTTACCCTCCTCATTCTCTTGTGCCAACAATGCGCCTAAGGACTCATCCAGGGTCGTAGTGTAGAGAATCAACGGCCTACTTGGGATAGGTACAGCTAAAATAGGGGGGTTCATCAAGTAGCGCTTTATACTCTTAAAAGCCTCCTGACAACTCTCATCCCAATGGAATCGGGCATCCTTTTTCACTAGTGCAGAGAAAGGATGACACCTACTAGAAAGATTGGAGATAAATCTACGCAAGAAAGCGAGTTTACCCTGAAAGGATCTCAACTGGGTAAGACTCTTAGGGGGTTTTAAATCCACTATAGCCTTGATCATAGAAGGGTCTATCTCAATGCCACGATAGCGAACTATAAACCCTAAGAACTTTCCTGCACTAACTCCAAATGCGCATTTTAAAGGATTTATCTTTAAATTAAATTTGCTCAGGCGTTCAAAAATAATTCATAGATCTCGAAGGTGATCTCCACGGACCTTGCTTTTGACTACCAAATCATCCACATAGCATTCAACTTGCTCATGTATCATCTCATCGAAGATGATAATCATAGCATGTTGATAGGTGGCCCCGGCATTATTAAGATCAAAGGACATCACCTTGTAGCAAAATATACCTATAGGCGTTCGAAATTCAGTGAACTTCTCATCCTTGGGGTCCATCTTTATCTGATTGTAACTAGATGAACTATCCATGAATGAGAATATGCTTTGGGATGATGCTATATCCACCATAAGCTCAAGAATAGGGAGAGGAAAGTCATCCTTAGGACATGCCTTATTCAAATCACAGAAGTCGATACAGACTTATGTCTGTCCCCTTATCTTTTGGACTGGAACAATATTGGCAAGCCAAGTAGGGTACTTTTCTTCCCTAATGAAACCAGCTTCTATAAGCTTCTTGGTTTCAACGATCACCTGTTGTTCAATCTCTAATCTCATCATGTGAGATTCTTGTTTAATAGGGCCTGCATCAGGCTTAATGGCTAATTTATGGACTGCTACCTCTGGATTTAGACCAGGCATATTGGTGAAGTTTCAGGCAAAATAGTCTCTAAATTTCGATAGTAATTTAATGTATTCTTGAGCCTCTTAATCAGACAGTAGGGCACTATAGAAAATAGGCCTAGAATCTGACTCAGTGCCTAAGTTTACCTCACACAATTCGTCTATGGTAGAAGTGGCGCCATCTTTAAACTCTTATGGAGCATCAAGTATTCTATCTTCCTCACTATCCGGGTCTTCTTCGTCGGCAAGAGAAATAGCCAGATAAGCATGGGAAACATAAAAAATGTTGGCATTATTAGACTGATTTAATCCCATGTAACCTTCACCTCCTAGACCTTGAGGGAAATCAGTCTGCTAGACTCGGGCTTATCGTAGAGCCTGTTCGTCGAGACAAGTGAAACGAACGAGATCCTGCTCAACAAAGCTCTCTATAGTAGGTGAAAAGTAACTAGGGGCACTCCTGACCTCTGTATCCAAAGCGGTCTCCTCTAGACCCTGTTTCGCAGGACCCAGTGGTGCACCTATACTACGGGGTATAGAGGGACACTCAGATCGTGCTGGCCCAAAGTATACAAAGAGTTATTTAGATCTAAGTGCGCTAATCTAAGGTTTTGGTTTTTACCTAATCCACACGGTGGATTCGGGAGATCTTGGGCTTGTTGGACTCGTACGCTCCCCACAAATAATTCCTTAGTTGACTTCGAGCTCTGAATCTTCCTCGATCGAACGGGAATCAACCTGGAAGGGAAGTGGGGTTTGGTCTCGCTGGAACTCGCAGCCGATGGGGGTTTGACGATGAGGCTTGGTTGGGAATGATCGAGAGTGATGGTCGGAACTCTCACACGAAAACTCAGAGGTCGAAGGAGCTTAGTGCAAGAGTATTTGGAAAAAGATCCTAAATTAGGCCTAAATTTTGATATTTAAAGCTCCAAACCCTTGGATCTACGACTAGGATTCAATGGGGAGTCAAATAGGAGGGAAAACCTTTGAATTAGCCATGGTTTTGGATTTCAAAACGTTTATGGGCCTTAAATCTCATTAATGGGCACTTAAATAGGTTTAAATGGATTGATTCTACCCATTAAGGACTTGGTTTGACCAAGTCAAAGTTTGACTTGGTGAAACCAGCCAATTGGGCCAGAGAGGAGGTGGGTTGGGCCCATGAGGCTTTGAAATGGACTTAAAATGTAATTAGGCCCATTAAGGCCTATTGGGTCAACCTGGGTTAACCTGGTCAACCAGGTTGACCCAAGGTCTGAGCTCGGGCTCAACAGACTCAGGTTGATCCATTAAACTGAGTGGGAGAGGTCTTGGGTCCTGGCTTGGTCAATTTGACCAAGTCAACCCCTTGGTCAAAGATATTTGGCTAAAATCGAGGTCAACAACCATAAGGGATTTTTTAGTTTCTGAGGTTAATAGGGTGGCTAGGAATTTTGCTAAAGAGAGCCTATTGGGTTATATAAATAGTTTTATACCTTTGCTAATTATGTGTGCTAAGAGCATCTAAGTATCTTTTTAATTATTAATTCATTTTATGAATTTATTAGCTAATATTATATTTTATCATATACAAATTTGATTTGTGGAGCACACTTCAATAAATGCCCCAAGGAACCCTGACTAAAGAACCCATTTCCTTCAGCGTGTTAATATATATTTACGTTATCCTACCAAATAAGTCTCCAATTTATTTGAGGAGAAAAGGGATAGACAAGTTTGCATAGATATTTATTCTAGAGCACATTTCAATTAATGCCCCTAAGATTTGAGATTTGATAACAATATGCTAATTCTTGTGCAAATTTTTTTTTTCCTCCAGGGAGTAATTCAGGATGAAGTGGACCTCATACTAAATGACTAATTTGTCATGCAAACCTTCCAAGCACCAAAGCCCCCTCATTCTCTTCATCAAATCCCCTCTCCAAAATTACAAAATGAATTCCTCGCCCATACCCCTCATTCTCACCAGTAAACTCCATCCAACTAAATAATATGATTGGGTTGGCCTCTAGGAGAAATTGTTAATAATAATCCAAACTTTTTTTAATTCTCTATTCAATGATATTGAATCGAAGCTAGGCTTGAGGCTTGGTCAATTGGAAACACATGTTGATGCTATTGAATACAAGCTCTTCCACCATATTGTTGAATGTAAATTTGCTCCCTCCGTAACTTCTAGCATCCTCATCCTCATCTTACCCAAAAGCCCCAGATGATGCCATTCCTCCTTCTATCGACATCAAGGAGGTAGCCCCAGCAATTGCACTTCCTTTTTCTATAGACATCTAGGAGGAAACCCCAAGCGATTTAATGCCTCCTGTAGAGGACATCAAGGAGGAAGCCCCAACTGATCCAGTTTCTCCTACTATCGACATCAAGGAGGGTACCCCAGCTGATCAAATTTCTCCTGCAGTCGACATTAAGGAGGATGCCCTCATTGATATAATTCCTCCTTCTATAGATAGAAGGGATGAAGCCCCACCTGATCTAGTTCCTCTTCATGAGAATGAGGAGGAGAATGATGATGATAAATTAATTATTGCAGCCCTTACATCAGCTATAGAAGGAAGAGCAAAGAAGAGGAAAGATCAATGAAAAAATGTTGTTAAGACACCATTCATAAATGGTGATAAGAAGAAGAACAAAATAAGGCCCCTACCTATACAACGAGAACCTAAAACTAAAGTAGTAACTATGGTGGATGCATTTTCTATAGTTGCTAGACATGCAAGTAAAAAGATGAAATTTGAGGGCAAGGAGATACTAACTAAGGAAAATCAATTGTTTATGGATAAAAATTTGAAAAATATACTACCAAGTAAGTTTTAGTTGTTCTGACATGTTATTTATGTGTATTACATTTGATTGTGTACAACTTATGTATTTACTACATATTAACTGTGTTTAATACGTATTGACTATATATTAATTGTATGCAAATGTATATTAATTGTATATCAACTGTGTATTGATTGTATATTAATCATTTATCATCTAAATTTTGACTATGTATGGATTTTATTTCAATTGTGTATTATATTTTGTAAGTTACTTTTTATTAAATTTTAATCATGTATGAGTTATTTTTTTGTGATATACAAAGTTTTAACTATGTATTAATTGTGCATCGATTGCATGTTAATTGTGTATCTAATGTGTATAAACTATGTATTGGTTGTGTATTGACTGTGTATTGATTATTTATCGGCTGTGTATTGGCTATATCTTGACTATGTATTGACTTTGGTTGCATGGATCACACAATATTCTCTTCTATGAGCATCATAATAAGTAGAGGTGATATTAATGAGCTTATAACAAATAAATATCCGGATAATAACCATATGGATTCCTTTGTCGTATAGTTATCTTAGAAGAAAAAACTTATCCCTAGCATGTGCTAACCCTTCTTATATATCTCCCCAATACATTAGGTTAGTATTCTCATAATAAATAAATTTTATGAAATACTATTTACTCAGGCGTTAGCCATTTACTTTGATTTCTTATAGGGATACAAGCAATATAATCATGAGACCCATATTTATGTCCAACATGTTAAGAAGGTTACAATCAAGGCATCTATGATTCTAGTTATACTAATCATCCATAATAATAATTGTCCCCTTATGTCAGGGAGGCTGAAAGAAAAAAATGGGAAATTCAATGATTACCCAAATCGATACACAGAAAAATTCTTCTTGCCATTGTAAGTGAGAGCAGCATGGCATAATGTTAATATTTTTTCTTGTGGCTAGTCAATTAATATGTGTTTATTATCTTGTTATGATAAAACACATATATGCTGAGATGAAGGGATCCTTTAATAGTGATATAAAACGATGGCCTATTCGGGTGTCTGTGGTTTGCCACTAATAGTGTTGATTAATGAATATTCATCTGCAAATAGATGAAAAGAATTATTCTTCAAAAGAATGTCAAATGAGTATAACATCAAAATTGGCAAGCATAAATGCCAAAATTTAAGGCTGAATTTGCATACGCCTTATTTTGTTCAACAATTAGGTAAACTTTTTTGGTACACTTTATATTAATAGTGATCTATTTCCACGAGCTTATATTATATTCTTTGATTAATTTTTCCTGTAAAATAACAAATCTTGTAAAATAACTTTTTTTTTATAGATAATCATTATATGGATATTAATTCATTTCAATAATATAATATTGAATTCTTATATTAATTTTATTTTTATTTTTTGATGGTCTGTGTATTGACATGTGGTAGACTTTATATTGATATCAAAAAATTTGTATCTATAGTGACATCAACTGTGTATCGACAGTATATATAAAAATAGTTAATTTACAATTGATATGCAGTTAATCATAGTTAATACATAGTTAATAAATAATTAATAAATTATTAAATGGACAAAAATTACCTAGAAATTAAATATGTGAAAACTAATTTTAAAAAGCAATACATAGTCAATTCATATTTAATACACAGTTGATACACATTCGATACATAATTAATACATAGTAAATAGGCATACATTGATACATAGTTAATACACAATGAAGTTATATTAATAGTGTATCAAAAAAATTATTCCTTATAAGTTCAATTCTTAATGTACATTCAATACACATTTAATTCATAGTTGAAAAATGATTAATAAAGCATGAAATGAACAAAAAACTAATTTAAAAATGCAATACATAGTTAATACACACTCAATACAAAATTGATACACAGTCGATACACAATCAATACATAATAAATATACATTTAATATATAATTAATACACAGTAAAGTTATCTTGATAGTGCATAAATTTTTTTTTTCTTACAAATTTAATTCTTAATGCACATTCGATATATTGTTGATATATAGTTAATATGTAGTTGAAAAATAGTCAATACAAAGTTAATACATTGCGAATACACATGTTCAGTAATATGATAAAAAAAATTAATAAAAAAATGTTCAATAATATGATAGAATAAACTAAATAAATTCATGTTATTATAATGATTGAAGAATGTTTGAACCATCAATTTTTACAATGAGCTATTTTAATTTAGCCTTTAATCATTACAATCAATACACTGTTGATACACAGTTAGTATATAGTAAATATTCAATTAATATATAATTAATATACAATTAATACTCAGTGAAGTTATCTTGACAGTGTATCAAAAAAATTATTACTTATAAGTTCAATTCTTAATGTATATTAAATCCACTATCGATACAAAATTGATACACAATTAATACTAAGTTGATAGTAAGTTAATACGTAATTAATACATTGGGAATACACATATTCAATAACATGACAGAATGAACTAAATAAACTCAGTTATTGCAATGAATGAAGTGTCAGAAACATCAATTATTATAATAAATTATTTTAATTCAACCAACACTCATTATGCTTAAATTTATTGCAATTATTGCTCTAAAGCAATGATATTCATCATCATCCTCGCGTACTCAGCCCCCGTTGACTGGTTGTTTCCCATTTATTAATTCCTCATTGAAGTATTCGGGCATGTTTGAGAACTTGATCTGCCTTAAAGGTGAAGACATTTATGTTGCATTTGGCTTCATGATAGATTTTTTTGTTAAAAAAAACTAAGCTTACTGAAACATACATTGTCTCATAATATATAATGAAAATCAATTAGCATGTAAGTTAAATCTTACTCTTAGACTTCTTTTTCTTTTTCTAGTGGCCCTTCAACCTTGCATTAGAGATATTTTAGACCTACACTTTAGTGAATCTTTCAATTTAGCAATGGCATATTGTGTATTGCCTATAAACTTGTTATTCTTTCTTTTGTCATCAAGGATCAATTCTTTATTTTTAACCATTCCCTTCATTGCAACCAACACATAATGTTCTACCTCCTTATTGCCCTATGTACGAGCAGTAATTTGATATGAAAATTTGCTGATATGATTCTAAATATTTAGCCACTACCTACCTCATATGACTTTTCTGAACCTGTAAATATGCGACCAACATATATATCTTTCTTAGCTCTTACTGACCATTGCCTTATAACTCTTATACATTGAGAATATAATAAACCCATTGTCTTAAACTTCCCACAGGTGCATTGAATAATACCTCCTTTTACATCAAAATGAATAGTCCAAAGGATCGACTAGTCATTATTCTCTTTGCTCTTGATAAAAAACTTTGATGGATCACTTGAGGCATTGTCTATACAAATTCGACCCAAACCCTATAAAAATTATTCTTTAAAAAATTAATATAATTTTCTTAAATAAAATTGAGCTGCTTGCTTTAGTACTGGGCTACTTTTTATTAAATATACTATTTTGATCTGGCAACATTTGTAACCTTCATAATGTTCATTCTGGCTTCAAGTCATCATCACACTCTGTAAGCCAAAAAAATAATCAATTATAGAACTTGTTGGCTTCAAATTGTCATGATACACTTTGTTAGTAGGCTCATTATGCAGTGTTAATAGAATGCCCATGCTAAAATAATCCTTATTGAATATTATTGACCACTTATTCCATATCCTATGGAGGCTCCCTTCTATGATCATTTCAATTCATATTTTCTCGAACTCCTCCTCAGAGTCACACTTACTCAAATACTTATGAAATAATTCTCAAAATTTATTGTTTATATTGAAGTAAGAGACTTTTGATGGAATCTTTTAAAGATGTGTCATTGGCATAACCTATATTAGGTTTGAGGTAATGTAACTTATATGATTATAACCATTACCTGATCCTGATTAATAAATATTATTATTGAATATTTATCACCCATTATTATATAAATGTTTTAAACAACCACATAAAAGACTCAATTATTTCCTCTAACAGAAGGGCCACTCCAAGTAGAATATTATACTAATAATTAATAACTATAATAAATGGTGCATATAATAAATTAGTATTAAGCCTATTGCTAATATAAAAATTACCACATTTCCAAAGCATTCATAATATATCCTCCCAATCCCATAAAAAAAATTCAATAATTTATCAAGTTCATTAATTTGAACGTCTCATGCAAACATATTTTCATTGACTTATCTATATTTAAATAGTTAACTTAATGAATTAGTGTCCCCATATTCAAACATTGCTCCTTTCATTTTCAAAATGTAATTATATGCATGCCTCTTAGTGAATCTAACATTTTTAATACCTCAAACTTCATCAGCAATATATGAAAATGCATCAACATTTCTTATCCTTGCTTCTGTCATTGATTTAAGAATTGATACTTTCCATCACCCATATTCCTATATATCTTAGTAGATGTTAGTCTTTTGGCCTAGCCATTTCATGATGATGGCTTTCTATAAATGTTTGACCCTTCCAATATCTAACTTCATACACTATAAACCTAATCATAGCTGTATAACCTATTATGTTCTCTGATTTTCAAAATTTTATTTTGGAATTCAAATCAAGACCCTTCTTGGACAGCCAAATCACACATCAGTACACAAATAATATACAACATGTACTCAATTAATACACATTAAATACACAGCTTGTACACAGTTAATATATAGTCAATACATAGCTTGTACATAGTTAATACACAATCAATATATAACCAATACACAATTAGTATACAGTAAATACATAGCTTGTATATAGTAAATACACATAGTGTGCAAGTTGTCACATATCAATATACAATTAATAAACAACTTATACATAGTCAATATATAGTTTGTACACAATCAACATATAATCAATATAAAACTAGTACACAATCAATACATAATTAATACACAACTGATATACAATTAATACATAATCAATACATAACTTGTACATAGTCAATACACAATCAATCCACATCTTGTACATTGTGTGTACAAGCTATCACACATCAATACACAGTTAATATATAGTTAATACATAGCTTGTATATAGTTAATATACAATCAATACAAAATTGATACACAGTTAATATACAGTCAATATATAGCTTGTACATAATCAATATATAGTTACTACACAGCTTATACATAATGCCTAAAAATTGTTACACAATAAATACACAACTTGTATACAATCAATGCACAGCTTATAAACAATCAATATACAACTTGTATAAGGGGGAATCATACAATCAATACATATTGATTAAGTATTGACTATGTACTAATTGTCTATAAACTTGTATATAGTGTGTTATTACATAAAGCTCGAAAATTTAGGAGTATGGAATTTATTGATAAGTTGAAATCTATAATATCTCCAACTAAAGTAACATCCGCTTAATACCATTAACTCTCCATGGTTGGTTGCAATTCTTTTAACTTAAAGTCATCTTAAACGTTTGCATACCATGTACCTTTTGGCCTCCGTGTCTTGTGGGCATGTCATATGCTCGAATAATGCAACATGCTTCTCTAGACAAGTCTTCATCTTTATAGGCCATTCCTTATTTTTTTCTTTCTCAGTAGGTAGTAAAAGTAATTGAGCTAAAATCCTAAATTTTGGGGAGCTTTTAAAAAGGAGCGTCAACCATAAATCCTAAATTTGAACGGGATAGTGAATGCTTTTTCAAAAAGTTAAAACTACTACCTATGGGCTAAGTCGATTGGGCTCGCAAGAGCAAAATAAAATAATAAATCTATATTAATTATCTATGTGTCACAATTTCATTGGAGTTTGGATGCGGAGCTACATCTAAACTCTGCATGTAATAATTTCACTAGTTAAGGGAGATTTCTAGAGATAGAAAATTCTTAGTAGTGCAACAACATTGGGTGATGTAAGACCACAACAATGGCCTCTTTTTATAGTTTTTTTTTTATATATTTTCTAAATCCACTTTCCCTTACCCCATGCCATTCCTTATTTGGTTGAGACAGGTGAAGAAGAATGGGTTAAAAAAAGAAGAAGAGGAAGATAAGAGAAGTAAGAGGGAGAAACCAACCTTTACTTATTTTCATATAATTAAAATTTTGATATAAAAGTAATAGAAACTTTCTATCACTCATCCATATGCCATAATTCATTCATTATACTTGTATTGATAGTATATTCATCTTAAAATGCTAATATTTCCATTTCAATTCAATTTATTTAAAATGCAATAAGTTTAGTTTTAATCGATAAAAATATAAACCAATCAGTCAAAATGACTAGAATAATTAGTTCTATACTATAACACAAGTTTTGTTGTGGAAGTTTACTAAATCATGAGAAAATATAATAAAAACTAATTTGGCAAAAACTAGATGGTAGAAATATTTTTTTTAAAAAATAGAGATAGTACAAAAGTCATCTACAATGATATAAATAAATTTTGTAAAAGCAACGAAGCAAACCAATGGCCAAAAATTAGATTTCTCTTTTCTCTCTCCTCATCCCCTGCACCCCTTCTTTCTCTCCTTCCTCGACAAGAAACAGTGATGAAGAAAATGAGGAAGTGAAATAGCAAGTTTTGGATTTAAAAATATATAAAAACTCATTTTAGTGGGTGGCATCGTGACACTTGCATGTAAAAAGGGCTATGCCACCACAATGCCCCCAGATGCCATTGAACTCAATTAATTTCCAATATTCCTAGGACTAGTAGTGACAGGGTGCTGCTCTACCCATTGCTGCAATGTTATAGAGTTTTCAAAAAATTAAATCTTTTTAAATTTTTCATTTTAAAATAATTTCCATATTTTGTTATGGGGTTGTTATAGAGGTTGTGAAGTTGGCTTCATCTGTTGTGCCAATTAGAAAAAATATTCCTCTATGTGTAGATGATCATTCCCTATTTATTTTGTGATATTATGTTTTATAGAATTATTGTGTTTTAAACTGATCTGAATATGTAAAAGAAGTGATATTTGAATTTCTTGAAAATTATTATTATATAAATGTAGAAACAAGGAGGAAGATCTTGTTTGATCTTCTTGCAAGATCAATAGAGGGAGAAAGGAGGGAGAGGAGAGGGAGACCGTGAGCCAACAATATAAAATTCCTTTATTCCCTTGGCTGCTTTCCTAATTCAAGCTAAAGCCTATTAATAGGCACCTAAGAGCTACACAAAAGCAACACACAATTGGCTACATATGCCAAACAAGAAACCTACACAAAAGCAAACCTAAATCTAGGAACAAAACACAACAATCTCCACCTTGGGCCTAGATTTACAAAAAATAAAAGATAACCATTGTTCTTTAAAGAACAGCCAAAGAATGATCCTGTCGGTCTCCTCCGCCAAAAGCGTCCACCGACATTCTAGCTCCACCTCCTGACAGATCTCCTGTCGCACTGTGTCCAACGCAGCCAATCCCGACCACCCCTAGCCCGGCTTCCGTGCCCTGTGCATCCACCAGCACCCTGCGCCTCAATGCCCGCGCCCTATGCCTCCAGCCCACGTCCAAACACCACAAGCTTGCACCCACGCCTTGCACTCATGTGGTCTCTCTCCGACCACATCCTGCATGTATCCACTCGTGCAGCGAGCCCTGCGCCTTCACCTGTGCTCCGCTCGTCACCAGTGCCCCGCGCTCCTATGCGTCCTCCTCGTGCACTGCACGACCTCGCATCTCCCAGCACCCCGCACTTTCAACCCTGCTCTCCAAGAGCAGCTGACACTACCTCAGTGTCTCCCGGACTCCACTTGAAGTCCAAAACTCCACCGCAAAGATCCAAATTGATCTTTCAACCAAAGAACCGAAAAAATTTGCTTCAAGACCGATCGATACTTGATTTAAGATCAAGCAAAAAATCCGGCCTCAACAACTTCCATGCCTCCGATCTTCTTCAATTTGCAACAGTGGAAAGCACCAATTTTATGACACCATCTCAACAACTCATCATGCAACAAGTGCCTGCTAACTCTACCATATGCACGGCCTATCAGAATTGGATCGTTGCTATCAAGATATGTTATGGTATCTTGCCAAACATGCTCTATACAACCTTCCAGTCCAAGGCCTTAGCTTCATCAACTCTGATTTCGCACGTCCGCCTGAAGCCTCCCGCTCCAGTCCGCCTCCGGTAACCCCGCCGGACGTCCGGCCTGCTCGGCCGATCCAAAATCTCGATCAAGAAGCGGTGTTGACCAGTTCTTTCTCCGGACCTTGCCTTGCCTGCGAAGTCACCGGCGAGCCGCTGTTCCTTCTTTTGGTCTCACCTGGACAAAAGCCAGGTTACGCCAGGTGTAGCCCCGCCAGACGTCCGTGAGAGAGGTCCAGCCTCCGGTCCGTCCAGCCTAATAACTGCAGCCGCTGTTTCTCTCCATAGGCTTTGAACTCCATGCTGGCTCACCCAACGCCAGCCCAGTCCAACGTCCTGCCTCCCTCATGCGATCTCCCGTCTGACTTCCCAGCCATATCTAATCTTCCTCAAGTGCCGTGAGAGGCCCGTCTTGAACTCCTCCGACATTCTCCCTTTCTTGCTCCCGTCAATCTTTCTTCGTCTATGCAGAACCGGCCGGGAAAACAAAAAGGCGTCGCTGACGACAGCGCTCCAATCAAGATCCAAGGCTCTGATACCAAATTGTAGAAATAAGGAGGAAGATCTTGTTTGATCTTCTTGCAAGATCAATAGAGGGAGAGAGGAGGGAGAGGAGAGGGGGACCGTGAGCCAACAATGTAAAATTCCTTTATTCCCTTGGCTGCTTTCCTAATACAAGCTAAAGCCTATTAATAGGCACCGAAGAGCAACACAAAAGCAACACACAATTGGCTACATATGCCAAACAAGAAACTTACACAAAAGCAAACCTAAATCTAGGAACAAAACACAACATTTTTTTTTTTTTTTGGTATCAGAGCGGAGGTAGGAGCGGAGAAGCGGAGGAGGCGATAGAAGCGGAGAAGGCGTTTGAAGCATATTTTGGCAGACCTTTGGCAGCCGGAGGTTCTCCGTCGGCCTGGTGTGGCCGACGGGGGTCCTTCTTTGGGAATGCATTCTGAATCTAGATTGGTTCTTCTTTGGTCTGAAGATTTTTTTTCCAGTTTTTTGAATCGGGATGAGATTTGGGATGATCTCTCATCCTTAGTGACTCGCTGTCATCTTGGAGTCGCTAAAGTTTTTTCTTGGTCGTTGTGGATGGAGCATTGCTGGTGAAGGTTTCCGATTGGTTTGGTATGAATATTGTTTGTTCTTGGTATGGTTATGCTGCGGTGATTAGATCTATTTCAATCTTGAAAGATCTGGATGGTAATTTGAATTTGAAGTGGAGTTTGGAGAATTTTCTTTGCTGGCTTGTTGTGGCTGTCCATTCAGTGGATGGGTGCTTAATCCTGAACGTTTATTTTTTATTTTTGCATGGTTCATATGGCTCCAATTGGTTTCTTGGAGATGATGTTTTCTCTTGGCAGAGTTTTGTTTCCTTTGCTGTTAATAAGAAGTTTTCTTATGGATTTGAGGTTGTAGAAGTTGGGTTTCTTGCGGTTTCTTCATTTAATGCCGCCGTTGTTGCAATTTTTCAACTGCGTTTATTTGGTGATTCCTTGGAAGAAGTTTTTTGTCTTCCTTGTTCTGGTGATGAGATGAAGTGGATATCTCTTTTGTACAAGATTTTGGGTGAAGAAGATGGTTTCATTCAAGTGATTTGTGGTAAGGATGCCACGGTTTTTGCTGGATTGTTTATTGCGGTTTCTTCTCGGAATGCTGCCTTTATTGTAGATTTTTGGCTGCATTTGTTTGATATTTTTATGGAAGAAAATATGAGTCCTTCGGGTAGCATGAAGGATATGAAGTTTTTTAGTATTGGAGCTTTGGAAGCTGTGATGTTCCTTTTCTTTTTGGGGAACTTTGATTGTGGAGAGGCCGATTCTTGGTCTCTAGTTCTGGGAGTAGATGATTTTGCTTCGTCAACTTTGTTTTGTTTGTCCATGGTGGTTGTGGATGGTTGCATTGAGGTTTTAGAAGATACTACTTATGAATGGAATTTGTTGGCCTCAAAGGATGTTTAGGACAGTCCTTTTGATGTTTTGACAGCTGCGTTCTTGGTGGCTGTTGTTGGTTATGTTGAAGCATCAACGAATTCTATTCTTGATTGGAGCTTGTTAGACCCTAAGATTAATGAGGGTTGGCTTTATGTTTGGACAGCTGGTTTAGTAGTTGTTTTTATTTTTCTTGAACCTGGTTGTCATTTGCTTGTTTTGCTTTTAGGCTTATTCTACCTTTTTAAAACCATTATGATGATATATGGGATTTTCACTAGGTTTCATTTTTCATCTTTTGGGAAAGCTGGGATACTAACCAACCTTTTAGGTTGTTTAAATATTTGGTATCCCTATCACCCCAATGGATCTAAAATGGAATTTAGTGGATCACATATCTATTATGATAGTTTTAAAGGGGTTTCCTTTTGCTTTCTAGTTTGTAATAGGTTTTTCTTCTTTTAATGCTATTTGCATTTCTTCAAAAAAAAAAAAGAAAAGAAAATTATTATTATATACCTTTCGCTGTATTGTTTATGAGCTAATTCTGCTCATTTTGATATGATCATATTGATATTTTAATAGGTATTGACATGGTTCATTCATACTTGATCTCTATAAATGTGAGCTAAATTTGCATACAATATTGATATATGACAATTGTATTAAAATATGGAAAAATAATTTATATTCATATATGAATGACATAACATACTTAGATAGTGATAGGACATGCATAGTTGATGTGACTTGCATAATTAGAATGATATGATTTGGTTGACTATAGCATGTATATTTATTCATATTTGCTAATTAAATAAGTATGGATGAAAATGAGCATGCTACATTGATTATTAAATATTGTTAATATAATATACATGATATTGCCTAAGTATAAGAAATATGCATGCATATATATTGTAAAATATGTGCATGTGAGAAAGGTTGGCTACTTAATGAGTTGTTTTAGGTTGGCAGAGACATGATATGATACCTTTTTTAGGACGGTGTGCTTGTAATATCCTTTATAAAAAACTTGGGTAATTTATACTTGATCATTATTTTTAATTTGATTAGTAATTATAGGTCTTAGAGAGTTTAAAGGAGTCTTGAATAAGTTAAGAAGTTGATTGGAGAAGTTAAAATCCAAGGTAAAAAAATTACTTTGTGGGTGTTGCGACATGGAGATTACCAGCACCGCAACATTAAGCTCTCTAAAGAATGGAGGGAAACAAGCATGTCCTACGATTCTGGGCAATGATGCTGAGATGTCGAGGCTCAAGTGGAAAGATTATGGGAGAATTTGGGAGCGTAGTGCCATTAGGAAGCTGAGCATTGTGGGATTAGGTCAAAATAATAAATTTAAAATATTAAATTTTATTCAACCATATGCCATTTTCATTTTACTCCAACCCACTACTGGAGAAAAAATGGGGAGAAGGCGAGGAGAAGAAATGAAATAGAAAGACGGAGATGGGTTTTGGTGGCCAAGACTTTAGCTTGTTTAGGATATTATAGAGTACGAGGTAGACTTATGTACTCTTATCTCTTATTTCAATTCCAATGGTTTTATAAAAAGTTATGGATTAAAATATATTTTTCTCATATTTTATGAAGTTTTCACCATATAACTTCTAATATGTATTGTATGTTTTATCTTGAATATTTTGACTATGTGAAATCAAATTTTCACTGGTTAGTTTTTCCTAGACATACTTTTCAGTAAATAATTTGATTAAGGCTTTTGTGACAAATGCAATAGTTATATAAGTCTTTAAATGTTCATGTGACCCCTTGAAGGGAGAAATTGAATAGGAAGAGTTTAGTTGGTATAATATTATATATGTAATAAGACTTCTAAAAATATTGCCTACTATTTAACATTAATCACACTTCCTAACATGTTCATGAACATCTTTAAATAAAACAGGCCAAGAAAATCTTGATTGGAGAACCTTAGAAGCAATTCTAAATCCTATAAAACATCCTCCATAATGGGAATCATGGAATTCCCTAATTATAGGTTCTATGTTTTTTCCTCGGGGACACATCGTCTAATGATTTGGTCATTACAAGCATTGAATAACTAAGGTTCATCCCAAAAATAGAATTTAGCATCATGTAAAAAATTTCTTTTATGATTAGAAGATATATCAAATGAAAATACACCAATAATAATAAAATTTACAATATCAGCATACCATGGCAATCTACTCAAATGCAAAGAAAATAGTTGCTCATTAGGAAAAAATGCATTGATATAAAGTTCATTAGATGTATGCTATTCATTTAAAAGTTTTGAAAGATGATCAATAATTTGATTTTTCAATTACTTTTCTACCTAAAATTTTACATCAAATTCTTGTAGCAAAAGAACTCACCTCACCAATATAGGTTTGTTGTCCTTCTTTGTCATATATTTGATTGTAGAATGATCGGTGTATTTTTGTGCTAATTAGATAAGATCAAATTTATGAAAAGTAAAGACAATAGCTAGCAGTTCTTTTTCAATAGTAGTATAATTATATTGTGCAACATTCAATGTTATGATAGTATAAAATATAACATAAATTTTCTTATCTTGATTTTGGCCAAGAACAACACCTATAACAAAATCACTTACATTACACATGACTATAAAAGGTAAGGACCAATTAGGAGCGATAATAATAAGTGTAGTGATCAAATAATATTTCAAAGTTTTATAAGCATCTAAACATGTAAGTGTCAAAAATGAAAGTAACATCTTTTTTTAATAAATGACATAACAATTTTTTTTTTTTTTTGGAAAAGTCCTTTATAAATCTTCTATAAAATTTTGCATATCCAAGGAAGTTCCTAATACCTTTAACTGAAGTGAGGGTGACAATTTTTCTATCACCTAAACCTTTACTTTGTCCACCTCTAGTCATTCCATAGAAATTTTGTACCCTTAAATAATGCCTTTAGTAACCATAAATTGATATTTTTTCCAACACCAAATTGGTTTCCATAAATCTTTTAAAGGCAAATGTCCCATAAGGACTGGTGAAAATAGTTTTGTCTTGATCCTCAGGTGCTATAGAAATCTAGTGGTCCTATTAGTATCCATCTAGAAAATAATAGGATGAATATCCTGCCAACCTATCCAACATGTGATCAAAGAAAAGTAAGGAAAAATGATTTGTTCTAGTGGCTTTGTTCCAACTTCCTATAGTTTATACATAGTCTCAAACCTATGACTATCCTAATAGGGATTATTTCTTTATGCTCATCGAACACTACAGTAAATCCACCCTTGTTAAGAATGTATAGGACTCACGCAACCACTATCTAAAATGGGATAAATAATTCCTGCATCTCACCATTTAAGTATCTCCTTTTTGACAACTTCTTTTATAGATGGCTTTAGACTTCTTTAAGGATGAACTTTTGGTATAGAATTTTCCTCCTTTAAAATCCTATGCATATAGAGCATGGGGCTAATTCCTTTGATACAAGTTATAGTCCATCCAAAAGTTTTCTTATAATCTCCCAAAACCCTAATCAACTTTCCTTTTTATTCTTTTTTCTAAGTTTGCAAAAATTATCACAGGTAAAGTTTAATTTCGACCTAAAAAGGCATACTTAAGTTAGCTAGGTAAAATCTTAAGCTCTAAAATAAGGGCTTCCTCTATAGATGGTCTTAGAATTTTTCCCAAATATAAGATATCTAAAGCCTCGAACATTTTCCTAAATATCACAGTAGTATCTTCATTGGATTGAACAGATTCACCTAAGCCCTCATATTTTCTCTCCAAATCTTTCTCCAAAGATTTTTCCTCTATCAAATCTTCTTTGAAGCTCCTCCACTATGGTTTCTTCAAAATCAACTCTAAAATAATATCTATTCTTTTCATTAAGAAATTTACTATAGAATTTATCTCCTGTAATCATAGGAATGGTGAAGCTATTAGGTCCTTTCATTTGTAGAAGTTTCTTTTGAATGATAACACTGCACTTCTTAGTTAAAGCTACTATTTCAAACTCTCATAACTTCAATTTCTTATTCATAATATTCTTTATGAACTTAGCATATGTAGGCATATACTCTAGGCTTCAGAGAAGGATATGTTCATGGTTAACTTTTTAAATACTTCCAAGAACTTCAAGAATTGCTTTTATCCTAGTTTTAGTCGTTCAATCTTTAGGGAAAGGGTGGTGGTCGTCTCTCTACAACCTTCCTAATAAGTTTCACAAATTTTTTGATTGGTTCAGGTTGTTGAGTATGAGATTCAACTTCTAAATGTTCTTCTATACCACATTCTTTTGAGGTTGATCTTTGTCCTTTTAAGGGCCTCCAAAATCAATCACACTTTAAAGCTGGATCTTATTGCATTGCTCTTCTAATTTCTAGTTGTTAATCAAACTAGAAAGTTGCCCTATCTAAATTTTTATATTTCTAAGAGATATAGATTGATCTTGTAATTAAATTTTTGTTTGAATTACTATCACTTCCAAAGGTGTCTTCCTACTTATGAATTGATTATTTTGATCAAAACCTGAGGGGTAACACTACGACACTAAGATGTTAAGTATTGTGGCGCTTGAATGCCTAAGATTGACTATAAAAGTGGTGTAAATTCTATGCATAGGTGATCTTGTTCGGACTCCAAAATTATTTAACTTTTTTGAAATTCTAGCTACCTTACTAATCAAAATAAATAAATGCCTAGATTCATAAACACTAGCTACTCTCTTAGGATTTATCCTATCAAAAGGCCATTGAAAATTATTTGTTGTCATTTTCTCAATCAAAGCTTGACCTAAGGGATCCTACAAATCCATTTTAAAGGTCTGAATAACCAACCAATCAAACAGGACATGGTGAGAACATTTCCTAAGAATCTCCTTGATTATTTACTAACTTTTATAAATTGACATTCCTTTAAATTAGGTAAAGGACATAATATCATCTCCAATTTTTACAATTTTAGAATGCGTGAAATACTTAGCTAAGAATTTGTGTACTAACTCATCTCAAGTGGTTATAGAGCTTGGGGGTAAAGAATCTAATAAATCTTACCTTTGCCCCTTAGAGAAAATGGAAATGAGTGAAGCCTAATAATATCATTATTGATACTATTGTACTTGAATGATGCACAGATTTTTGAGAAGATAGCTAAGTGAAGGTTGGGATCCTCAATAGGAGTTTTCCCAAACTGAGAATTTTGAACCATCTGAATGATGGTGGGTTTCAGCTCAAAGTTATTTTTTTAGATAGTAGGTCTATTAATACACTGGTGGATTCAATCTAATATGGGTTTGGCATACTCCCTCAGAGGTCTAGGATGGGCATGATCTTGAACTAGTTTAGCCATCTCTAAAGCTAATTTTTTTTTAGTTTTTCTAATTTTTGTAAGGGTCCTTTCATTTTCTAACTAAAAAAATGGGGGCACCTTGCTAGATCTCTTTTACATGCAATAACAATGCACTAAAAAGTAAATAATAAAACTAAATAAATAATAAATTTTCTTTTCAAAATTTTAAACACATGTAAAATAAAATATATAGGACATGATCTAAGTAGTACTAAATAAGAAACTAGTTTAGTAATATAATTTAAAATTGTAATGCACACATTACTTCCCTGGAAATGACCCAAAAAACTTGATGGTGTGGCTTACGTGGCTCTGAAGTACAATGTATGTGTGAATTTAAATATGCTCTGGATCAAGTAATAAAAAGTGATTGAGAGAGTGTCGATTCCACGAGGAAGTGTTCTACTAACATGCAAATAAAATAGCATTATCTACTAAAGATATAAGATTTATCACACTAAATGAAAATAAGAGGTTTTTGGGTTATTCCACTTATAAAAATATAAAGGATAACTAAGATACAAGATATTAAAAATATTTTGGACTAATGAATGTAAAATAACAAAGTTTTCCTAATGAAACTCTTAAATATTGATATGGATTATAGCACATGCATACCTAGATCTTTGTCGAGGTTGTAGGGGTGAAAAGAGAGATTATGGCCTTCCTATAATATTAATATTTCCATAAAACCTAAAAGATTAAACATCTTATATCTAGGCATGTTAATATTCCATTCCAATACTCCTATTTATTTCAATACTCCTCCATCCAGGTAATATAAGACACTAGATATCAACTACACACATGGCTATTGCATGTATAAAATTAAGAATGAGAGACATTGAAAAGACCCATAATTCATTCATGGCACAAGAAGTGTATATTAATACTTGCAATGGGTTCACATCATTAGCCCAAATCTTAAAAATTAGATAAATATGATAAATATATAAAGCAAACTAATCTTTATTTCTTGCATATGAGAAGATACAGGAGAAAATGTAAAGTAAAATATCACTCGGATAATACAAATGCACTCTCCACACTTCTTTCTACTCTAAATGTAGGATTGCTTACAACAAGATAGGCTAAGATCTTCAAAGATATTATCTTACTCTTCTCTAGCCTCCCTTACACTTGACTCGAAGGGGGCACTAAAGAAAAATATAATATAACACTTAAAATAAATATAACTCTAATGTATATATCACTCTCCAATGCAAATGAATTGAAAAACTATTATACTAAATTATAAAACGGCCTCATGCCCCATTGTGCTCATCATGGTAGCGCTGCGACGTTAATAAATGAACTAGAACCTCAGTTTTGAAATATTTTCTTCGCTGTAGCGCAGAGTTGACCCGACGTGTCTTTTGGCTATATCGATGTGACTTTTAATTGAATCAATGTGGCTCTTCAAATTAGTAAATGCTCCACTGTAATGCTTGAAAAGTTTAACATTGTGGTGCTTGGCATGCTCCTCAACATCGTGGCATTATATGGTTTGGTGCTTCGATGCTCCAAAGTCAAGCAGAGAGCACTACAATGTCAATTTCATGCACTGTAGCATCATGGGCTTGCGACGTTGATCTTGGTTTTGTTGGGGTGCTGATTTTCCTAAAAAGTTTAGAGCAATTGATGCTATAATGTTTGAATATGGCGTTGGGGCATTGTGGATGATAAAATTGCGATGCTGGATCAAAACTTGAGAATTTACTTTTTCCTGAGATTTTTCAACACAACAACAATTAAAATATCATAGTTTCACTAAATTTAATGATAATAAAATAGTACAAAATTTACACTTAACACCTATCTTTGTAGAATATCACACTAGAGTCATTTATTTATAGTTTAGGTTTCTTACCATATTAAATATGATCAATCAACATGGAGTATTTTGCATCAAATATTTTAAGGATCCAATATTCTTTTCTTTAGAGTAGGTTACGCAACCATCTTAGAAAGCCTGCCATAATTTAATGCAATAAACTTACCTAACTCCAACTCTAACCTTTTCATATCACGAATAAAAAAATCATTTGAAGTACAAAAATAACTTACCAATCCATAAGATTTTTTACTCAGAGTATTTGCTACAATATTAACCTTAACAAGCTAATACTGAATACTCACATCATACTCTTTTATTAACTTAAGCCACCTTCTCTACCTTAATTTTTTTTCTGGGTGAAAATGTATTTAAACCTTTGATAATTTATAAAAATTTCACATCTGACCTCATACAAATAGTGCCTCTAAATTTTTAGAGCAAACATAATAAATGTTAACTACATATTGCGCGTCATATAGTTCTATTCATATGGGTTTAATTATGTTGAAGCATAAGCTATCAGATTTTCATTCTATATTAGAACACACCCCAAACCTTATAATGAACAATCATTGAATACTTGAAATCCTTTGATTCCAACTGTGGTGGATGATAGGAGCTGATGTTAAACATTTATTAATTTCTAAAAATTGTTCTTACAATCTACTATCCATTCATAAGGCACCACCTTTTGTGTAAATTTTTTTAGAGGAATAGTAATTTGAGAAAATCCTTTTACAAATTTTTTATAATATTCATCAATTCCTGGAAAATTATGTACCTTTGATATGGTAGAAGGTCTTAGCTAATTGTAAATTGCTTGCATTTTTTAGGGATCTATAAAATTTCCTTCACTATTCACCAAGTGCCCCAAAAATGAAATGCTCTTTTGCTAAATTCATATTAAAAAAAAACTTAGCATACAACCTATGATTCATAAGAGTCTCTAGAATAATTCTTATATAAATTGTATGATATTCCTCAAATTTAGAATATATCAAAAATATTATTAATAAATATAAAAAAATTTGATTCAAATAATTTTTTAATAATCTATTCATTAATCCATAAAAACTATAGGTATATTAGTCACCCCAAAAGTCATGACTAAAAACTCATAATGACCATACCTAGTATTGAATGTAGTTTTTGCTATATTTTTCTCCTTAACCTTCAACTCGTGATAACCAGATCTAAGAATAATTAAAAAAAAAAAAAAAAAAAACAGAAACACCTACCTATTGTTCAAATAGATCAGCAATCCTAGGAAGGGGATATTTATTTTTAATTGTTACCTTTTTATCTCCCCATAGTCTATACACATCCTTATTGTGACATTCTTCTTCTTTACAAATAGAACAGGTGCAACCCATAGGGATAAACTTGATCCAATAAACCCTTTAACCATTAATTCATGCAACTATACCTTCAATTATTGTAACTCCTTTGAAACTATCCTATTTGTATTGTTAAAAATTGGAGCGATACAAGATAGAACCTCGATACAAAATTCCGCCTCCTTATCATGTGATAGACTCGCCAACTCTTCAAAGATAAATAAGAAAGCTCCTTCACCACAGGAACCTTCTCAAGAATGTCAAGAAACATTTTCCTATCTTTCACATGAGCTATAAATACCATATTACCCTTCCTTTTAAGCTTTTCTACTTAACTAAAGTAGATATCAAGCAGGACAACAAACCTCAAACTCAAAAATAGTACTCTCATTTCTTAGAAATAAAGTTACCATCTTTCAAATAATCAATTTGAGTGGTATACTGACTCAAAAAATTTATACCTAAAATAACATCAAATTCAGACATAGGTAATACGATTAAATTAGACTTCAACTTTCTATCAAAAATCTTTATTTCATACAACTAGATGTGATTAGCCACTACTAGGAGGTAGAGTAATCAATAAAGAAGAGTGCAATAATATAAAAGATAAATGGAGCAAAGTAAAATGCTTCCAAAAAATAGAATGGCTAGCTTTTGAATCAAATAAAATCTGACATGGAATAGCTGAAATATAAGTGGTACGTATGACCACATCAGGTGTAACCCTGTGAAAGCCTTCTTTTTCTTTTCTTATATGTTTTGGTCTGACTTGAGATTTCCTTCCAGGTTCATCCGGAAGAAGTTGGGATTGTCCGGGACGAACAGTTGAAACATTGGCAACCCAAGAGCATCATCCCATGACAAAAATAACTATCGTTCGTACGAAGGCAACCCGAGGGCACCGTGCAGGGACGAAATTAATTATTGTCTGTAAGGTCAGCCTACCGAGGAGATCGTCCCGGGACGAACCATGAAAATCTTCCGGACGATCGAGTTCTTTAAGTATCCGAAATAAGATATTTTAAAGAGAGAGAAAGGGTAGGAGAGAGAAAATAAGTACATATTAGATTTTTCGATGCCTTGACTCGACCTGCCAGCATAGATAGATATATATGGACAAACAAGGATCAAAAGAAATATAGAGTGATCATCAGGTATAATCACAGGTTTAATTGTATACAATTAGGCTAAATATCGTGGGTTACTGGTGGTTTATGTAATGGTTTTAAAACTAATCCTATCTAGGAATTGTGTATGATTGTAGTTTAAGAGAATTCTAAGGGTATTTGATAGACACCCAAAATTTAGCATTTGGGATCCTAGGCATAACATCACCTTGGACATTAGATGATAGTCATAATCAGACTTGTGCGTTGGGCTAATGTAGAACATATAAAAAGTACCTAGAACTTATTAATTTGATAGGACAACCCTAATTTTCTAATCTAGTAGATAACATATTTTAATAGCCCTATTCACCCGGAAGTATATACATAGTTTTAGGAATTGTGTTCCCAAGTTTTATGCAAAAGCAATAGATCTTTAATTTTTTTTATACTTTTCTATAGGCACAAGTCCTTTTAGGTTAGGACAAAACTAATGCGATTTGTATTTTCAAAAAGCTAATTCGACATTCATCTTCATGCATTAAACACTTAGATTCATAACACATTTTCATTAAGGCTCATCCAAAAAAGGATAATACAAAAGTAAAGCAGTAGATATTGAAAATCAATTGATAGATATATGGGCCAAACCTTTTACATATGACATATTTAGGACACTTAAGGATTAGATTAGGTGTCCATTGGACTCAGACCAAAAAAAGAATTTTAGTTGAGTGATATCGTAAGTTTAGTGTGTTATTTTTGGTATTTGTTGCTCTTTTTTTCTTTGTGCTATTTGGATTTGTTTGTATATTTCATTTGTTTGTAAAAATTGCTTCGTAAAATTTTCTTGATCATTCACATAAATAACATTTTTGGTCTCAACATCGTACGGTGCGATCATTTCATACTATTGATCTTTCCTTTGCAAGTCATCACATCAACATTGTTTTTGTACACCCAACTACCCAGATTTAAAAATTATTGAGAGGTATTGTACGAACACATCCTTCATAATAGACGACTCCACGTGGCAGTGAATGATATTAGATGATTTATATTCATCCTGGGACGTGCCATGAAAGGCAATCTCTTGCGTGACGAACACCTGTTCATATGGATTCAGATTTTTTGTCAACATTTGTACCCTCACCCCGAGGGATGAACAGAAAAGTCAAAGAACATCAATTGGCGGTACCGCGATTATACTATTACAATCTTGATAACCTTTTTTGACTGACTCGGCCTAAAACCAATGAATTCAGCTGATTGTACTGTATGAGTTGTAGCATATTGACGCATCGGACAATACACTAGTCCGGTAGTCCTATTTAAGTAGCTTGTCCAGGGTTAAGCACATCAATGTGGGATCGCCGGTCGGCGATGTGAGCGCGGGGGCTCGTGTGGTTTCGACTTGCAAAGAGTACGATCACACGACCCTAGGACAAAATGTCGAAACCTTTTACAATCGACACACGAGGGCGAGGGCGCGAGTGGTGGTGCGGGCGAGCGAGAGAGTGAGTGAGTGCAGAGTGAGCTACGATCGTTAGCCTATGGAGGATAGCGGCTTTCACTACACACCTCGTGGATCAATAATAGCGAGATCCCTAAATTCACGAGATTTTGCCCGCCATTCGATACAGCAGCTCGATGGGGGGGTATTTGGGATTGAGGGGATCGTTTCCTACGCTAGGCTGAAAGCCCACGGTGAAGTATAATTAACATCGTAGACGTCTCTATGAAGAATCCTCGATAAGGACCGTAGATTAATCTCCTCTAAAGTGGTTGAGTGCAAGGGATTCTCAGTCTTGTTCCTAATCAAAGGGAGATGTCCCAACTTGGCTCGATCAGTCATACAAGGTTCCGTCACTTCCAGGCGCGAGGAGAAGTGAAAACTGGAGAAAAAGAAGAGAGGCAAAGCATCTCAAACAAGCAGAGAGAAAAGAAGAAGTGCGGCCAACTTGTGACGCGGATGGGTAGGATTTATATTAGCTCGCAGGAGAAGGAAAAGCTTACCCACCAATAAGGTGTAGAGTGGTTCACTCACACACACACACAATCACCTTTAGACCCTAAATCTATAAAAAGATGCAGTGTTGTAACAACCAACGCTAACATCTACGACCCTAGCATCGTCTGGACTTACTCTTGTCTGACAAGAAAGCCATGCTAAAACCACCTAGTCGTATAAAATCCATGCTGTCGCAATCTTTATGAAGAGGTGTGGTAGTTTTAGACAAATTCCCTGAAAAAATTTGGATCGACAACTAAGAAATTTCCTACAAGAGATCCCACACTTATGAATGGATATAAATGCTCCCTAAAACTAATGCCAATTAAATCTAATTTTTAAACTTAGTTACTAATGCAATTTTAGCTAGGTTTAAAGTCTCCAAATCATATGTATGAACTTTAAAAAAGGCCTTATAAAATAATTTTCTTGTTGAATGTGTACTAAATCTTTCCCCAGGGCCGGCACTTCATCACTCATAGGCCACGATAATCCGGACGCTACCCGCAGGCCCGGGAAATTTTGTCTAGGAGGTGAGAGAATGCATGTATGTGCCACCCCGGACCGATTCCGGCTATTCCCTTTAGAGGCCTTAAGTATTCGATGTGATTAAATCTTAAATTATATTAATAATTACGAGTGAGCAAAAATTCTTATTCCTAAAGAGCCTTACGGTCAGAACCCAAGCACCTGCAAGAAAGAAACCTATAAAAAGACATGCTGGTTCTAGCTGCGCAATACAAAGTAGTAAAGTCAACTACTCAGAAAAACCCCCATCCAACGAAAAAAGAGTGTCCCATACAAGTGCCATAACAATAGTACAACACAGAGTACATTAAGATAAAGGTGCCGGGCATCCATCCGACAACAACCCGGGAACGACGCAAATCTTAAAAAAGGCATTTTTATACGTCTTCAGTCTTCTTCTTCTCTTCTTGATTCCGTCCTTTGGATCTCTTGTTCTCTTTCGCTCCTCGTAGTGACTCGCCAAAAGAACATCCAAATGAAAAAAGGAAACCCCCTGTAGGATTTACTTTTCCCTTTGGATTCCTCGTATGAGTGCTCAAAAGGATACCAAAGAAAAAATGGAAACCCCATGTAGGGGTTTACTTTCCCATTAGATTTCCTTTCTTAAACAAATGCCTTATTCAGAACTTCACAATAATCACTATCGAACTACATCTTCACATCAGAAAAATAGAAAATCAGACTCTCCTGCAGGGTTATCCTAAACAGTTTGTATAATAAAAACTCACCCAAGCATTTATATTGTGAATAAAAATGCCACATCAATCACTTGGCGTTCTCTGATTATTGGGGGCCTAAGCAAGCCGAATGCAGGTACTAAACTAGCCGTGAGATATAATTATCATTAATTTTTAGCTCCCACACTCTTTTAAGCTACATAAATATTGTGAGACACGGCCACCTCAGGAAAACGGCATTAGTATAAACATGCGTGCCTAACCTATGGGAATTCTAAAGGCACAACCACAGTGCAGAAAAGACAAAGCTAAAAGAAAGCATTACGAAAACAACACGCAGAAAAGCCATTTTTCAACAGTAAGCAAAAACAACAACCAGCTACACAGTTCGCACCATGCAGACCTCACAACAAAGTACAGGAAAAGCGTAAAGCAGAACAATATTCCTAACCTAAAGCAGGAAGATAGTCGTGTCCAGCAAACCATCTTAAGTGTGTGAAAGCCTGTGTGGTTTTGGTAGATCTTATTGTAGGGTTTAATTAATTAGAGTACTTGTATGTATATTTGAGTTGTTTGTTGAAAGGGCAAAGAGAGTTTTTTAGTTAAAGTTTAATATTAGTGTTTTAAATTGATTTTAGGATGTTTTATTTTAATGTTTGATTAACGAGCACCTTTGTTTCACAACGAGGCCCGTGACAGTTTATCTTCACCCTCCTTGGAGGCTTAACTTAATAGCCTCGTAGCGTGGGTTACCGCAGTGATCATTCAAACTTTGTTTGATTATTTTAGTTTAGTTTTCTTATTAAAAGAAAAGAAAAAGGTGTATTAAATGTTTTATTATCAAATTGGTTGTTGGGTTTTAAGAGTTATTCTAAAGTTTGATAGTTAAAAGTGTTCTTTATAATCCTAATGAATTTTTTACATTTAGTTATTTGATCGCCTAATTACAATCTACCTCTTTTAGAGTTTACATGGGTTACGCAAATTGATTATTAGATTTAGTTAGAAGTAATTCAAAGTTATGATTTAGATTGTAAATTTAATGATTATGAATGACTTAATTAAAATTTAGTTAAGAGTTAAGTGTTTCAGATAGATTTTAAAGAATTAGAGTGGAATTAGTTGGTTGATTATAGTAGATAAAGAAAAATAAAACACTGAATCTAGGAAAGCGTGTTCACTAAGTTTTTCTGTTGTTTTAATGTCTCTATCCTATAGAGCAATGCCTCCTAAGGCTCTACTTTTCTAAGACTGCCGTCACTAATCTTTTAATCCTTGAGTCACTCAGTGTTGTAGGATAAAAGTTGTATTGTTTTTCTAATTCCTAAGACCTCAATACAACGCGGAGACCACGAGATGATTAGGGCATCTAAGAAGAAGATAAAAGCAATCCTAAATATATTAATTGAAGTTTCTAAAGGCACCTAAGGTTGGGGAAGCGCATACAATCATCTGCCCCGAAAGGTTTCCTAAGTTTTAGTAAACTTGACAAAGCACCGGGGCTACGACCCGGTGGTTCCAGCCCGTAGCACCCCCTACTAGATTGAGTAAGGACGACTGATGCTTAGGATCCCCATTGTCCAGCTCCAGCTCCAAGCGTTCCTTAAACCATTGCTCTCTCAAAATAGTTCCTTCGCAAGTCATAGATAAGACATGTATTAGAGCAGTTCTATAAACAGTAAATAATATGAAAGAATAGAAATCAAGAAAAGGAAGAAGAACGTACCTTTTGTTACTGGTGAGCTACTTGTGTTTTGAGTTCTCCTTATTGTGCAAGAATGTGGCACCAAAAACATAAAGAAGCGGCGGAGAAAACTAACGAAAAATCGAATACAAAAAGGTGTGTAGCATTGTTGTTATTGGACAACACTTCGTAAAGTTAAGTGCAGGCCTATTTATCATCAATGCCCTTTGCTGTTCCCACTCCAAACGAGGCACTTGATACTTTTGGGCACGACCTACCCACAACACACCCTAAACAAAGTCTACAACAACTAAGGAAAAAGCCTTCGGAACTAGACGTTGGCCAACTAAATTCATCTTGATCTTGAAGCCATCCAACATTCTCTTATCCTAATAGGCCTATCACAAAGGCGGAGGCAATCCCCAACCTTGCTCTTCCCAAAAAGACACTAAGCACCTACAAACATAAAGCTCCCCTCACAGTCTTCAACTCTCCAAAACTCACTCTTTTAGAAATAATCCTAAGAGAATCATTCCAAATAGAAAGTAATTAATCACTCCTAAGTGACCCTATGGGATATCTAAATTAAGTCCAATCAAACGTCCAACATAACCTTGTAAGGATTTCTAAAACTAGTATAAAACGAAACCTCCAAAAGAAGCATCTACTAAAAGTCATTGATCTTCTCATTTTGTTTTTGACACCAAAAACTCTTATCCAATCTCTACAAAATCGCCTCACCAAACTTCATTCTGACACCACACTCTATCTACCCCGACCAGCTCATAATAATCCAATGCCTCAACCCTTTCATTTGGAGTGGGGTGCTTGTGAGAGTTCCCAAATCAATTGGGCACTAAGAAGCCTTCCATTGAGAAACATTCACGAAAAACACGCTATAACATCTCGTCTCAAAAACAATTCACAAAAGTATTCGACAAAACTTCTCGATATAAATAATTTGTACAAATCCCTAACTATAATGTCATCCACAAAAGCGTTTACTACCAAGTATTATTCCTAAAGAAAACAAAACTTTCCAACCAGACGAGACATTCACGAAAACTCTAAACAATAAAAAAGAAGAGCTCTTAAAACTTTCCAAAGCATCTCCATGCCTTCCAACAAAGAACTACAAGTAAAAGAGACTATCAATTTTACCAACCACAAATTTTTATATAAAAAAAAGGTCGAAGAGTCCGCATGCATGCTACCCTCAAATTCTAACGGAAGCAAAACCATTAGCATGACATAAACTACTCTTCAATCATAAATGCATGAGGCCATCAATGGCCCGAGATATATGAGCTATAGGAACTACTTATAAGTTTCAAATATCTCCCATACATGAAAGTAACAGATTTTTTTTTATGACATTAAAGAAAATGTAATTGCAAGTAAGAGGGTACAATGGCTTTTATGGAGAACCGAGAGAGACTATCCATGTAATGCTTCACCCTTTTCACTTCTTTATTTTTATGTCAAACATGAACAAATAAGAATACAAAATTATGTGGCCCAAGTATTTCCAAACTTAACACTGCATCAGCAAATGTCATTTTAGAAATGAGACAAAAGCCTTATATTATTGTTTATTCTCAAAGGTAGAGCAAAGAGACATGATATCAAGCTAAGATGCAACATGGGTTAAAAGATATGAGGATATGTAACTCTTTTTTTAACAAACTTCTCCTAGTTGCCATCCATAACTAATTAAATTATCCAAAGGCACTTTAACATAGAGTTTGTATGCGATGAGTGTGTTTTTTTAGCACCAAACCATATAACTGGCAAATGTTTTAGGGGAATGCCCTTCAAAAGCTTGCGCCCTGACTTTAATACAAAACCAGCCAATCATGCTTTAATCTTTCATGTTTCGAAAACCGATGGCAAAGTGAACTTTACACATCATTAGTAAGAAGTTTAAACCTTGAAAATCAAAGACAATCTCAAAGTTTCGTGCTAACAAGACAACACCCCCCCGTTCGAAGGCTTAGCAAAGAAAGCAACAACACTTGTTTGAAATCTTATTTTTTTAAAGAGTACATAGAAATCATGTCTTTAAATACTCATAGAAAGGCTTGGCCTCATGACAAAATTCACCCAACAATCTATACCAAACACTACTACAAGAAAAAGCAAGGGTGATACATAAAACTTTCATGCCAAGGAGTAGCGAAAAACAACTATAAATTTTCTCATAGGCATTATCATAAATACTATGTACGTCAAAATTTTGCCAAGATGCCATATAGCATGCGAGTAAGAGAAACATGATGTTGAATGGTTCTCGACTTGGATGCACTCCAACAAAAGCCAAAGCCTACACAAGAGCAACGACCACTTTTCCATCATTAGAGTATAACGCCTATACAGAAAAACTCACCAATCCTAAGAAATGCTTACTAACCTCATATCTGGAAGAATACGAATTATTTCAAGGGGTGGGGCCAGAAGATGAGAAACGATGCAAGATCACCCCAGCCGAGCAATGAATTATGGAATGCTTATGGAATACAACCAAATCACAAACTGTATTCGATGAATGACATTTCACAAAATTTGGGTGTATAAGTAACTTATGTAGTTTCATGGAAGATGCACGCATAGTTCAAACCCTTCTTTCTAATTTTTTTTAACAAAACTACGCAAGGATAGCATCACCAAGAGATAAAACTTTAGTAACTACAACTATCCAAATGATTCACATTGTCTAGTGTGGAGTTGGTCTCGGCATAAATAACCACAATCATCTCAAACATAGAAATTTTCTAACAAAGCACATAAGTTTGGCTCTCATCGAAAGCGAACATGACATTGGAATGATTCGTGAATGCAAATACTCTTTTAATATCAAAACCTATCCAAAATATAATACTTTGTACATAAGCCGCCTTTCAACAAGATACCACTTTAAAATAAAAACCTCATCATAAAAGAAATGTTCCAAAATTCGCGCTTTGTAAGAAAAAGACTAAATCCGTGCATTCCCAAATATGGACATAAAAGAACATTCCAAATCTCTAAAAAAGAGGTCATATGCCGCGTAGGGAAAATGTTTTTGACAGTTCACAAATTGAACATAAAGCACATGCCAAGTTCTCATTAAATCAAGTGCTCATATACATTTGTCCTACTTCTTTCACACACACACGAAATAAGGCCAATCGTAATCATCATAATAATAGCTACTTGAGCGCATTTGTGTGTTATGCATTCCTATTTAACACATCGAACTTTGCATAAATATTATCCCAATGAAAGAAGCAATAAAAGGAAGTAATTCCTCTAAGGTATTTTGTTGGCACATATCACCCAAACCTTGTACTTGAGATTCATCAACACTTAAAAAAATAAACTATAAACGTGTTTGGTCATATAAAGCATTTATGAAATCACCTGGAGCAAATCCTATGAAAGCTAAAACCTTCAAAACTAACACACCCCTCATGAAAGCTTCGTTATACACGCTTAAAGGATTATTTGGAAACTTATAATCGAGATTCATTGCCCAACATCACGGTAAAAAGAACATTATATTTTCACCAAAGGAGATTTGGGAAGTGTTTTGCATACACAATCATGTTCAATAGTTTATAAAAGAAAGAAAGGAACCTTAGATCTAATCAGGCTTGCAAATATTTACTAAGTCTCAACATATGGTTCATGGATAACCTACAAAATAGCATAAGATTTCTAAAGGCATTCATCCAAACGACCTTATGTCTTGGTTTCTCTAAAGAGGAAGCAATAGGGTTCTTCAAAACTTATACATTCACACCTAGAATTTCGAAGACCAAAAGCATGTATCAAAGACATGAATGTCTCATTGCAATCACATATAGGAAAATAAATAAATCATCACATGGAGCAAAAACCAACTATGCAAACTAAAGTAATAACCATTCCTCCCAAAAAAAAACAAGAAGAAGATAGGAGGGTGATGACATAACACACCTCAAACGCTTCATTCTAGCTTACTCCTCCAACCATTAACCCATATAGGAACTAAAGAAATGCTAGAGTTAGAAGTGGATCAACAGGTTAAAGAAAAAGAAGGAAAGAAAAGAAAAAGAGAGAAGATTACTCTCAAGGAGAAGTTGAGTCTGAGAGAGTAGAGCAATCCGAGCGAACAGAGGGCTCGGTCCGATCGCAGCGAACGCAAGAGGCTGGCGTCCGGCTGGGGTTGCGCGAGAACAGGAGAACCGTGCGACGTCGGCTGGCTGGACTGGTCCGCGAACGGGAGGGGAGACAGGGCGGCGTCGGGCTGGCTGAGCTGATTGCGAACGGAAGGGGCTTCGGCCCGCTCTTCTTCTGGCACCGATTCGGGACAGAAGAAAGCGAGAGAAAGAAAAGAAAGGAGGTCGGGCGTGAGATCCAGAGAAAGGCGTCGTCCGCTCCTTTTAGTTTTCTTCTGCGAACCCGAGAGCCCCAAGGGAGGAGAGTCCGATAAGAGAGGGAGAGGCTTGGGGCGCGAGTTTTGAGAGAGTTCGGGCGAATGCCGAAACCTGGAGCTTCGTTTTGGGTAAAACAAAACTTCTATGATGCGAAAGAAGAACCCGCCTGCTCTCGTTCTGCGTGCTTTGGGCTTTCCGAAAGTGGTCGCCGAAAGAAGCTTGTTCTGCGCAGATTGCCCTGCCCGAATCGCAGAGGATCGCTGCGACGCAGGATTTCAGCTGAAACGAACGATTTCGTTTCAATCGCAGCCGTCGAGGTGATTTTAAAAATACCTGATTTAGGCAATAAATTCAAAGTATTAAGAAAGTCACTGGATGGAGAGACGCGTCGAGTCGAATCCGGTTTAAAATCAAAATTAAAATGGGCTAAGATCGGATTAAGCTCAAGTCCGAATTTGCTCGATTTGAGTTGATTTCGGGCTCGAGCACAGCTCAATGAATTCAAATTTCAATCGCGCACGAAATTGAGTCCAAAAATAAAATCAATTCAGCGAATAAATCAAGTACAGACGCGACGAAATCATACTGATTCGAGTCTAACTAAACACAGGCTCTGTGTCGTCGGCTCACTACACTTAGGTTCCGACGAAAGCCCAGGCTTTATATCGAATCGTGAACGTCGCGCGAGCGAAAAAAACGAGTCAACCAATCAATCTTCTAACCCTTGCTTCTTCCTGCTTTATCATTCCTGCAATCCCTGCCCTGTAGGGTCTCGATTGTCGACAGGAAAGCATATCGTGAGCTTGAATAGGCAAACAGTCTTTTTTTTTATTTTGTTTTTTTTTTAGTTTGTTTTTATTTTTTCTTTTTTGTCTTCCCTTCTCGTCAACCGGAGTAGACAAGAGGGTTTCCAAACTATAGAGGATGGAGGTGACTTATCACAGTTATAGGCGCCGCCAAACATTACCCCTTTTAAGATTCCTAAAGCCAAGAGAATTCGCGATTATAGGTATTGAATTTATTGCGCTTGCGGCATCCCTTTGACAAATCAGTGGGGCCTAGTCCTGGACGTGGCCCGTTGGTGGGCCGATGTAGGCGGTGAGGGGATCGTTCTTCAGTTCACGTAGTTTGATGAGAGGGGGTGGGGGGGGGTGTAGGGGGAGTGTGGGGTAGGGGGGGGAGTAGAAGTAGTGGTTGGGGTGGGGGGGGGTGGGGGGAGGGGGGGATCGATTGACACGTATAGCGCGGTACTCTCAATCACGTATACAAGTGAATGCGCGCAACACGCATGGCGACGCAGGCGAGATAGTAGAGATATGAGAGTGGAGGCAGGAGGACGTTGGGGGGTAATGTTATGGGTACTGTCTCAATGTGGTTCATATGAACTATTGAGATGTGGACTCGTGGACTAGGGGGAGGGCGCATGAATCGGATTGATGGAGTGAAAGAGGATAATAGTTGTTAGGGCCGGTGGGTGGGGGTTGGGCACACGTCGAACGGTCACAGCGGCACACTACAACAACGCAGCGAGTATGGGACACGATAGCAGTGCAGCGGCCCAGGTGATGGACACACATTTGGAGTGTCCTGAAGAGTAGTGTCACAGACAACGGGATGGTTCCAGACATCTGAGCATTGAATACACGCTAGGCTCAGTACCAGGACTGCAGTGCCGACCACCGATCTCGCTCAAACTCTCTTATTACCCGCGAAAGTGCATGTCCGGAAATCTCATAGCTCTCGGTCATGTCATGCTTAGTTTGCTAGTCTGATCGAAGTATGCGTACTCAGACGCGGAGAAGGCGATATTTACGCGCGGTGTCCGAGGGAGTATGTGAGCTGTCATCGTACAGCTAAAGTTAGATCCGATACGCCGAGGGCGAGCAAGCGAGAATCCGGTATGAACTGGACAGACCAGTATTGCGAGATGATCTGCGCTATGTAATTAGATAACACTAGGATTGCGCCAATCAATTGACGAAAACAATTCATGTGTGGGTACACGCGGGAGGCGCGGGAGAGGGGTGCCATTATATATGCAAAGTCTCAAAGGAGAATGAAGGAGTTTTACGTGACGGAGCGCAGCTATCGTTTTACGAGTCGTGAGTACGATTGAGTGTTACAGGGGCACGGTGGGTGTATAGGGGGGGACATACGGGGTATATGTGGAGACGCTATAATTAGGTATATATGGGATATTTCATATTATGTTTTTGACGGTTAGAAGGGGACATTAATAAAGGGAGGTGGGGCATGTATATGGGTAGATTATGTCACAACACACTATTTGACATAGATTTGTTGTTTCACTACGGATCATAAATGGAGAGTAACTAACAGCGCTGCGACGGCTATGTGTGTGTGCGTGAGGTCAGCGCAGGCGAGGGTTTGGAGTTAACGTTTGCAGTGTGGGTGCGAGGTGGGTGATTTGGGGGAGAGTGAGTGGGACTTACATGGTGTGTTATAGGACTATTACTGAGAGTTGCGAAAATTTATTATTTCTGTGGATGTTTGGTGGTGATGTTCAGAGGAGGGTGGTGGGTGAAAGTGATCTTGGAGAGTTGTGTGGGTATATTGTATTAACTGTATATTTTGTGGGAAGTATGATATTGGGTTATTGGAGGGGTTGGTGAAGGATTCGTCTTTGTATGGATTGGTAGAGATAAGTGTGTATGGACTAGGATGATGAGGGGGATTGGTAGTTGGAGCGAGGTTGACGAGAGTAGGGGGGTGAGATGAGATATCAGTTTATGGGGATTATCTTGCTCATATACTATATATATATGGGATGTATTGGTAATATAGATTAGTTGGAGTCGGGGTACTTATGATTGTTAGGTGGGGAGGTGACATGCGCTAGAGAGAGACTTCACAGATGGGTATAGACAGGACCAACTATGTGGTGTGATTCAGTTCGGGGGTGAGGGAGAGCGTTAGAGTGGGGGGGATGTGGGGGGTTTGTAGGATGTGGTGTTTTGGATTGGAAGAATGGTGTAGGTGGTAGGTGGGGGGGGTGGGGTTGGAGGTTATGGGCTGGATGGGGGATTAGGGGTGAGGTGAGATGGGGTTAGTGGGGTGGGGAGTGGAGAATATTGGGAGGGTAGGGGGACTTGACAAAGCTAGAGGGAGTGGGAGGTGGAGAAGAGGAGGGGAAATGGGGGTATGGTTGGAAGGGGGGTATTAGAGAGGATATGTAAAGAGAGAGAGATGGACAATTTGGTCGTGTCTGTGGGGGGGGTGGGGGGGGGTGACAGTGAGAGGGGGGAAGTATATGTAAGATGGGTGTATGGTTTTGTAGTGGAGTATGGTGTTAGTGATGGAATGTTTGATGAGGGATGGGGGGGGTGGGGGGGGGGGGGGGGGGGGGGGGTAGGGGGGGGGGGGGGGGGGGGGTAGGTTGGGGGGGGATGGGGTGATGGTTGGGATTTTGTACTGGGTGGGGGTGTTGGGGGGTGGTATTATATTGTAACAGTATTTAATTGTGGGGGGTTGGGGGGGTTTTTTGAATTGGTGGTGTGGTGTGGATGAGTGTGTGGGGAGGGGATTGGAGGTGGGGTTGTATTGTTAGGGTAGATCACTGAATTTTATTTGTTTTTTTTGGGTGGTGTGTTGGTTGGATGTGGGGGGGGGTGGGGTATGTTATGTAAATTATGTTTGGTTGATGGTTGTTGGGTGTGTATTTGTGGGGAGTGGTGGGATTTGGATTGTGTGTGGATTTGGATTGTGGTCATATATCTGGATCTTTGGTGTAGTTGAGGGGAGCGGAGAGAGGGGATTGGGGTTGGTGTAGATAGGTGGTGGGGTGTGGAGATGAGTTATTGAGACAATTTTTGTAGGGAGTATGTTTATTTTAGATATTGGTTGGATTGGGTGGTTAGGGTTTGATTTGGTGTGGGGTTTGGATTTTGGATTAGAGGGGGGTAGATGGGGTGGGGGTTATGGGGGGATGGAGTTAGTGTGTGGTATGATGGGTGTGTGGATGGATTTGTTCTATTGTTTTTTGGGGGAGTTTGAGTTTCTTAAATGAAGTTTTGGAAATGGGTTGATGAATGAGGGAGAGGGACGTGAAGGTTGAGTTTATAGGGTGTTTAGTCAGGTGTGGGGGATAGGAATGTAGTTTGGGTGAGAGGTGAGCTTATAGGATTATTGAGTGAAGGTGTTTAGATTACTGTTTATTAAGGACATATTCTATTTGTGGGGGGTGGGTATTTGGGTGGGTCAAAATGTGGTGAGGCAAGCTTCATAATTATAGAGGGTATGTCATAATAAGGGGGCTTATGGGGACGCGAAACTATGAATTATCGAGTTTCTTGTCTGAAGTCTGGTGGAGATATTTTCCCCCTAACCATAGGAGGTAAATTTTGGCAAGAAATGTTTGGAAGTGAAAAGTTTCCCCAATATATGCAGAAAAAAATTTGAATTTTTGGATTTCAGAGTAAAAAATCCTAAAATAGAAATCTACACCAAAATCATCCATAGTATTTTACATCAAGAAACTTTTGGAGGGAACTTAAGCTTAACTTACAGTAAATTGGTCAAAAGATATCAACATCAAAGAAATCATAAAAACAGCGTTGAACAGTCAAAACTGACAAAATCTTTTTTCTTGTTGGATTCCCGATTTTTCTTTTTGACTATTCCAGACGTCTTCATCCTACACCCACATTAGGTGTGATGCAACCTCAGGATCAGCAACTCTTTCCTGAAACAAACGCCAACTAAATGGCTATCAAGCAGGACCAGACCTTATTTTTCAGTTCTAAATCCATCATATTAGGGTGAGCAAACCCCATTTTTTAACAGTATTGCACTAGAGTTAGGGATTACAAGCCTATTGTTTGTTCATAGTCGGGCTACGGGTTGTAAGTGTGGCCGAGCGTCGCTCGAACTCGACTCGCTAAAGAGTCCACGAGACGGAGCTTAAGCCTGTAATCAATCTCGTTTACGAAACGAGCTCGAGCTTGAGTTCAAGCTTAGTCCGACTCGAACTCATTAGGTTGTCGAGCTATTCGATTTTAAAACATTTATTAAAAATTGTATAATACATTTTCTTAAGAATTTTAGTATAACAAAAATCAAGCTCATAAACAAGTCTAGTTTAAGCTTTTCAATCGAGCCGAGCTCGAGCTTTTTAAATGAGCTCGAGTTTGATTTTTATACAGTGAGTCGAGTTCGAGCTTATCAACGACAGTGTGAGCTACCAGCTCACTTAATAATGCCACTGCTCGACTTGTTTCATCTCTAATTTGGTCTTTTAAAGGACGGTTTCAGTCTCTTTGTAAAGGAAAAAATGGGAGATTAGAGTGAAAGCATAACTATCATGTCGCATCAGAAAAATTTTATTAGAGGATTGCAAGGGAAAAGATTATTTCATACTTATTGGGATTTTTTTTTGGAATTTTTCGAGATCCTAAAAGGAATTTCTTTATTTTTTTCATTCAACTGGCTTGAGTCAGCATGAGTGGGCAGTGCATTACATCGTTAGCAGTGGCAGCCCACACAGCTAGTCAAGCCCCAGCAACCATTCCTGCCCCCTTTTTCTTTTCAGGATAGACCATCTTATAGGGTCGAGCATTGTTGATCTTGTTCAGTCAAAGTCAATTTGAAGCTAGGATCCAACTGATATCAGATCAGATTGCAGGCAATCAGTTTGCCTTATCATGATGCGGGCAATGGGATCAAATGTTTTTTTATTGGTCAATGTTATTTTCTTAGAGTTGCATCAGCTGAATGTAAGGGCATCTCCAACCGAACTCCAAACGCTTGATTGTCGTTGCTGCAGAGCACTAGCGGAACGGTAAAACTTTTGTTATTTGCTCTGCTATTTTCTGTCTCTATCTAACTTGCCGAATAAAACGCGTGAAAAGAAGAAAGAACGTTACCTCGCAAAATGGAGTTCGATTTGATGAATCACAGCATTTTTTTATTTTTCACGGCATTTTGAAGTGAAAATGAGATTTTCGGTTGGAGATGGTCTATAAGGATAATCGATTACAATGGTGCCTATCTTGAAAACTCTCGTCTGTTTTGAGTATAAATATGCAATTTTGTAGTCATTTCATTGTTCTTCATATGCATACAGTCTGTTGCACACAAAAAAAAAAATTGCTGACTCTCCTTTATTTAATTTCCCAGGTAATCTGCCAGGAGATTGGGTATTTTTGCACACTTTCTTATTTTATTTGGTCTACGGAATTTTGTTATGAGGGGATGAGTCTGCCTAGCAGTTATTATTTATTGAGCGATTCATTCCTGATCAGCATGCTTTTTGTTGTTTGCACAACAATCTGAAAGCACAGTAATTTCAACGAGATTTGAACGCACTCAGATCCTGAAGCTTTGTGAATGTGAATATGGATGTAGAAGAAGCTTTTAGAATGTCTTGCTTTTCAAAAACCCAACCTCTTTCATGCTTTGCTGTATTGCTAAAATTTTGGTGGGGCTGAAATCTGCAAGGGGGGGTCATGTGAAGCTATAAAGGTTATACTGGATACGATGGTAGGAAGGAACTTTTATTCGTCCAGTGAACGTACACGCAGGAAGGTTCGTTTTCTCGGTACAAGCACTTTTTGACTAAAACCGAACCTTCCTCTACATCCTTGCACCGGACCAAATAAAAGTTCCCAAAGAAGAAGGTTAGTATTGTTAAAAATCGCCTTTTTTAAATATTATTTTTCTAATTTTACTGGCAAGTATTTAGAGATAAGGGCCCAGTGGGATTTAGGAGAGTGAGAATGCTGTAGATCATGTGAGAGAAAATACGAAGTCTGTAAAAAGAATTAGAAAATAAGAAATTCAAGTCTCAAAGTATCAAAAAGATGTAATAATGATTCACAAGATCGCAGCAGTATTTTTTCGTAATAGTAGCTTTTGAAGTACGTATGTTTCATATGGTTAGGTAGGATGGCATTAGAGTTGTCTATGGTTCCATGTGGGAAATGTTTGTAGATGAATGGCTCTTGTATTATTAGGTCCAGACACCGGACCTAAAAATAAGTCTGGAATCAATTAGAATTTGACACGTGAACTGCACTTGATTGTACTTTCACTGCACTTTACATGCGTTTTGGCGCGCTTGAATTAAATCCTGCGACACATGCACATTTCATATGTTAATATTTTATTGGAGTCCGGACATCTCTACTCTTGGTGCTGGACCTAATAATTTCCCAATGTTAGATGAGTGACATTTGGCTGTGAACGAGTCTGATGAATCTCTTTATAAGATATTCTCCGTGTGACAACTCCTAACATTCAAGCAAGTCTCCGTATGGTTGCCTATGGGAGAGTGGCCATATTCATGGGATGATTTTGACATTTTTGCTGGCTGTTTTTCTTTGCGACGACTGCCCTCTTGAGAAATGTGACTATTCGGGCCAAGTATCTTCAAGGGCCTATTGGTTACACACTTGTGTAGTATTTACATGGGCATATATTAGCATACGAATACATTGTGTGGTGCATGGATTCTGATTTTTGTGAAGGTGGCATTTGATCATCCATTTTACAATCCATCATAACAAAGCTTATTGTGAAAATCAATTCTCTCAATGAAAACTATTAAGTGTTTGAATGGCGCAATCTTTCGTTTGGCATAATGTTATTGAATATAAAACTCATCCACTTGAGCATTCTCATCTCTCCACACTTAACTTAGTATTATGCTCTCTTTTAATGGCCAACATTCGGCCACCATAAAGCATTGCAGGCCTCACTACCATCTTATAGAATTTTCCCTTAAGTTTGAGGGGTATATTTCTATCACTAACAAGCCTGATGCATTCCTCCACTTCAACCATCCAACTTGAATTCTGCTGAAATATCCCATCTATTCACCATCACTCTGAACAATAGATCCAAGCACATTAAAATCTTGTTTATTTTGATGCAATTAAATTTAGTAGTATATGTGATAAAATGATAAGAATCTAAATAGGGAAATTTGACTTTACATGCTTTATAGCACACATAAGTGGAGAAATATCTTTGTTGTTTGTTGTCTTGGAGAAATATGACTTGGAGTTCATTTTGGATGAAATTATTCACTCTTTTATCATGGAATGCTTATCAAAGTATGTTACGAACTAATTTGGTTTAACCTTCTTTGAATTCATACTATATTCAAACCTAGCTCAAATGGTTTAAACCTTGTTTCACATGCATCAGTCCCATGATGTCTTTCCAAAGAGCTCGGTGTAGACCACCAATCTTAGGAAGTTAGGCATAGCATGCCGCCTCTTCTCATATTATTAGTGTTTTGTCATTATTTTTCCCACCCATATCTCCTACACGTTGGTCTTGTTGAAGCCTACGCCCATTAGAGCCTCGTTGCGCAAAATCCTCTTCTCTTCATTCGTCAGTACCATTGGCAAACCTATAGTAAGCTTATCATGATTTGGCTTGAGGGCTTGAATTAATATGACGGAATAACCAGAATGAAAGAGCCACTAAAGCTTTAAAATTTTAAAATAGAAAATAATATAATTACTTCTCCTTGTGCGCCATATCTACAATAATATATTTCTTATCTTCTACTCATATAATTAAATCAAATTATACTTGAAAATGTTTTTCAATCACAAAGGATGAGTCATAATATGGCTTTGTGAGTAAAATCATACTTGTAAATTGCTGTAATACAAGGTATTATGAACAAATGCAGGTTCTTTTCAAAAACATAATTTAATTATATTTAATATTCATATTCAAACATGATCATCTATAATAAGAATATATCATATTCACATATATTTAATCTTTGTCCTTCTTTATGATACACTATCACATGAGCCACTATCTAAATCTTAAATCATAAACCCTAAAAGTACCAATAAAAGTACTCCTTTTCAATTTTCTTTTCCTTTTTCATCACCTTTTTTTATTTATGTGTGTAGGTATATTTGTCTCCAGCCAATACCAAAAGATGTGTGTTCCATTAATCAATATGTAAATTTAAGCATATATATCTTAATCATTTCATTCATGTATCATTCATTAATCTTATGTAAAATATAACATGGTAATATCATTGAATTTGAAATGATCAATCATTTGTATGTGAAAGATAAATCATTTATAATGTATTTTGAAATAATAATAATTAAATGCAATTAAAAGTAATACAATTACTATAATATAGGAATATGAATACTCACATCAAATCTGATGTCTGGACAATGCACCTTAATTGTTATTTTTATTTACACCACCCAACACATATATAAAGAAGTTAAAAATTAATTAACAAATTATTCTTAATTTTTTTTGTTGCGGACTAGATATATACACGGCGATAGAGTTAGAAAGTTTACTTCTCAACTTTACAGATATCCGCACACAAACAGGAAATTAAATAATATCAGGATTTTTACGTGGAAAATCCTGGAAAGGGAAAACCACGGGGCCACACCCAATTGAAAAAGTTCCCACTAGAGTTTGTTTGAGATACAAGAGCTGACTCATCCTTAAAAGTTAGGACGTCAACAAATTACAATGAATCACTTTTAGATTGAAATCCAGTTACAACGTCGGGTAGAGTTCCGGCGTCAGTTGGAGATCGGGCGGAATTCTGACGTCACTTGAACGTCAGGTAGAATTCTGGAATCACTTGGGCGCTGGGCAGAATTCCGGCGTCACTCGGGCATCGAGAAGAATTACGGCATCACTCAGGCGTCGAGCAGAATTCCGGCGTCACTCGGGCGTCGGGTAGAATTCCGGCGGTGGTCGTGGAGTTTCTTCCCTCCAATCCTTCTCTTCTTCTTCTTGCGTGGGCCACCTCTCAAGAGAAATGAGGGTCTATTTATAGATATTCTGGAGTGGCATGGCCTGTAAATATGTGAGAGATTAGTGGTAAGGGGAGTGGTTGGATGGACGGCCGATATTGAATCCCTTGATCAGTGTACTGTTCGTCAGACATTTGAAGGTCTAATGATGTTGGAATTCGGCGATCTTGGACTCGTTGGATTCACTTGCGAGCCGCTCGATTCGACTATAACCACGTCATGTTTCGAACCCATTTGTTAACCAAATTTGTGGTTTGAACCTGCCTACAGTGCTTCGGGTCTTCGATTCGGACTCATTTGGGCTCATATTGAGTTGAATTGGTGTCGTTGGGTTCGTATTTCTGAGACGTTCAGCTTCTCTGAAGTTTGGCTGAAATCAAAGTTCAGGTGATCCCAGATAATTTTTGAAGATTCCAACTTGATTTTTGCCTCGAGATTCGTGTCCAATCAAGATAATTTTTTTGATGACTATCATTCTTAACTTGTTATTGTTAATTAATAAATATAATTTCAATTTTAAATATTATTTATTAAAATCGCCTCAATCTCAATTAACTAAATTAATTCCTCTTAATAACTCGCATAATCCATGATAAAATTGATTCTCCTCGCTTTATAAATTTATGGCTAATAATTTAAAACTAATAATTTTTATTATATTAAAAATGAAATGCACATTATTATATAATTTATTTCATTAATACCTTTCTTTAATTATTTTTAATTAACTACTACAAATGAATTAACATATAAATATGTTATTTGTATATATCTAAATTATAAAATAAATTCAATTTATTAAAATCTAATATAATTTAAATAGGCTCTATTATATTTACATATTATCATTAGTTTAAAATCCAATTTAATATTTTTAAATTAAATTACAATTTTTTTAAATAACAAATTGTCTCATTCTCTTTAAACAATAAAATAATTTCATAAATGAATGAACAAGAAAAACATAACTATAAAATCTATTTATTGGATATTTATATAAAAAAAAAATACTCTCAGCATTAATAATAATAATTAGGTATTTAATCTATTAAATAATATTTTTATCAAAATATAACTTAAATTTTAGAAAATTAAACTTTACCTTCATTCCCCTCTGAGCCCTAACTTGCACACACGAATCCTTACCGTCCAAAATAACTTCCTATGGTCTCGTCTCCCTTGCTCCCTTCCGTCTCTCAGTCAGCCTTTGTTTGTTTTTTTTTTATTGTTCAGAGTCTCTTTTATTCGTGTGCTTCAAATGGAGTGAGCGAATCGGAGTTACTCTCCATGAGGAGTCACAACCTTCCGCATTCGAATGCGTTTCCTTGCACCTTTGCAAGGTTGATCCCGCCAGCTGCTCCCGCGCCCATGATTTTTCCGCTCGACTCGCTTGCTTAGTTCGCTGCTTCACTCGCTTTTTGATTAGGGTCGGTTCAATGCAGACCGCCAAGCACGGTTCTTACAAAACTCTCATTATAAGATAATTTGGCCGCCTAATTTTCCTATTGTTAAAATCACATAATATTAATAATTTATTCTTTAAATTATATTAAAAGATTAATGATTCCCTAAAAAATAGATTTTTTTTCATCATTTTTGAATTAGGTTGAGAATAGGTCAAATTAGCTCAAGCAAGTCTTGAGTGAGATTGAATTAGGTCGAGATCGAACTCTTAACAACCTATGAGAAAGTAAACTATAAAGTAATGAATGAAGAAAAGTTTATATATATATATATATACATTTAATTATATTTGATATTTATTTTATTTCTCTTTTTCTTTTGTATGGGTTAATATCTTATATAGTAAGGGAAATGGATAAAAAAAATTGGATGGGCGATGAGAAAATTTATTTTGAAATGATATATATATATATATATATATATATATATATATATATATATATATAATATAAATATATATATATATATATAAGAAAAATTATAAAAAGAATAATGTTTTGGAATGCTCTATTTTAAAATAAATTTTCTCCTAAAAATTAAAATATTGAATATTATGTTTTATTCTCTTTATATTTTCTATATCATAAAAATGATGTAGAAAATATTTTTTATAAAACCTAAAGCTAGTATTTGTTGTGTGCTAAAATATTGTGGTAGTAGAATGAGGTTCATCCTCTGAGCTTATCATGAAGTTCACCCACAACCCGAATTATATAAGAGAAATTTAGAGAAGAAATGTGATTTACCTCTGAGATGTAGCATTTTTATATAGAAAATAGAGAAGAAATGATAAATTTAGCCTACCCAGTTAAAATAGTTATATTATAATGTTGAAGATCATGATGATTACCCATCTCTATTCTGAAAGAGGTAGAACTATGAATCAATGATATGACTTATTGTGAGCAATTTACATGAGTTTAGATAAGATTTATTGATCATAACACTCTAGATCTGTTTTCTTATATCTTCTTGCTAAATCTCCTATATGAGAATGACACAATGGACATTAGCTACAAAGTTGAACTACATAACATAATCTTCATATGTCACCATCTTTATCTCTATTCTTCTTTTCTCCTAAACACCTTACCACTCTTCTAAAGCTCATTATTTGTACAATTTATGGCTATAGCATTATGAATAGGTCTGAACCTAATATGGTAAGTCATGTGCATTTTGAATTTATGTATTTCTATTTTGTATAATCTGTGAATGTCTTTGCATGCTTAGGAATGTGTCATTTCTATTCTAGAGTGTGTCCCAAGGGTTTGTGTGTAAAAATTTTGAATTCTGAAAAATTTTCATGGGAGCTTCTTGGCATTGCGATGCTAAATTCTCTATCTTTCTAGCATTTAATTAAATTGTTTTAGCATTGAGCGGTATGGTGTTATGGAACTAGCTCTAGTTTAGGGCGTTGTGGCATGGGGCTTGGGCACTATGGAGTTGTGCTCTTTGTTTGGTTAGGGTTTTGAAGGGTAAGCTACAATGTTGGTTCTTTGAGCACGATGACGCTGAGGTAGAATATTTTATAACTATCAAAATCCGCTAAAAATAACAAAATAATAATAATTTTCCTAACTTAAACAAGCTAGAGAGTGAGAAGAAGCAATTTCGGACAGCTTTGCGTCATTTTTATCTATTGAGATAATTCAGTGCTGAGATAATTGCATTATGTCTATCTCATTTTTTAATAATTCAAAGTTTCCAAATTTTTTGACATTTTAATTAAAATTTGATATAAAAGTTGGTGTATTCAATCACTCGACAAACTTTCACTACGTAAATTTTGACATGTAGTTGTCAATATTCAGCGCATTTTAGTATTTTATTTATGAATTTTCACCAATTAGTCTGAAAATACATCATTTTAATGATCTAAAAAGTATTTTGACACCAACAAATAGTGTCATAGTACAAGAAAATCTTTGACATATAACTAAAACTAATTTGTGATAATTTGGTAAATTTTTAAATTGTCAAATTTTGTGTGTGAGGTTCTCTTGTATTCCTAGCTATTTTGCTACTAGTAAAACTCAATGTAACTCTTTGATAATTTTGATATTATCTACTATATTTGAAATTACATATATTTATACACTTACACACTTGAAATGTGTGGATCTAGAGAAGTTTTAATGGTTGGTGGTGATTTTGATGCATTGTCTGATAGGAGTTATAAGGGCCTAAAATCTATGAATATTCGTTATGCTATACATTGAAAGATTTAAGGGCGTATTATATGACATGCTAGTATAGGGAGTTATAAGGGCTTGAATTTTAAATTTAATATATATTGGGAGGAATAAATGCCTGAATGGGTGTGCTGTGTTTAGTATTATGCTACTTTATTACTTTACTACTTATGGATTGGTAAGATAGAGTCGCTATTTGCTATTACGTAGATGTCTAATATTTTGTTATTCTAAGCAATCTATTTATACTTGTGTATGAATGAATTGAGTTTATAACTTCAATTTTCTTATTATTAATTATTATTAAAGAGTTGGGTTGGTTGAATGTGACGTGTTGAGCTATGGTTGCTCATGCCTTTTTCTACATATGTTTTAAGTCAAGAAAAGGGGAAATGGACAAGATATGCAGAGAAATGTTGTAGGATCTAAGATATATGTTTGTATCAATATGTTTAGTTAGATTTTGATAAGCATAGCTTTTCTATTCTATTTTGGATGTTCGTGCCATCTATTATTTTTCAATAATTGTTTTGATTGTAAACATTTCTGAGATGAATAAAAAAGATTTTGACTGTGAGTATTTATGAGTTAATTTGAATTTTTAAGTGCTCGTAAGCTATAATAAATTTATAGAAATTTTGTGATTCTCCCCAATTAGGTGTCTGATTTCCATCTTATCATATGACAGTTTATGACCATTTTTGTCTAGTGTATAATTTAGTTGGGTTATGATTGAAATAATTTAACATCAAAGTAATGGTTTGGAGGAATTAATTATAATATAACCATAATATTGATATGTAGATAATGAGGGAGAGTTACGGAAAGTATCAAGTATTCAATTATTTTATTTTCATATGAATGTGTCATTCAGTTGTATACATTTTGTGTTTATCTTTAATGGATCCCCAAGAACTAGGTATGAATGCTGAGCAGAGCTCTAGTTAGACTTTGATGATATAGAGTACAATAGGAGATGTCAATTCTAATTATATTTCTCAATTTGTTGGGTTAGTAGCACAGTTGATGTGAAACATTTAGAATGGGATGTTTGTTGTGAGATCTGATGAGGAAGATAAACCTCTTCTTATATTTTTTACATTGAAGTCTTTGAAATTTGAGGTTGATGTGGAATCTAGAGTGGTGGAGGATTGGCTTATGAGGTTTGAGAAGGCTTTTGTTGTAATACAGTTCCCAGTTGATAGAAAAGTTCTAAGGAAGGTTGAATTCTCTAATAACCAAAAAGGAGTTCATTGAGATATTTTGATGCTGGTAGTACCTTCTTCTATCAGGTAATAAATGAAGGAGACATTTTTAAGATTATTACTTGAAAGTCAGACTATGATATAGTTTTAAGGCAATATTTATTGCACTAGCCAGATATGCTCCACAGCTTATTAATACATCATGTTAGAAGTGTTATTGATTTTAGAGAGGACTCCAAGATAGTCTGAGGTAGCCATTAGTGTCATTATGTATTACTAACTTCTTAGAGCTGGTGTAGAGGGCCTAATTAATAGAGAATGATCATACAACTACTCAATAATAGTGGTCTACTAGTAGGAAGAGGATTATAGGAGAGACTTTTGGTAGTTGTTATACTGAGAAGAGGAGAAGGCTTAACCTAGAGATTGTACTATGGCGCATATATATATATATATAATAAAATATATATTATATTATATTATATATTATATATAGATATATATATATATATATTTATATATATTTAATATATTATATATATATATATGCCCACCTAGTACAATCTCAAGTTTAAGCCTTCTCCTCTTCTCATATAACAACTACCAAAAGTCCTCCTCTTCCTAATCCTCTTCCTACTATTAGACCACTATTATGCTAGCAAGGAGTAGCTTATGATTTTCTTATTAATTAGGCCATCTAGCCTCTAGCTGTCAGCTCTAGCTGGTTATACAATGCTATAGCTCTTTCACACTCTAAGAAGTTTAGTAATACAAATGACACTATGGTACCTTCAGACTATCCTTGGAGTGCCTCTCTAAAATCAAAAAACACTTATAACGGAAGGATGACTGTAATGAATAAGTCTGTGGAGACATAGGCTTTATTAGTGCTAGTGTACATTAATAAATATTGCCTTTTTTAAACTATATCATAGGTCCGACTTTTCAGTAATAATCTTTTAGAAAAATGTCTACTCCTCATTATTATTGCCTAGACCGAAGATGGTACTACCCAGCATCAGAATATCTCAAATGAACTCCTTTTTTGGTTATATCAGGAATTCAACCTTCTTAGAACTTTCTATTACTGGGCACTGTAAGTAATACAACAAAAGCCCTTCTCAAACCTCATAAGCCAAAAAAATCTCCACCACTCTCCAGTTCCAATCAACCTCCAAATTTCAAACAGACTTTCATATCAAAAAATATAGAAAGGAAGAGAGTTTTATCTCCTCATCAGATCTCACAACATATCATCCCACTCTAAACTGGCCTTCCCCACAACTTGCTACTAACCCAACAAATTAAGAAATAAAATTTAGAATTGACATCTCCTATTGTACTACTATATCATCAAAGTCTGACACTAGAGCTCTGCTCATGCATGTCATACCTAAAAGTCTTGTGGGGTATCCATATAGATAAACCACAAAATGTTATATCAACTGCATGACACATTCATATGAAAATACAAATAATTGAACAATACTTAATACTTTCCTAACATCTCCTCATTATCTACAATCAATCATTATGGTTATATTATAATGTAAGTTCTCCTCAAAAAAACCATACTTTGATGTAAAGATTTCCCCCAATCATAACCCAACTAATATATCACTAGACAAAATAGGTCTACAGCCAAATCATCATGTAAGAATGGAAATCATGACTACCTAATGGGAGAATTACAAAATTTTCTAAAAATTTATTATATAGCTTACAGAAAGCAACTAAAACTTCTAATTAACTCATAAATACTCACAGTCCAAAATCTTTTTTTCATTCATTAGAAATGTTTACAATCAAAACATTTATTGAAAAATAATAGATGGCACGATCATCCAAAATGAATAGAAAAAAGCTATGCTTATCAAAAGCTAACTAACATATTGATACACACATATAGCTTAGATCCTACTCATTCTCTGCATATCGTGTCCATTTCCCCTTTTCTTGACTTAAAACATATGTAGAAAAAGGCATGAGCAACCATAGCTCAACACGTCACATTCAACCAACCCAACTCTTTAATAATAATTAATAATAAGAAAATTGAAGTTATAAACTCAATACATTCATACTCAAGTAATAAAAAGATTGCTTAGAATACAAAATAGTAGACATCTACGTAATATCAAAAAGCGACTCTCATCGTTACCAATCCGAAAGTAGTAAAGTAATAAAGTAGCATAATACTAAATCACAGCACACCCATTCAGGCATTATTCGTCCCCAATATATTAATTTAAATTCAACCCTTATAACTCCCTATACTAGCATGTCATAAATACGCCCTTAAATCTTTCAATGTAAAGCAGAACGAAATTCATAGATGTTAGGCCCTATAACTCTATCAACAATGCATCACAAATTCACCACCTACCAATAAAACTTCCTCTAGATCCACACATATTCAAAGTGTGTAATGTATAAATATATGTAATTTCAAATATAGTAAGAATATCAAAATTCAACAAAGACAGTTACATGTGAGTTTTACAACTAGTACTAAATACTAGGAAATACAAAGAACCTCACACGACATAAATTTTGACAATTTAAAAATTACCAAATTATCACAAAATTAGCTTTTAGTTATATGTCAATAGATTTCCTTGTACTTTGACACTATTTTGTTGGGTCCAAAATATCTTTTTAGATCATTAAAATGATGTCAGTTCCAGACTAATTGGTGAAAATTCTATAAATAAAATACTAAAATGCGCTGAAATTACAACTACATGTCAAAATTTTACGTATGAAAGTTTGTCGAGTGATTGAATACACCAACTTTTATATCAAATTTTATTAAATGTCAAAAAATTTGGAAACTTTGATTATTACAAAATGAATAGACCCTAATGCCCCCCCAAAAATTATCCAGCACTGAAATTATCTCAATAGATAAAAAGAACGCAAAGCAGTCCCGAATTGCTTCTCTACTCTCTAGCTGTTTATTTAGGAAAATTATTTATTTTGTTATTTTTAGCGATTTGCTCGTTTATAAAAAGATGTCTACCTCAGCGTCATCCGTGCTCAAAAACCAAACATTTGTAGCTTCCCTTCAAAACCCTAACCAAACAAAGAAGCACAACTCCTATAGTGCACAAGCCCCCTGCCACAACGCCCTAAACTAGAGCTAGTTCCATAACACCATACCGCTCAATCTAAAACAATTTAATTAAATGCTAGAAAGATAGAGAATTTAGGCATCGCAATGCCATCAGAAGCTCCCCATGAAAATTTTCAGAATTCAAAATTTTTACAACGCGCGACAAAACCCTTGGGAACACACTCTAGAATAGAAATGGACACATTCCTAAGCAGGCAAAGACATTCACTAGATTATACAAAACTAGAAATACATAAATTCAAAATGCACATGCTTATCCATATTAGTTCAGACTAATTCATCATGCTATAGCCATAAATTTGTACAAACTAATGACTTTAAGAAGAGTGGTAAGGTGTTTAAGAGAAAAGAAAAGTGAGATAAAGATGGTGACATATGAGATTATGTTATGTAGTTCAACTTTGTAGCCTAATTCCCATTGC